>QRDG01001240.1:600000-915000 GCA_012064385.1 Puccinellia tenuiflora
CATGCGATTCAAATGTCTCTTTTGGTAAATATTAGAATATCCTATGAATGCATGTTCTTCCCCGAGCCAATCACATGTATCCCTACCTATGAAACCTAGGGTTGAAGTGTTGGCCGAGATAAAGATAGAATTGTTGTATCCATATGCTTAGCTATGCTTAGCAATGCTTATATAAATGCGTTATGTCCGTTATTAATTCCATAATTGTTTATGTTGATGGAATGATTCGGGCACGGTGGATAATGTTGATGCTTAATTAAAATGCTAAGACGGCTTGGGTGAGTTGCCATCGGGGATGGTGTTTTGCCTCACTCTAGCCCCTAGGTGCGAGTTCTTGTCTCTAGAACCAAGATCGAGCGTGCTTCCGGAGGTGGGGGCATATGGAACCCCCTTTGACCGAATAAGTTGTGAGGGGCTTGTCAAGGGTCCTCTAGTTTGCTATTTCCATTTGCGCGTGAGTTGTGTGGGTGGAAAAGAAATGAGGATGGTGGTGTTTAGGATGTGGCCGTGGGGCAGGGCGCTGGGAGCGCTGAACCTGTCCTTCGCACACTAATGGTCCTTGAGTAAGCCTCATGCAATGTAAAGGTCTAACCGCGCCCGCTCGCCGGTCTTCCCCGGAAGAGGGCCAACTAGGTGAGCCGGACGGTACCAATGGATAAGGAGCTGGGGTTCCCTCGGAAACCTGACGACTTCAAATAGTACACCCCTGCAGGGTTAATCTTTTCGAAAAGCCGTGTCCGCGGTTATGGACGACTTGGGAACGGATATACGAGACCATAGATAACTTTTAACCTAATTGATATGGCAGCTAAAGGTTGCATAATCAACTTGAGATAAAGGTTCATTTCCTCGAGGGGGAGTCGAGGGAGTGCCTTTGTGTGAGATGAGTGGTGATGGTTGCAAGTAGGTTCGCCGAGAACCGAAGATGAAAATGTTACTCTCTTACCCCTTTATGAAAATATTCTGAGTAGACGAATGCCATGGGTCCCTTATGTTTCAGTTATTTAAAACTAACTTTATGCAAAAGAAATACATAAACAGCTTTAGAGCCTCCGTCAGTCATTGGGCCTATATCGCCCTACTAAACTTGCGAGTACATCATACTCAGTCTCTCTTTGCTGCCTCTATGATTTTGTGTTTCAGAGGAGGACGACACCGAGCAGCTAGGTGGGTTCTTCGTTGACGTCGACTACTAGTCTGGGGTTCCCAGGTGGCAGCTTGGGACCGTGGAACAAGCTGGCTTGGGGTGATGTTTATTGTAGGCCTCTTAGGCCATATATTTGCTTCTTGTTGTTAGACAACACTACCCGCTTCCGCTTGATGACTTGATGGATCTGTGATCCTTTTGTTGTGTAATATTTGTATTCTTCCCGTTATATATGTTGCTATATGTTTTGTGTCGTAGAGTCATGCTTTGTGCCAGTTCTGTTCCACAAGTCTCGATCTTTGTTTTATACTTTGATGGTTGTGCCAACTACATAGCCTCTCTGTATAATTCCGGGGTCGGGGCGCTACAACAAGGTCATGGTGAACTGGTTCCCCATGGCCCTCAAGGACTCCGCGTCCTCGTGGCTCACCAACCTCCCCGCCGAGTCCATCAACACCTGGGAGGACCTCTGCCGGTGCTTCGTCGCCAACGTCAAGGGCACGTACGAGCGCGGCCTCATGTACAACAATCTCCGCGCCGTGCGCTAGAAGCCTGGCGAGACCCTCCGCAAGTACATCCAGCGCTTCAGCCAGGTGCGCAACAAGATCCCCAACGCCACCGACGCGCAGGTCATTTCGGCCTTCCAGGCTGGGGTCACGGATGTGCGGATGCTCGAGAAGCTTGGCATCCACGACAACATCACCACCGTCGTCAAGCTCTTCGACTTGGCGGACAAGTGCGCCAAGGCTGAGGAGGGCCGCTTGTTCGTCAAGAACGAGCCAGCGGACCCCGTCGAGGGGTCCAAGAAGAAGAAATCCACCGAGAAACGCAAGACCACTGCGGTCCTCGCGGCTGAGCCTGACGCCAAGCAGCCTCGCGCTGCCACTCCAGCCGCGGGACCCGAGAAGAAAGATGATCGTCCCTTCTGCATCTACCACAACAGGCATTCCCACGCCACCGAGGACTGCTACGACCTCAAGAGGCTTCGCGAGGCGCGCGAGGCTCGCGAGGCAAACGATCGGCAGCAAGGCCGCGGAGGCCGCGGCGGCCGCAGGGGGCGACGCTGGAACAACAACTACGACGACAACTACCAGCAGAACCCTCAGGCCAACGCCGCCCAGCCCACAAACGACAACCTCCCTGCCGAGACTCCTGAGGGCTACCAGGTGCCTCGCGGGGCCGCTTGCATCCTCGGCGGGGCTCAGGCCCCCAGCTCCAACCGCCACTTCAAGCAATTCGCTCGCGAGGTCGCGGCAGCCCTTCCCGGGGTTGAGGCCTCCAGGCCCCTCAAGTGGTCCCAGTGCCCCATCACCTTTGACTCCGCCGACCACCCCAAGTCCACCTCGACTGTTGGCACCATCCCGCTGGTCTGCACTCCCACCATCAACAACATTGCAGTCTCCAAGACGCTCATCGATGGGGGTGCAGGCCTCAACGTCATCTCTGTCGAGACATTCGAGAAGCTGCAGGTGCCCTACGAGCGGCTCATGCCCACCAGGCCCTTCTCAGGGGTGACAGAGGGTCTCACCACCCCTTTGGGGCAGGTGAGGCTCGCCGTCACTTTCGGCACCCAGGCCAACTACCGCACCGAGCTGATCGATTTCGACGTCGCGCACATCGGCCTGCCCTACAACGCCATCCTCGGCTACCCCGCCCTCGCCAAGTTCATGGAGGTGACCCACCACGCCTACAACCTCGTCAAGCTCCCTGGCTCGGGTGGCACCATCGTCATCCGCGGCGTGGTCTCGGACGCCCTGTACGCTGCGCAAGCGGCCTACAAGGCTGCCGCGGTGGCGTCACCCGCTGACGAGGATGAGGAGCCCCTCCCGAGGCCCCCCGCGAAGAAGAATCAGCTGTTCTCTCAAGAGAAGGCCGCGACAAAGTAAGTGCCTCTTGAGGCAAACGGCTCGGGGGCTAGCGTCGCCTTTCTCAGGGCAAACTCTGACATGTTCGCATGGACACCGTCAGATATGTCCGGGGTACCGAGGGAGGTGGTCAAGCACCACTTAGCCGTGTGTCCAAACGCACACCCCGTGAAGCAAAAGGCGCGGCGCCAGGCGCCAGAGAAGCAAGATTTCATCGTCAAGGAAGTAGAGAAACTGAAGAAGGCCATCATCATCAAGGAAGTGGTCCATCCCACTTGGCTCGCCAACGCTGTGGTCGTCCCCAAACACACCGGAGGAAGCCGCCTCTGCATCGACTTCACTGACCTCAACAAGGCCTACCCCAAGGACCCCTATCCCCTCCCGAGGATCGACCAGATCGTGGACTCCACCGTCGGCTGTGCGCTCCTCTGTTTTCTGGATGCCTTCTCTGGCTACCACTAGATCAAGATGGCGAAGGAGGACGAGGAGAAGACAGCATTTCTCACCCCTTGTGGTGTGTTTTGCTACGTCTGCATGCCCTTCGGCCTGAAGAACGCCGGCGCCACTTTCCAGCGCCTCATGAGGATCACCTTGGGGGCTCAAATGGGGAGGAATGCAGAGGCCTACGTCGACGACATCATGGTCAAGACTCGCGAGGAAGACACGCTCATCCAGGACCTCGAGGAGACCTTTGCCAACCTGCGCAAAGTGAACATCAAGCTGACCCCCGCCAAGTGCGTCTTCGGGGTCCCTTCAGGCAAGCTCCTCGGGTTCTTGGTGTCTCATCGCGGCATTGAAGCAAACCCTGACAGGATCAAGGCCATAGAAGAGATGCAGCCTCCTCGTCGCCTCAAGGACATGCAACGCCTAGCGGGATGTATGGCCAGCCTTGGCCGTTTCATCTCCAAGTTCGGCGAGAGGACGCTGCCATTTTTCAAGATCATGAAGAGCTCCGGTCCTTTCAAGTGGACCCCTGAAGCAGCAAAGGCCTTTGAGGACCTGAAGAAATACCTGGCGAGCCCACCCATCATGGTTGCCCCACGCCCTCTCGAGCCTCTGAAGCTGTATCTTGCAGCCACTCCTCAGACGGCAAGCGCGGTCTTGGTGGCTGAAAGGGAAGAGCTAGTCCTCGCCAAGCAGAGCCCTGCCTCGCCAAGCCCAGAGCCCCCCGACAAGGAAGCACCCTTGTCAAGCCTCCAGCCTCCTGCCGAGCCTCCACAAGTGGGGCCTCAAGAAAACCTCGCCGAGGACTCCACTGAGCCTCGAGAGGAGCCAACCGCTGCCACGCCAACGACTACCCTCGTCGAGCATCCCGTGTACTTCGTCAGCACAGTGCCGCGGGACGCTCGCGAGTGCTACCCCATGCAGCAAAGCTCCTCTTCTCGCTCCTCAGCGCTTCCAGGAAGCTGCGCCACTACTTCTAGGGTCACCCCATCAAGGTGGTTACCTCATACCCCCTGGAGCAGGTCCTGCACAACCCAAACGCAACAGATCGCGTCGCAGGCTGGGGCATCGAGCTACAACCTTTCGAGCTGGAGTTTGACACCACAAGGGTCATCAAGGGCAGGGCGCTGGCTGATTTCATGGCCGAATGGACGGACACGCGTGAAGAAGAGCCTCAAGAGGAGGAGGCTACAGCCTCAGGAGGGACAGAACCAAGCCACTGGACCATGCATTTCGACGGCGCCTTCGCGGCCCGGAGTGCAGGGGCTGGTGCTGTCCTCACCTCACCGACAGGCGACAAGCTCTACTACGCCGTCCAGCTGTGCTTCAAGGACAACGATAAGGTCTGCAACAACATTGCCGAATACGAAGGCCTCCTCGCCGGGCTCAGAGCTGCCATTGCCCTCGGCATCAAGCGCATCCTCATCAAGGGTGACTCTCAGCTCCTCGTCAACTTCTCCAACAAAAGCTACACGCCTAAGGACACCTACATGGTGGCCTACCTTGAAGAGGTACGCAAACTCGAGAAGCACTTCAGGGGCATGAAGCTCAAGAATATCCCACGAGGTGAAAACCAAGAGGCAGATGAACTCGCCAGGCGAGCAGCAAGAAGAGAAGCACAGAAGCCTGGAGTATTCGAGGAAAGGCTCGCCAAGTCCTCCGTCAACCAACCAGCTGTCAACATGAGCATCAATGAGGAGCTCCCACCAGCCCCATCAAGTGGAGCACCAAACTGTGGGCTGCCCTCAGGCGATCGCTTCCTGATGACTCTAGTACGCCAAGACACTGGTTGGATCGACGAGATCAAGAGCTACCTGCAAAATCGAGTCCTTCCCGAAGAAGACGCTGAAGCCGAAAGAGTTGCTCGCCAGGCCAAGTCTTACTGCCTCCACGACGGAGACCTATACCGTAAGCGCCCAATGGGGTTGCCTTGCGGTGCGTCCCTGCCGAGGAAGGCCGCCAGCTCATCAACGACATCCACAGCGGAGAATGCGGCCACCATTCGTCCTCGCGCACCCTTGCAGGAAAGGTCTTCCGGAGTGGCTTCTACTGGCCTTCGGTGCTTCAAGATGCAGCCGCAATCGTTCAATCCTGCGACGCCTGCCAATTCCATGCCAAGCAGATCCACCAGCCCGCGCAAGGACTCCAAACCATCCCGCTCTCCTGGCCGTTCGTGGTCTGGGGGCTGGACCTCCTGGGACCCTTCCCGCGAGCGCTCGGGGGCTACCGCTACCTCTACGTCGCCATCGACAAATTCACCAAGTGGCCTGAGGTGGAACCCGTGCGCACCATTCCGGCGAAATCAGCAGTGAAATTCATCAGGAGCCTGGTCTGCAGCTTCGGCGTGCCTAACCGCATCATCACCGACAACGGCTCACAATTCATCAGTGGCGCCTTCAAGTCCTACTGCGGCAGCCTCGGCGCCCAAATCTGCTACGCCTCGGTGGCGCACCCACGAAGCAACGGGCAGGCTGAGCGAGCCAACGCCGAGGTGCTCAAGGGCCTCAAGACGAGAAGCTTCAACCGCCTCAAGGCCAGCGGCAAGCACTGGATCGATGAGCTCCCCTCGGTGCTCTGGTCTATCCGCACCACGCCAACAAAGCCAACTGGCGAGACGCCGTTCTCCCTCGTCTATGGCGCTGAAGCCGTTCTCCCCAGCGAGATCACCCACGGCTCTCCTCGAGTCTTGGCCTTCAAGGAGGCTGAGCAGGACCAACTCCGCAACCACGACCTCCTGCTGCTCGAAGGGCTCCGCCGCAATGCGGCCCTGAGAGCGGCAAGGTACCAGCAAGACCTCCGTCGCTACCACAGCCGCCACATCCGCCCGCGCACTCTCGAAGCAGGAGACCTTGTCCTGAGGAGAATCCTCTCCAGGGCAGGCCTCCACAAGCTCTCGCCAATGTGGGAAGGACCCTACAGGGTCGTCCACATCGCCAGGCCTGGCTCCGCGCGGCTCGATACGGAGGACGGCATCCCTGTCGCCAACCCCTGGAACATCCAGCACCTGCGCAAGTTCTACCCCTGATCGTCCTCGACGAGCAATTTTTTGCATCAAGGGAGCACCTCGCGCCATCATCCTCCACGAGGAAAAATTTCGGGCTCCCCTCTCTACTATACGTTGCCGCGGGCCGTTCGAGAAGATTCCCAAGCCACCGCGCCTCGGCAAGGTGACTTCTTCAAGCACCATGCCTTGGCGAAGGTGGATCCCCATGCCTAGTCATGGTGGACCGCAGGCTCTACAAGCCACCCCCGCATAGGGGCCCCCTCTCTGAGCTCTCTCTACATGCGTCGCCTCGGGCCGCGAGAGTCTCAGCCACTCCATGTGGAACCCCATGCCTGACATGGCGGATTTTGTATTTCTGGCCACGCCAGTGTAATGAACCTCTATTTCAGGTCACTTTGAACCTTTGCGCTATGCGCCAGCATGTGTCGTTGCTTTGGTAAGCATTTATGTTATTGCTGATTCATCCTTGCTCGTATGATCCCTCCTGTGTATCTCGCGAGCGGGGGCTAGACATGGTGCCTGTGCCTCGGGAGCATCCCAGCAGCGCCTCAAACCCAAGGGATCCGAGCTCTGAACTCACGGGTCAGCTTTCATGCATGTCAACTCCCAAGGAGCTCTGAACTCATGGACTGGCTCCCGTGCACGTCAACTCACCAAGGACCTTTGTGCTTGTTCTCCTCGCGAGACACACATGAAGCAACCTACGAGCACGCATGAAGTTGTCTAGCTATGTATTGCTTGTGGGTACGCCTATCTGTCAAAACGCAGGAAAACAGGTCCAAAGCAAGCGCCAGGGAACCGACACCCTCTCCAAGGTGAAAACACCTCGTCAGGGAACCAACACCCTCTCCAAGGCAAAACGCCTCGTGAAGCTAAGTCCAAACACTTGGTTGAAATTCCTTTCGCTGGTTTTCGTCCCTCGGGCCTCTTTTCTCTCTCCTGCACCTCATGGGCTGCTTGCGCGTTAAAGGGGAGCCCCAAGCATCGTGACTTGTGGAGCTCTTACCTCTCGAGGCCTCACGCACCCCCCGGCCTTGTGGAGCCCTGACTCTCACATACCGAAGTGGCGGTGGTGTAGCGCTAAGAGAGGGTCCTAAGACGTAGAGCGAAAAAGACATGAAAGGGAAGACAAAAGCCTCTCAAGGGATATTCACCAAGCACGTTCAAACAAAGCTTAAAACAAGTCTTTACAAAGCTATTACAAGTTAAATGCTAAGATAGTTCGTGCCCCTGCACGCCCAGCTACAGGAGGGAGCTCAGGCCGTCGCGCCTCCTGAGGTGCCCGCTCCGTCCACGGCAGCCTCCGCCTCCTCCTCCAGGGCATCCTCCTCGTCGTCGCCTTCGTCTTCATCGACCACGACTTGGTCAAATTTCTTGGCTGATGTCGACCGGCGCCGTCACGGCCTCGAGGTCAAGCGAGGGCTGGAGCCTCGCGAGGTTGCTGAAGATGCGGCAGGTGGCGATGACGAGGAGATCACGGCTCTCCTCCACGACGCGCTCGTCGAAGCCCTTCGCGGTCTCTTCAAGCTTTCCGAGGAATTGCTCGAAGAAGAACGAGTACGCGGCCTCGTCGTCGCTTCCTGCGGAAAAGGGGGGAACCTCGATCCTCAGGTCGTCCCCAACGGCGCGCGCGGGCCACCAGGCCTTGGAGCATGAGCTGGCGTTGGCGCGTCATGGTCCGGCCTTGCTCCGCTTTGCTCCGTGCCTCCTCCACAAGGTTCACGACCGGCCCCACCTGCTGGTGGAGCTCGCTCAGGTCCTTCTCCAGGGCGGTGACTTTCCCCTCCGCGCGGGCCTACGCATCCTTGGCGCTCTTGAGGCAGGAAGCCAGCCGCTTCTCCTCCTTCTCGAGCTCCTTGACGCGGTTTTGGAGCTCGTCGCGTTTTACCTTGAAGCGCTTCTCCTGCTTCGTGGCCTTCTCGTCATAGTCCTTGGCGAAGTCTAGGCGAATGAGCTTGACCCTGGCGTGGGCCTCCTCCTTCAGCTTTTTCTCCTTCTCCGCAAGGTTGGTGTTGGCCTTCGCGTAGCGCTCGGCGTAGGAGGCTTCGTCCCTGGCCACCCGGCCCTCGCGAGCCTTCAGCTGCTCCTCGCGGGTGGTCTGGTCCGCCTCAAGCTGCTGGACCTGCTCTTCGCGTCGGCGCAGCTCCTCCTCGCGGGGGGAGAGCGCTCCCTCACGTTGCGTGAGCTCTGCCTCGCGCTTGGTCAGCTGCACCTCGCGGGCGTCCAGCCTCTCGCGGAGCTCCTTCAGGCTGCCCTCCACAGTTTTGGAGTGCGTGATGAAGTTCTGCTCCAGGGCCGCCACCTCCTGTTGCTTGGAGGCGGTCTCCGCCTCGAGCACCGCCCGTGCGGCGTCCAGCTGCTCCATGGTCTCCGCCGCCTCCCGCTTCACGCTGTCGCGGGTCTCTTCGGCGAAGCGCATGGCCTCTTGGCGGGCCGCCAGGGCCGCCGCATCCTGCCGGCGGCAGCTCTCCACGCTCTCGTGGAGGAGGGCCCAGCCCTCGTCGAGTCTCGCTCGCTCCTCCGCCTGGGCGATTTCTTCTTCAGCGAGCTGCGCCTCCAGCGCCTCAAGCGTCCACCGCGCCTGGCCGAGGACGGCTTGGCGACGAACCGCTTGGCGCTGCGGCACTTGTCGGGGATATACCAAATAGGGGTATCATCGACATGTACATATTCCAGTATACCAGGGTGGCCCACTGGTGGTAATGCCGGCAGGCTTACCCGGCGGCCCAGTATGCTGAAGTGCAAGGAGAAGGCAAAGCCGGCTAAGGAGGACCCAAGACGAAGGCCCAGTAACCATCCGACTTGGTGCACAAGACGAAGACAACTAAGCTGTATTAGTCTAGGACTTCTATTACCTTATGCTGGTAGACTTTTCCTTGTAAGCCATAGGTCCGGCCGCCTTTATAAGCCGGCCTACGGGACGCCTTAGGGCAGATCCAGAATAATCTCCACAGCCTCATACAACCAAGGCTATACACACAACATCATTGTAATCGGCTCATATTGCCTTATAGTGATTTATAGCAGCACATAGGATCACGTCACCGTCGTGTGATCCGAAGCTGGGTAAACTGTGTGTAATACCGTCACCGGAATCCCGCTACGTTCCTCCCCCCACATCTTCTCTCTACCGTCGGCGTGTGTGCCTAGCCGGATGACACCCCTATCCCGGCTAGATTCGACAATACCACGACAGTTGGCGCCCACCGTGGGGCGAGAGGCGTCAAGGCGATGATCCGGGCGGGATCCTTCATCGGCATCGTCAGGCAGAATGCATCTAGTAGGCTGATCTAATTCGATGTGTTCAATGTCGTCGTCTTCGGCCAGATCGCATCTGACCGGCTGATCCGGTCCGGCGTGTTCAACATCGTCATCAACACCAAGATCGCATCTAGCCGGACTGTATTCTTCGACGCGTTTGAGGTCGCGTGTGGCCGTCTATCGCGTTTCGGCTCACCAAGATTAGCCATCACCTGGCGAATGTTCCTTACCGTGCTTACTAGTACGTCCATCCTGCTTGTTGATCGTAATCTCCATCAAACAACGGTAGCTGGCCGTAATACAGCAAGGAGCGCGTACAGAATACTCAAGCCGGCGACTCAATCAAGAAGCCTGTCCCGATCCGGTCAACATCGTCCCTCTCGTGAAAATACGGGACAGCCAGACAATCACCGACTTGAGTACGTCTCCGCGTCGTACGCGACGAGATGCAAGCGGAACCCTTCAGCAGATCAACGTTCGAGGAAGGAAAAGTGCTTGCCTCTAATTGACCATGGCAGGTCACGATCAAGCAATAAAAGAGATGCACTGATTCACGTAGAGATCAAATTCGTTTTGGTTGCGGTTCAAATTCTGGACCGAGAAGATCACTACATGCATGGATAGAGCAGTAATTACATGGATTTTCCGGCCGGGCTGGTAATCGCATGTATGGGATCGCTGCTAGCAATGCACACGTACTCAAGGTGGCCGACGATTTATTTCGGAGTTCCGGCTTCAGTTTGCCGTCTCAATGAACCGATAAGGCGTTTCAGCTTAATTGCTGATGTAGTAAGACGCCTATTTCGACCACTCATCGCCGTGTTCCGGCTTAGCCGCCGACGCGGCATGTTGTCTCTATGGCGTACTTATCGTCACGTTTTAGCTTAATTGCTAACGTGGCATGACACTTTTTCGGCGTATCCCATCGTCGCGTTTCGACTTAATTGTCAACGCGACATGATGTTTTTCACGTTCCAGCTTAATTGCTGGCGCGACAAGACGCCTTTTCGGCGCAATTATCCTCGTATTCCAACTTGATTGCTGATGTGACAAGACGCCTTTTCGGCGTAATTATCGTTGCGTTCCGGCTTAATCGTCGACGCGGCATGTTGCCTTTTTGGCGTACCCGTCGTCGCGTTCCGGCGCACTTGTCGGGGATATACCAAATAGGGGTATCATCGACATGTACATATTCCAGTATACCAGGGTGGCCCACTGGTGGTAATGCCGACAGGCTTACCCGGCGACCCAGTATGCTGAAGCGCAAGGAGAAGGCAAAGCCGACTAAGGAGGACCCAAGACGAAGGCCCAGTAACCATCCGACTTGGTGCACAAGACGAAAACAACTAAGCCGTATTAGTCTAGGACTCCTATTACCTTATGCCGGTAGACTTTCCTTGTAAGCCATAGGTCCGGCCGCGTTATAAGCCGGCCTACGGGACGCCTTAGGGCAGATCCAGAATAATCTCCACAGCCTCATACAACCAAGGCTNCAACTTAAATTGCTAACTAGCAATTATGAGATATTGGAAGAAAGCCATGAGAAGCTCTCGAGCTTTCATGAGGATCTTCTAGTATCTCATGATAAGCTAAAATTAGCTCATGAGGCTATTGCTGCCAAGGTAATATCTAGTGAGCCTCATGTGGACAATGGCACAACTTCTAATAAAAATGCTATAATGCCATGTGCTAGTCCTGGTAATTCTTCATCTCACACTAGTGGTAAATCATATGTTGAATTACATTTCGTGCCTAGTTTCTCCCAAAAGAAAAACCTCCTGGAAGTCCGAGGACCTTTAGTACCATGAAGCCTCAACTTCCACTAGTACTTGTGTAGCTACTAACCTTGTAGGAAGACTAAAGAGCACAAGGCACAAGCCACTTCTTTGAAGAAAGATGTGGAGAAGCGTCATAAAGGGAAGGCCACACTTGACAACATGTTAAGTGTGCAAAAATCCCCCAATGACAAGAATGGACTTGGATTCAACTTGTAACGCCCCCGACCCCGGAAATATACAGAGAGGCTATGTATTCTACACAACCATCAATGTATAAAACAAAGATCGAGACTTGTGGAACAGAACTGGCACAAAGCATGACTCTACGACACAAAAGTATAGCAACTCATATAACGAGAAGAATACAAATATTACAAACAAAAGGATCACAGATCCAACAATTCAACAAGCGGAAGCGGGTAGTGTTGTCTAACAACAAGAAGCAAATATGGCCTAAGAGGCCTACAATAAACATCATCCCAGCCAGCTTGTTCCACGGTCCCAAGCTGCCACCTGGGAACCCCAGACTAGTAGTCGACGTCAACGAAGAACCCACCTAACTGCTCGGTGTCGTCCTCCTCTGAAATACAAATACATAGAGGCAGCAAAGAGAGACTGAGTACGATGTACTCGCAAGTTTAGTAGGGCGATATAGGCCCAATGACTGACGGAGGCTCTAAAGCTGTATATGTAGTTCTTTTGCATAAAGCTAACTTTCATAAACCGAAACATAAAGACACTTGGCATTCGTCTACTCAGAACAATTTTATAAAGGGGATAAGAGAGTAACATTTGTCAACATAGGTTCTCATCGAACCCTTTTGTCACCAACCACACTCATCTCCACCAAGGCACCCCCTCGAATCACCCTCGAGGAAGTGAACCTTTATCACACGTTGATTATGCAACCTTTAGCTGCCATATCAATTAGGTTAATATTCTCTATGATCTTATCGTCTATTCCCAAGTTGTCCATAACCGCGGACACGGCTTTTCGAAAAGATTAACCCTGCAGGGGAGTACTATTTTACCCATTGGTACCGTCCGGCTCACCTCGTTGGCCCTCTTCCGGGGAAGGCCGGCAAGCAGGCGCGGTTAAACCTTTACCTCGCGTGAGACTATCCAAGAGTCATCAGTGGCCACAGGGCAAGTTTACCCAGCCTCAGCCCCTGCCCCATCGCCACTTCCTAACACCACCATCCTCATCATCCTTTTTCCGCTCACACACACGGCAAATGGAAATAGCAAACTAGAGGACCCTTGGATACGCCCGCACAAGTTATTCAGTTAGTAAGGCGCCCATACACCCACCAATGGCAGCACGCTCGACTTGGTTCAAGAGGTAAAGAACTCGCACCTAGGGGCTAGAGTGAGGCAAAACACCATCCCCGATGGCAACTCACCCAAGCCTACTTAGCATTTTAATTAAGCACCACACATATCCACCAAGTCCGCTGCATTCCATCTTCAACAACAATTATGGAAATAAACAATGGACATAACTAGTATTTCAACTAAGCATGTCTAAGCATGGATAAGCATATAACCG
Source organism: Puccinellia tenuiflora (assembly GCA_012064385.1). Lineage (NCBI taxonomy): Eukaryota > Viridiplantae > Streptophyta > Magnoliopsida > Poales > Poaceae > Puccinellia > Puccinellia tenuiflora. The sequence goes on from QRDG01001240.1 coordinate 613,049, forward strand.
ACAATTATAATTTGTATCCGGCCAACACATCAACACTAGGGTTCATAGGTAGGGATACGTGTGATTGGATCGGGGAAGAGACATGCATTCATAGGATTCTATATATTTACCAAAAGAGACATTTGAACCGCATGCAATATTATGGTGGATAAAATAATTTGACCAAAACATAGGATGCTATATGCCAAGAAGGTTAGGTTATCTCTTGCCTTGCTGCCCTGTCGTGAAGTACTGCTCGTCGGGGTAGGAGAGGGAACCCTCGACTCCGGAATCTATCGATACCCAAAAGAAATACAAAGCACACATAAATCACACGAACACAAGATGCAATGCTCAATCACATGATGACATGTCAAGTTGATGCAAGGATATCATTATATAAATTAAAAGCAAAATTAAATGGGGAGCCAAATAATTGGTGCAATTATTTGGGAGCAACCCCATATTTATCTTAGTGACCACAATTCTTTATAAATTATCAAATTACTAGAGAAGTGGTTCAATTATGCATGAACATGAAATTAATGGATAGGCTTGGTCATACCGATCATTTTGGTATTTTATTTGTAATTTTCGGAGCACCGATGATTAAATGACAAATTAATTAAATAGTTGAAATTACTTCATTTAATCAAATTATGAATAACATCAAATGAAAGTTTGTGATCATGATGTGATAAGTGCATGGTTTGATAGCATTTGACATGTTGATCACTTTGATATTTAATTCATAATTTTTGGACAAATCTTTAATAAGGTATGAATTTCCCAAATTTGGGATTATTTAACCCATTTTAGGAATTCTTAAATAACAGTAAAATTATTTATTCAAAAGTGCAAGACAATGTTACCAAAAGATAGGAAAAGTTTTCTGAGCAATTTCATATTTAATTGCAATTTTTGGAACATTATTTGAAAAGATATTCAAGTTTTCATTTCACATTAAAAATTCAAAAAGGGAAAAACTTTCCCTGGCAGGCCGGCCTCGAGCCGGCCAGGCCGGAAAATAGGCCGGGCAGGGACCCGAGTGGTCCGGCCCAGAGCCGGCCCAGGCTGGGCAACCGGCCGGGCACCAGCCCGAAGGCTCCGGCCTCAGGCCGGCCCAAGCCTCGGTCAGGCCGGGGTCTCGGCGCGGTGACGCCGGCGTGATGTCAGCAGGAGGGCAGCGGGATGTCGATCACCAAATCGTCGATTCCGTGCGAAATTGGACGCGGGTGCTTGCTCTACTAACTAGAGGGGGTGGAGAGGAGCAAGGGGGGCGGCGGGTTGGACCATTTGGTCACCGGAGCATGGCCGGCGTCCATGGTTGCGGCGGCGGGCGGCGGTGCACGGTGAGGGCATGGCACAGAGGGGGAAGAAGAGGGAGGAGGGGTGCATCCGGTCGAGGAGCTCACCAGGAGCAAGCCGGTCAGGTCGGCGAGGAACGAGGAGGCCGGACGGCGAGGCGGCGGTGCTCGGATGCGCGGCGGCCGACGCGGGAGGGACGAGGACGGAGGCAGCGATTGGCGGATTCCCTCCTCGATTCCTCGGGCGGAGGAGGAGAAGGGGACACGGCGGTGACGGTGGTGGGCTCCGCCTGGCTCGGGGAGGCCTCAAACGCCGGCGATTTGAAGGGGGGCGGCGGCGGCCATGACGGACAGGGAGCGATTTCTAGGGTTAGGGTTCGGAGGGAGTAGAGCGCAGGGGAGGAGAGAGGAGAAGGATCGCGAGGCAGCACGGCGTCTTCACTTGTCCACCAAGGGGGCCAGGGTGCGGGGGAGGCAGTAGGGGAGTCGACACGGCGACGGCATGGCACGGGCGGCACTGGCGCCACAGAGGAAGAGGGAGGAGAGAGAGAGCTGGCAGTGGGGGCCACTGTCAGGTTTTTAAACATTTTTCCTTTTCTTTTTCTGTTTCTTTAAAACCAGTAGGATTTTAGGTATTATATTGAGCCACTTAAACATTTTTAGAAATTATGAAAATATTTATGTAGCCTCTCCATAACATGTATTAACTCCACAAAATTTGGTGTGGCCAAATTTTAAGTTTTGAGCAACATTTGTTCATAGAGTTAAATATGGCCATTTTTGATAAATTGCAAAAAGCATTTAATTGGAGCAAATAACCCTTTCCAAAAATAATGAAAATATTCATGGAGGCTCTCACAATAATATTGAAGCTCCCCATGATTTTAGTTTGAATTTTTGGAAGGTTTAACTTGGTTCCAAAATAGGAATGGAATTAAGCCAAGTTAAATTCTCATAATTTATCTATTTGATTGGCATTTATAAAAGATATATTCTTAGAACTTCCGGGACAATTTGGAAATTCAAGAATAAGTTGGTTTGGCCATTTTGGGCAAAGCATTTAGTTTTGGAAATTTGAGGAAGGGTTTTGTTTCCTTTGTTTTACAAAAGTTGCTTTATTCAACTTAAGCAATTTTAAAAATGTATGCCATGATGCAATGCAAACAAAAGTGAAAATTTGGCCCATATTTTAGGGTACTAATCTGGGGCTGTTACACAACTCCAATATAAGAACAAGTCCAAGAGTAGCAATAAGAAGGGCCAAGAACAAATCAATCATTCGGCCAAGATTGTTTGCTTCAAGTGCAAAGTTGAAGGGCACCATGTTAGGGATTTCCCAATGAAGAAGAAGTCTCTAAGTAAGAAGCAACTAGGGAAGCGGCCTATTGTTCAATCTCGTGCTCAACCTCATGTTGAACAAGGGACACATCCTAAGAAGACTCAAGTCATTGCTCCTCAAGTTGAGGAGCCTATTAAGAAGAAAAAAAAGAGTCGATATTGCTACTTATGTCGTGAGAAGGGTCACTTGGCTTCTTCATGCACTAATGGTACTCTATCCAACCCCATAATAATTGATGATGTTTATTCTCTTAGAAAGGATAGGGTTGGCAATGTGTTTGCCAAATATGTGGGAACTCAAAGTGGTGTCAATAAAAGAACCATTTGGGTTGCCAAGCCTGTTGTGACTAACCTCTTAGGACCCAACTTGGTTGGGGACCAACAAGCTCAAACTTGATCAATAGGTGTGTTGGAGGGCCTTGGCGACTTGGCTATCATTTGAATAATTAAGGGATCTTCATGGTTATATTTCATCAAGCCCAGCCAATTGGATTATCACATATCTATCTCATATCCAATGCTCCTTCTTGCGGTAACTTGTATTTAAATTATATATACATTGAAAGTTGCTTGCTCCCTTGCATGTGTTAGTTTTGTTCCTAGCATGTGCTTGTATATGTTGTGCTTATTACTTACCTTCAGCAATCAAGTTTGTGTATGTTAATGTGCGCTCCATATATGTGTAAACTTTGTGTTGAGTCTTTATTGGATCTTGTGTTGATTTCAATTGGCTCTTTTGAGAGATTAATGGACTATCCCATTTTGGGGGAGTGATATGCTTTGTGCACTTCACTAACCTAAAAATGTGTGTACATGAGGCACACCACCTAGTTATCTAGTTACTATGTGGTATGTCATATTCATGAGAAATTCAAATTCTACAATGTCCATTAATTTCTCTAGTTGGTTTTGTTTGCCTCTTGCTTAGATAAAATGAATTATCACATTATGGGGGAGTAATAAGCTATGTGCATATTACAATCCCACAAAATGTGAACATTTGAGGTTTGCCACTTAGATTTGATATTGTAAATTATCTTATTCCTATGTGACATGTTTGCTCAAACAAGTTCCAATTTTCCTTTTTGGTTACCCTTTGGCTCTTGTTTGTGTGAGTTTGCTTAGTATGGTTTCTCTCTAATATGCATTCCTATATATTATTTGAGAAACCATTTTTTCCATATTATTCTAACCATGGCCTTGCCGGTTGGTTTGAATAGTTGGAACTACCAACAAACTTTATTAAAATATGGTGTTTTATTTCTTATCTCTTGCCATATGTTTTATCTTGTGAGGATATTCGTTGATACCTCTATCACTGGGAAAATAATTCCAAATGGTCATTGTCCTTGGACAACCCATACTTATGTTTGTGATAAAATATTTTTGATTATACTTACATTGGCATTGGCTTTTATTTGCCCCATCTCTTGCCAAAATATTTATTTTGACTCCCATTGCCTTCCTTGCCTCTTGCATGGATCCTAATTTTCAATTGGTAGTGTTTAGTGCTGTACATAAAATATGAAGAGTAATGATCCCTTGTGCATGCATTTTGTATTCAAATGCAAATATCAAAAATAATGCATGAATCTTGGGGGAGCATTCCTTTTTATTTAGAACACTATCCTATCTATCAATATTTGATCCTTTCAATTGGCATTTGATTTCTATCGTATGTGTTTATGGAAGACAAATCTTTTTCTCTTGATGCTTTGTGCCATCATGAAAAGTGTAGAGGGTGTTTGGTTTATTTGGTGTAACCTTGCTCTCTCTTGGGAGTCTTGCTTTCTCATTTCTTGTTTTATATTTATCCTATAGAATGAGAAAATCCTTTGAGCATGTCTCTTTCTTTTATCTTATATGCTCATTGGCCTTGCCTAGGTACCTTCAATTGGTATTAATTGGAATTTAATATCTCCTCCATAGATATTTGTTTCAATTGATATTTATTGTGGAATTTTGATACCTTATTGCTTTATTTTACTTTACTTGATTCCGGTCAAGTATTATCCTCTTCTTGGTATCTTTTCTCCTAGTTGGTATCCTATTTTCAATTGGTGTCTTACGATCATGTGTTGCTTTGATTCGATTCCTTTTGATATCACACTTCATGTGTTGATGTGTTTTGCATTCAATCATATGTTGATTTGATTTGTCCTCAATCATTTGTCCTGGATCATGTGTTGGTTTGGATTTTGATATAATTTGGACAACCATTTCTTGTCACCCTTTGGTGTGCTCTATTGGTTTACTTGGTGTTTTTGTCCAAATTGTATCTCTTTTGGTTCTAGAAAGTCGTTGCATGCACGTTTACTAAGTTATATTGTTATAGCATGCTTATCTTTCTTGATCCAATATATAGGGTATACTCCACCAAATCCTAAATTGGCTAAGATGTGCATGAAATTCAATTTCATATCTATATGCACATATTTATGTGGAGTATGTCCTATGTATTGTAGTTCATCTAACTACTATGGGACCCAATGAGTTTGGGAACCATGTTGTACTTGAATTTTGTTTTAGGTACAATGGAGATGCATTGGATGCTTGTCTCATTCATAAGGAAGGTGTTCTCACCATGTGATTATTGGAGTCAAGCTTTGATGATAAACAAAGTCTCATCCTCTTCATCACCAATGCTATCTTGGTAACAAGTATCTATCTCATGCATACGTTTCTAAGTTATTCAACCTTGTGTAGGTTGCCTCTTGGCATGAAAGTTTTTTTGTGTGCAATTGTTGTGGTTTTGACTATATCCTTCACTTGGTATATCTTTGTGATATTAATGATGAAATAAAAAAACCTTTCCTTCAATTGGTATTCTTTCATTGTGATACTTGTTGCCTATCTCAAAGCATCTCAACTATCTCTTGTTCCCTTAGTGATATGTGTGATGTCTTTGATGTGTTCAAAGTTCATTTATAGAAAATGAGATAAATTGGAGCTATGTGATATGCTTTTAAGCAATAATCTCTTTCGTATATGTATGACTTCCTCTTTAGATACCTTGTTCTCTCCTTCATGAACCATTTTGTATGTACGTGTTCCTTGTGGATGTATATCATCAACGATTTGTCTACTTTGAAATCTATACATATGAGAGAGGTCACCTTTTAGTTGGTATCCTATTTCTTTTGAGCTACCTTGTTTTATCTATAATTCTTTGGTGGCTCCAATTTTGTCTCATGAGTGCTTGTCTCATTTTTATTGGTATCTTTGCACACTCATGTATTTGTTGAGGATTTTGTCTTCATGCTTACCTTGGTGAGCATGTTGATTTTTATCGGCTAAATGCTCTCACTAGCTTTTGACATTTTCAATTGGTTTTAGTTTCCAATTGGTATCCCAAAGCTTGTGAACATACCCTTTTAAAAATCTTCTTTTATCTCGGTTGGGCCTATCTTATGTTGAATCTTTGAAATTTGGTATCTCTTTATGGCTCAACCATACCTTTGGTGCAAGTGCTATGTTTTGCTTTTGCTTTATGCACATTTGCACTTGTTGCGGGTTCTAGATGATTTGGGGGAGCAAGGATTCCATATTTGTGCACTCCTCAATAGAGCATGAACATTGGGGAGCTTCTCCATTTTTATTTAGAACTCTCGCTTTGGATCTTTTCAATTGCTTTTCTCCTTTGTGGAGATGTCTAGAATGATTTCATCTTTTGCAATCTTTGGATCCTCAATATAGTTTGATTCCCTCTAATTGTTCGTCAATGGATATGTGCATTTGATTTCACTCATATCTTGAGTAATGCTCACGTTATGGAGGAACTCTTATTATATTGGCCTTCTAAATTTTTCTTCCCATTTCGGAAATCGATGCCAATGGGGAGAAGTTTTAGAGGGTTTAAGGGAATTGGGTTTTATGCTTTTGTTGCATTTGCCTTTAATGCGCTTTGCATCCTTGCTTGTTTGTCTTGCAAGGTTGCTTTATTCATTATATAAACCCTCTTAAAAGGGATTGTCATCAATTACCAAATTGGGGAGATTGAAAGTGCATGGTTGCCCCCATGTGTTGTTTTGGTAATTAATGACAATCTCTATGGACTAATGTTTGTATTAAGCTATTTGTAGGTGTGTCCATTTGCATTGCTTGATCTCCATTTGTTGGAATCAAGGCTAAGGGAAGAAGAGTATTTGTTGATCAAGGCTAAGTGCGAGTTGATCAACACTCAAGTCCAAGTGAAGATATGCCGAAGAGTGCTTCTCCCATATTGATGTATGGGGGAGCAACATGTGTGTCCATTTGCAGTGCTTGATCTCCATATGTTGGAGTCGAGGCTAAAAGAAGAAGATTATATGTTGATCATGGCTAAGTGCAAGTTGATCAACATACAAGATAATGGCAAGTGAATATATGTGAAAGAGTGTCTCTCCCATATTGGTGTATGGGGGAGCAATATGCGAGGCTTCACTGAGCGGAGCATAATCAAGAAAGGTGATCCACTTGAGAGGAGATCAAGATCGTCATCATCTAGCTCAAGTGGAATGCGCAAGGCAAAGGTATGATCTTGATAGGGTTTCTATTTTACCGGTCTCGCGGTGTAGTTGGGAGACCGGGTTTTAGGATAGGTAACCGTACTATCAAGAGGGGCTCTCATGTGAGTTTTAGCGTATAGGTCGTAGAGAGCTCAAACCTTTGCATCATTGGCATCATCTTTATTGATTCTTATTTGTCTCTTATCATGATCTGGTCTTGGTGCTTGTCGTTGGCATCAAACCTTTGCATCATTGGCCACGATGGCCGGGCCAGGCCGGTCTGGCCGGGCTCCTCTGTCCAGCCACGAAAATTGGCCTAACAGCCATATTTTTGCTTCCCTTTTTAAGGGGTCTTCTTCCCCATTTCATCCCCAACCTTTTGCCAACTTCTTGAGCTATTTCTCCCCTCCATTGTTGTCGGGGGAATGACCCCTGGGTATACCAAAATCCATGACTCGACAAAAGAACAAGAAAAGCAAACCACGAAGATCAAGCAAGCTGCTGGCTGGAGGCTCCAGGCAGCCCGTCCGGCTGGAGGCTCCAGGCTGCCCTAAGTAGTACTAGCTGGGCCTAATGGGCCACCCCTTTGTCCCCTGGGCATCCCCTTTATAAGGTGCACCAGGGAGCCCTTGAGAGGCAACCTTTAGAGGAAACCCTAGATACATATTTGGGAGGTGGAGGCTCTTCTCATCCCCACCTACCCCTTCTTCTTCCTCTAGCTAGAAGGAGAGAAACACAGCTCAAGGAGCAACCATGTAGCCCGAGATCTATGCCATGATATACATCAGAAATGCAGGACGTAGAGGTGTTACCTCCACAAGAGGGCCCCGAACCTGGGTACATCGCGTGTGTTCTTGCCGTGCTTGTGCCCAATCCCGCCGGAACGCCATCGTTGCCTTGTCCCACCGTGGGGCTAGCGGCGAGCGGATCCCGTTCTCGGCGGGATCCCTCTTCATCGACACCGTCATCTCCTCAAGGTCTTCACGAAGCCCTCTTCGGGGGTTGGCGTCGATGTGGCTCTCGTGGCCGCGTCTGCATCGTCTTCATCCGGCTGTGCCCACGCGCCCGCGTGCTGACATTTCCCCCGATCTGGATCTGGGAAGTCGTTTTGGATCGGTCCTGGAGAGTTGACTCCGGCGGCAAATCGACACCACCGCCCACATCACCAACACGTGAAGCAGCTGCGGCAGCGGATCAGCACCATCGTCTGCGCCCCCGCGCCCAAGTTCTCCCGCGCGCACGAGCAACCGCGCTCCGGCCTCAACTTCCCTTGCTTCGTGCGCCGTCGGCCATGCGGCCACCCAAGCGTCCTCCCTCACGCCCGTCCGCGTTCCCCGCTCGAGTTCGTCTGCGCCAAGCGTCTCCGCGCCCCTGGGTCGCGCATCTACCCATGCTGCCTCTCCTTCGACCACGAACTCCTTCGCGCACGGCCGCGCCGGTCCTCCGTTTGAGCTACGCCGCGCCTGCGCTGCTCCGTCCCGTGCTACCGCCCGTGGATGCATCCCCCCGCACGGCTCCGACCTCCCGCTTGGCCTCCAACTATGTCCGCCTGAGAATCTCCGCCTCCGCTCGGCGCACGGCCGCGTGCGCCGTCTTCCTCGCCGCTGGACCGCGTGCGCCGTCCTCCTCTCCCGCGCCACTGCATGCTCCCGCGCCTGTTCGCGCTCTGCACCCGCTCGCGTTGACCCGCCCTTGGCCGGCTCCGCCCTGGCCGTTTGCATCCGCGCGGGCCGGCTCCCGCGTGCGTCCGCGGCCGCGTCCGGCTTCACCTGGCCTCATGCCTGCCCCGCCTCCGCAGGCCACACCCGCCGCCGGTTACGGCTCCGGCCGACCCGGCCTCCGGCCGCCCCGGCTCCGGCCGCCTCCGCCCCGGTTCTGGCCGCCTCCGCCTTGTTCCCTTGCCCCGCGCGCTCCGGCTCCGCCCTAGCCGGTTTTGTCGGAGAACTGTCCCAGGAACTGGGTGTGTCTCACTAGGATCGATTAAGGGGCTGAACACGGAATCAAACAACCCTCAACGTGCCTCGGCGACGATGCTCGTCGAGCTCGCTATGGGACAGCACTGCAGAGATGAAACGCACGGTATTACCCAGGTTCAGGGCCCTCTAGGAGAGGTAAAACCCCTACGTCCTGCTTTTGGTGTATTGCACTACTTGGAGAGGTTACAGTACAAGGAGAGCTTGGAGAGCTCTAGGTGGCTAACAATGGCTACTGCTAGTCTCGCAGAACTCAGATCTAGGGTTTGATCTAAGCTCCAAGATTGCGAACCCTTTGCCCGGACGTGCTCCCCCTCCTTTTATAGGAGTCTCGGACCTCTTCCCCCAAATATCTTGGCGGGAAGGGTTACCACATGGCGACGAAGGAGGAGGAAGGGTGCACGATAAAGGTGGAGTCCATGGACGCGGTCCATGGCAGGGAGCGATGTCACCAAAGCTGGAAAAGCCACCGTCCAGCCGGGACGGTGGGCTGGCGCCGCTGAGGTGGGATGTGTCCCACGGTGACGTCGCCCTTGGAGGGTAGCTACAGACGGTCCCCTTATCACCAAAGTGGCAATTCTTGGGGCTCCTTTGCTTGGTGCAGCCTCGTTTGACCGCTTTATACACGAGAACGGCAACTGTGGCGATGTCGACACCGCGCGCAGGCGCGGTCGTCACCGCGCGCTGGCGCGCCCGTGACTCTGCGGAGGGCGCAGAGCCCATGTGCGCTCTGCCGCGGAGGCAGAGCTGGCTTCGTGAGGAAGGGAACCCCGCGAGGCAGGAGGCCTCGCCGAGCCCTTCGTCTTGATCCTTAGCAGAATTCGCAGGTAGCATCCGAAATGCCCTCTCGAGGAGAGGTGGACCCTCGCGAGGGGAACCCTCGGCGAGGAGGAGAGGTCCCTCGCGAGGCTCGCCAGGCTTGGAGAGCCTAGTCCTTAGCGAAATCGTCTTGAAGAATGGTGTGGGCCCTGGCAGGCCGGCCCGTGGTACCCTGGTTTCCACTGTGCCGACAGTAGCCCCCGGGCCCGCGATGGGCACGCCGAAGTCCATGGACGCAGGCGAAGCGTCGGGGGCCCAACGATGCCTGCCTGGGCCGTGACACGTGGGGCGCAGCGGCCGCGCCCGAGGCCACGATCTCCTCGGCTCCAACGGGCGAACCGGTGGGGCCCGCCACGTCCTCGGTAACTGGCCGATAAAGCCTGTGCGCGCAGGCGACGCCCATCACTTCGTCCATTACTTCCGCCGCACACTTCCCCCAACTCCTCCTTCTTCCCAGAGCGCATCGCCTCCAAGGTCCTCTTCTCCGGCGACCATGGCGCCCAAGAAAGCAACCGCTCCCCAGAAGGGCAAGGCCCCAATGCAGGCGGGCAAGTCCGCGGCGGCGTCGGGGAGTGCTGCACCCACGCCGGCGCTGCTGAAGTCCCGCATTTACTCGGCGGCGATTGAAAAGGTGCGCCACCTGGCGGCCGCGAGCACCAACGAGCATGGCGCCACCAGCATGGAACCGGCCGGCAGCAGGCTTCCCGAGGGGTATTACCCCATCTTCCTTCACACTCTCTACGTCGGTCTTGTTCCTCCTTTCTCCGAATTCCTCATGGGGATTTTGGAGACGTACCAGATTAAACTCCTCCATCTTCATCCCAACTCCATCCTCATTCTCTCCATCTTCGCCTACCTCTGCGAGGCCTACGTCGGCATCTATCCTTCTGTGGACCTCTTCCGCAGCTTCTACTCACTCCGGTCCACCGCGCAGAATGAGCGGACCGGATGCGTCTCCTTCCGCATCGCCGACGCCCGGAGCAAGAACTACATCCCCATCGCGTGGTGCGGTGAGAATGCCATCACCAAGGTGACGAAGAAGGTGGAGGACTTCCACCAGCGGTGGTTCTTCGTCAACACCAAGGTGAAGAACCCTCTCTTGGACATAGCCGTGGCGCCTCCGAGGAAGTGGGCGCGCTGGGCGAGCGAGGGCTTCGAGGGCCCCAAGCTTGACGCGGTGTACAAGTTCATATGGGGGCTCCGCGAAGCTGGACTTACCGTCCAGATGGTGGCGAGGAACTTCACGAGGCGCCACATTGCCCCCCTCCAGTGGCATTCAGAGCCGGTGTGGACGTACATAGGCCGGGGGAACAGGATGCGCCTGTGCACGGACAGCTTCACCCCAGAGGTGCTGAACCAGATCATGGGGACCCTCTTTGCTACGGCAGACATCCCAGCCCCAGCTTGCGACGAGGCACGGCCGCTCTTCACCTTTCAGGAAGAGAGCGTGCACGAGCACCGTAGGGCCCTGCCCATATTCGATGAGTGGGGCATTGTGCCCGAAGGACACCGTGGGCCTCGTAGCAACCCGCGGGCGGCGGAGCTGGATCAGATTGACGAGTCGTCGGAACCGGACGAGGCCAAGGAATTTGGCGAGGGCGAGGCCTCGGGAAGCGCTGACCCCTCTGGAGGCCTCGCCGGCTCCTCAAGGAGCGCTCCGCCTGAAGAGGACCTCGAGGTCATTTCCTCCGGCAGCGACGAGGATGCCTTCCGCGTAGCTCCCTCCCGACGCACCGCGGAGGAGGAGGAGAGCGGCAGCAAGGGAGGGCGCATCGAGCCCCGCTCCAAGGCCGCCCACGACAGGAACGCCGCGGCCACGAGGGACGCTCCTCGCGAAGAGGCAGGAGCGCCTGGGGAGGAAGCCAGAGCGAACAGCCCCCAACCGCCGAAGGCGAAGAAGAGGGTGTGGAGGATGGCTGATGAGTAAGCCCCGGTCCCTCTTTTTCCTTTAGTATTTTGCTTTCGAATACCCTCCTGAAGGATCTTCTGCTTATCTTTCTTTTCAGGAACCCTGCGTCTCCGAAGAGGCGACGGCTCCGCAAGCTTGGAGAGACCGCCAGCGTCGCCGTGGAGACGCATGCGGCTGACGAGCCGCAGCGAGTGGCTACTCCTCCCGCGGATGAAAACCGCGCGGAGGGGGAGGTTGAAGAGGTGGCGCCATCGCCAGCACGGGCCGCCACTCCTCGAATACAGCCGGAGGCTGTGGAGGACGAGGCAGCGACCGAGGCCGCGCGAGCCTCGGAGAGGCTGGACGAGGTGGAGGCCCAGGAGGCCACCGTGGAGCCACCTCCGGAGGGAGAGGCCTCCACAAGGGGGCTAACGACCCCGGGGCCGCGGCAGGCGCGACCACCACAGGAGGGGCGGAAAACGGCCCCTTAGGAGCAGGAGGAGGAGGCGCCTCCGGAGCCCACGGACACCGGAGCTGGGGGCGAGAGGACGCCCAGCCCCCAGAGGGCTCCTGACGCGGGCGGAGAAGGAGGCGTCCACACAAGCCCCCAGGCCGCAACAGAAGCGGCTGTGAGCCCGAGGCAGGTTGCCTCGGGCGCCTCGTCAAGGATCGAGACCTCTGCACCCCGCAGCGGTGCGGGGACCTTGGCACTACGGGAGCCGCGGCGCCACGCGGTTCGCCGCAACACCGTCTTCAGCCAGGCGCGGCGGACGCTCGACGAGCTGGAGGCGCAGTACGCCGAAGAGGAACTCGCCAGGGCGGAGGAGCGGGCGAGACTCGACGAGGCCTGGGCCCTCCTCTGCGAGAGTGTGGAGAGCTGCCACCGGTAGGATGCGGCGGCCCTGGCGACACGCCAAGAGGCCATGCGCTTCGCCGCAGAGACCCGCGACAGCGTGAAGCGGGAGGCGGCAGAGACCATGGAGCAGCTGGACGCTGCACGGGAGGCGCTCGAGGCGGAAACTGCCTCCAAGCGATAGGAGGTTGCGGCCTTGGAGCAAAACTTCATCACGCACTCCAAAACTGTGGAGGGCAGCTTGAAGGAGCTCCGTGAGAGGCTGGACGCTCGCGAGGTGCGGCTGGACGCTCGCGAGGTGCGGCTGACCCAGCGCGAGGCGGAGCTCACTCAACACGAGGGACAGCTCTCCCCCCGCGAGGAGGAACTGCGTCGACGCGAGGAGCAGGTCCAGCAGCTTGAGGCGGACCAGGCCACCCGCGAGGAGCAGCTGAAGGCTCGCGAGGGCTGGGTGGCCAAGGACTAAGCCTCCTACGCGGAGCGCCTCAAGAAGGCCAACGCCGATTTTGCGGCAAAGCAGAAGAAAACGCAGGAGGAGGCCGACGACAAGGTCAAGCTCATCCGCCAAGATCTCGCCAAGAGCTATGACGAGAAGGCCACGAAGCAGGAGGAGCGCTTCAAGACGAAGCGCAAGGAGCTCCAGGACCGCATCAAGGGGCTCGAGAAGGAGGAGAAGCAGATGGCCTCCCGCCTTCAGAGCGCCAGGGAGGCCCAGGCTCGCGCGGAAGGGAAAGTGGCCGCCCTGGAGAAGGACCTGAGTGAGCTCCACCAGCAGGTGGGGCCGGTTGTGGACCTCGTGGAGGAGGCACGGAGCAACGCGCAGATCGGCCGAACCATGTCGCGCCAGCGCCAGCGCATGCTCCAAGACCTGGTGCTCCGTGCGCATGCCGTTGGGGACCGTCTGGGGACCGAGGTCCCCTCCTTTGCCGCAGGGGGGAGGGATGACGATGCCGCGTACACGTTCTTCTTCGGGCAATTCCTCGTGAAACTTGAAGAGACCGCGAAGGACCTCGACGACTGCGTCGTGGAGGAGAGTCGCGATCTCCTCGTCCTTGCCACCTTCTGCATCTTCGCCAACCTTACGAGGCTCTAGCCTTCCCTCGACCTCGAGGCCATGACGGCGCCCGTCGATCTCAGCAGCCGCATTGCGCTGAGTGACAGGATGCGGAAGGCCGCCGAGGAGTACGCCAAGAAATTCGACCAGGTCAAAGTTGAGGAGGACGAGGCCGACGGCGAGGAGGACTGTAACACCCTGGATTTTGGCCCTTTTTGAAATTTTCCCAAAAAAAAGCCTTATTCCGTTATTTAACATGCGTTTGGTTTTAAACCGCCGGAATTTTTTCTGAATCTTGAAACTTTCAAATCTGTTGAAGTCAAGTGGGGGCTTGTGCCCTTTATTTTCCTCCCACTTGGTGCTTGGGATTTTGACCTTTGACTTTGGTCAACCTTTGATTTAGGAAGAATTCTTTCCTCTTTTAAAATGCACTTTATTTGACCTTCCAAAGGAACCCCTATTTCTATGTCTCTAAAAATTCTGCAAAAATTAGGGAATGATCCCTAGGCTTTATGCAACCCAATTATGGAAAAATATTTGACACCTTGTTAAGAAAATGTTTGACCTTTTCTCTATGCAAGTTTCTGCCTAAAACTTAAAGTTTTTCAAAAACCAGTCAAATGAATTTTGCAAAGGGAGGGGAGTACCTAGACACCAGCACAATGCATACCTACACCTCCAGGAAAAATCTTAGCTAAAACAAAAATGTTTTGCTTGCCCAAACTGCACTCTCCATTTTTGGCCAGCACTGTTTTTTGAAACTTTTGATCGGACCAACTTTCGAATTTGCAAAAAGTTTGATCGGCAAAGTTGTAGATCTTGTTATTTGGTGCAGAGTGACGCGAACCACTTTCCATTTGGATCCCGGAGCTGAGAGATCGGTGTCGATGCCGACATTGGCATGGTCTGGACCATGCCAGGAACGGCATGGACGTGGCCACGGAGCGCCGCCCATTTCTGGGAAATTTTTTTAAATAATACACGAAAATTACTTAATTCCGGAAATAGTGCGCAAATTTTATTTTTTTCAAAAATAGAATCCAGTCGGTCTTGCCGAAGCCGACTGGGACTAGTCGGTGTTGGCGAGGACGACTAGCCTCCAGTCGTCTTTGACGACGACGATAAGGTGCATGATACGGTGCCAGCGATGCACAGGTCGTAGTCGTTGTTGGCGAAGACGATTGCCACCGTATTCGTCAACGCTAAAGACGACTAGTGTGTAGTCGGCTTCCACGCCACCGCCCAAGTTAATTCGCCACGTCAAATCGAAGAGCCAGGTTGGCCATTCGTTCACGTCCACTTAAATGTCATGGTTGTCGTTCAGGCTGCGTCCGCCTGACATGTCACCAGGTAGTGGCATGCATTGATCGTCACACGCACACGCCGCTGACCAACCTCGCCTAAGCAGCTGCGCGCACACTAGTCGTCTTTACCGACGACGACTACGTCCAAATCGTCCTCGCCAACGACGACTACGACCTCCGCATCGCTGGCTCCGTATCATGCACCTAAAATTTGCGTAATATTTTCGGAATTAAGTAATTTTCGTGTATTATTTAAAAAAAATGCCATTTCTGGTCACCAGAGGAGGGATTCCCCGCACGCACCAGCACGCCCCAGCACCCCTCCTTTCCCTCCCCACCTTCCAGCACCCACGCGTCGCCGGGGGAAGCACCGGACGGCGGCCGCGCAGACGCGCCAGGCACTAGCCGACGCACCGACCACGCCCTGTGCCACCGGGGCCCTCCCGTCAGCGCCTCCTCCGCCGCACGGACCGGTCCGTCGCCGGGGAATAACCGTCATGCACCTCCTGTGCCACCGCTCCCTCAACGCCCCGCCGCCGTCGCCACCACACGAGGCTGACACCTCGCCGCGGCATTAACCACGGCCACCGCGCGGACGACCTATAAATCGACCCCCCCTCGGCCTCCAGAGCACCTCACCCAGCTCCTAGCCACCCCACGACTCTCCCCTGCCCCAATCGTAGCTCGACGAGCACCGCAACTCCGGCGACCGATTTGCCCTAGCCGCCTCGGCCGTGGACAAATTCTTCGCCAGAGGGGCACCGTTCGTCGATTCCCTCCACCCAGAGCCTCCACAGACCTCCACGATGCCTATGCCGAGCTCGCCGGGGTAGTCGGTGGCCGGAATCGACGAGTTCATCCTCGACCGCCAGCTCCCGCCGCCGGGGAAGACGCCCTGGTGCCGCCCGAGGTCGCCGTGAACCGCGACCGCACCGACGGGCTGCGCTACCTCCTCCCCAAGCCCTTCTGCTTCCCCTACGCTCCTTCCCCTCGCCCTAGCCGCAGCCAGCCACCGCCGGTGAGTACGCCGGAGCCGGCCACCCCTCCGCTCTGTTTCCCTCGTTCAAAAGAAGAAAGAAAACGTTTCGGTAAACACTGACCGGTGGGACCCACTGTCAGATTTTTAAACATTTCTGAACCGTTTTTCTGTTTGAATTTTCTGTTTATTTTTCTATTGGAAATAGGCAGATTTTGGTTGAACTTTGGAAGTCAATATCTCCCACAAAAATGCTCAGAAAAATGTGAAACCAATTTTGCTGGCTTTATTTTGAAATTCTCTTTCCATTGGGACCAGAAAATAAATTTTTGGAATTTATTTCCTTTGGATTTTATTCGATGACATAAGAGGGGTAATTGACGCTATCTCATGTTCCTTTGGATAGATTCCGACCTTCCCGACGAAATAGGAGTTGTTCCCGAACCTGAAGGCAAGCCATTAACTCAATATCAACTTGGTCGAACCCTAGAATTTAAATATGTTGCTCAAGTGGATTGATATTGCACCTCACATGCCATATTGCATTTTTAATTGTTGTGGTACTTTATAATTGCTTACATATACCTCACTCCCGTTCCCTAGACAATGGCCGGAGGAACCGCCGTAGTCGAAGGAATGGGGGAAAATATTACAACTGTGCGTCTCGCGCTTGCGAGGCTTTGTTTGGGTCTTTCCTCTTCGCCGAGGTGAGGAACATACGAATGTCCTCTTATGATCCTTGGAGTTGGGGGCATTTGCCAAAAGAGTTATTTGCCTTGTCCCTCCGTCAAATATGGTTGGCATAGACCACCCGGACTGCGACGCTTGGGAGCTGACTTTCCATTTGGTTCTTTTTGCCGAGATTGCCGACACCACGTCGGGATAACTCTCGAGTGGAATGGATGCTCTCTCATTTTTATGGGTGCTTTTCGGTTCATTCTTTTACGGTGACACCGGCCGGGTTGCCCGCCACCGTCATCCGTTTGAAATATTATGCTATTATTCTGGGAACACTAACCCCCGAGTGACACCGGCCGGGTTGCCCGCCATAGTCACCCGGGTATTATTATTGAGACATTGTTATCTATGCTTACAAATATTATGCTATTATATGCTATCGCTGTTTTGTGCTTATGCTGGTATTGCTTGAATCTTGTTGGAAACTGAAATAAGAATTTGACTAAGAAGATAACCACCTCCCTCGACTAGATTGAGTCACATAGTGCCACTCACCAAACACACCAGCACACCATGCGTCGTTCACGTGGGCGAACCATGGCCGAGTATTCCATCTAGCCTCCTTTGACGCCATCCTTTTGGCAAGTCTAGTCGGTTACCTTTGTGGTCGGGGCTAGTCTTGCGAAGGTTCTGGAGCTAGGCGTCGCTCATTCGTTGGGGACGTGCCGCATTCACTTCGTCATAAGACGTGGTCCCAGGGGACGTGTCGGTGGCTATACAAGGAGTGTCCGGGTGGAGTAAACGGTGGTGGAAGTGTGGGTTTGTGTTGTCGCCATGATGGGTTCTAGTACTTCGGTGC
This sequence comes from Puccinellia tenuiflora, assembly GCA_012064385.1. Classification (NCBI taxonomy): domain Eukaryota; kingdom Viridiplantae; phylum Streptophyta; class Magnoliopsida; order Poales; family Poaceae; genus Puccinellia; species Puccinellia tenuiflora. The sequence goes on from QRDG01001240.1 coordinate 630,564, forward strand.
CGGCGGTACAAACCTAGACTTCAGCGTATGGGTAAATGTTGCAACCTCTCGAGAGTATAAATCTAGAATCTAGCCTTGTCCCTAGGTTATGGGACGATGTTTGAGTCGGGTCACGCTAAGAGTCATCAGTCCAGTCGAACATGGAGAAACTATTATGATGAGACTAGCAAACAAGTGACAACGGAAAGAGTAAGCCAGAGTTGGCTAGAGGCTTGGAAGCCTAGTTGTGGCTATGAGTTGTCGAGTGGGGAGAGAAATCTCACTTGGTATCATGAAACACCCCTTCAAAGGTAAGTAGGTAAGCTATGTCCAACCGTTAAGCTTGGACTCCCCCTTGTAACCCATCTCATGCCATGCTACTTTCCGAACTTATGCCATGCCATATAGATAGACCTTGTTTGATTTTAGGCTAATGACTTGCGAGTACTTCAAGTACTTACCTGGCTTCTCATGTGGCCAGACTCTGTTGCTCCCGACGCTGAGTACCCGTTGTACGAGAACTAGGAACCCGTATCCCAGGCAGGACCCCGTGGAATAAGGCCGCTATCGCCACGCTACTATCTACATTTCCGCTATGACTTCCGCTAGAGGCTCGATGTTGGATAAATAATGTACATACTATTGTGTGCGCATGTTGTGCGAGCGCTGGAGCCTCACCCCCGTGTTGTAACCTTATGTATGTCCGAACTCGGAGCCCTATGTATGTTTTTGGTTATGTCTTTGCTTATCAAGTTGTCATATATCCAGTGTTTCTGGGACTGGTATATGGGGTGACTCGATCATCTGGATCGGGGTGCCACAAGGACGCTGCGAAAGAGGAGGAGCGCGTCGCCGCGGGCGACGAGGGCACCTCGGGAGGCCCGACAGCCTGAGCTTTTCCTGCGGCTGGATGTGCATGAGGCACACATTACCTTAGCATCTTGCTTGTAAAACTTTTGTAAAGACTTGTTTAAGTGTCGTTTTAATGTGCTTGTGAATGTCCCTCGGGAGGCTTTTGTCTTTCCCCTTCATGTCTTTTTCGCTCTACGTCTTAGGACCCTCTCTCAGCGCTACACCACCGCCGCTTCGGTATGTGAGAGTCAGGGCTCCACAAGGCCGGGGGGTGCGTGAGGCCTCGAGAAGTAAGAGCTCCCGAGGCGCGATGCTCGGGCCTCCCCTTCAACGCGCAAGCAGCCCATGAGGCGTAGGAGAGAGAAAAGAGGCTCGAGGGGCAAAAACCAGCGAAAGGAAATTCAACCAAGTGTTTGGACTTAGCTTGGCGAGGCGTTTTTGCCTTGGAGAGGGTGTTGGTTCCCTGGCGAGGCGTTTTCCTCCTGAGGTCACCTGAGGCTAGTTTTGAACCTGCTTTCCTGCGCTTGGACAGATAGGCATACCCACAAGCAATACATAGCTAGATAACTCATGCGTGCTCGTAGGTTCCTTCATGTGTGTCTCGCGAGGAGAACAGGCACCAAGGTCCTTGGTGAGTTGACGTGCACGGGAGCCGGTCCATGAGTTCAGAGCTCCTTGGGAGTTGACATGCATGAGAGCTGACCCGTGAGTTCAGATCTCGGATTCCTTGGGTTTGAGGTGCTGCTGGGATGCTCCTGAGGCACAGGCACCATGCTCAGTTCCCGCTCACGAGATACATAGGAGGGATCATACGAGCAAGGATGAAAAGCAATAACATAACTGCTTACCAAAGCAACAACATGTGCTGGCGCGAAGCGCAAAGGTTCAAAGTGACCTGAAACGGAGGTTCATTACACTGGCGTGGCCAGAAATACAAAATCCGCCATGTCTGGGCATGGGGTTCCACATGGAGTGGTTGAGACTCTTGCGGCCCGAGGCGACGCATGTAGAGAGAGCTCATAGAGGGGGCCCCTATGCGAGGGTGGCTTTGAGAGCCTGCGGTCCACCATGGCTGGGCATGGGGATCCACCTCGCCAAGGCATGGTGCTTGAAGAAGTCACCTTGCCGAGGCGTGGTGTCTTGGGAGTCTTTTCGAATGGCCCGCGGCAACGTATAGTAGAGAGGGGAGCCCGAAGTTTTTCCTCATGGAGGATGATGGCGGAAGGCTCTCCCTTGATGCAAAAATTGCTCGTTGAGGACGGTCAGGGGTAGAACTTGCGCAGGTGCTGGATGTTTCAGGGGTTGGCGACAGGGATGCTGTCCTCCGTCTCGAGCCGCCCGGAGCCAGGCCTGGCAATGTGCAGGACTCTGTAGGGTCCTTCTCACATTGGCGAGAGCTTGTGGAGACCTGCCCTGGAGAGGATTCTCCTCAGGACGAGGTCTCCTGCTTCAAGAGTGTGCGGGTGGATGTGGCGGCTGTGGTAGCGACGGAGGTCTTGCTGGTACCTTGCCGCTCTCAGGGCCGCATTGCGGCGGAGCCCCTCAAGCAGCAGGAGGTCGTTGTTGCGGAGTTCGTCCAGCTCAGCCTCCTTGAAGGCCAAGACTCGTGGAGAGCCGTGGGTGATCTCGCTGGGGAGAACGGCTTCAGCGCCATAGACAAGGGAGAACGGCGTCTCGCCGGTTGGCTTTGTTGGCGTGGTGCGAATGGACGAGAGCACCGAGGGGAGCTCATCGATCCAGTGCTTGCCGCTGGCCTTGAGGCGGTTGAAGCTTCTCGTCTTGAGGCCCTTGAGCACCTCGGCGTTGGCTCGCTCAGCTTGCCCGTTGCTTCGTGGGTGAGCCACCGAGGCGTAGCAGATTTGGGCACCGAGGCTGCCGCAGTAGGACTTGAAGGCGCCGCTGATGAATTGTGAGCCGTTGTCGGTGATGATGCGGTTGGGCACGCCAAAACAGCAGACCAAGCTCCTGATGAATTTCACCGCTGATTTCACCGAGATGGTGCGCACGGGTTTCACCTCAGGCCACTTGGTGAATTTGTCGATGGCGACGTAGAGGTAGCGGTAGCCCCCGAGCGCTCGCGGGAAGGGTCCCAGGAGGTCCAGCCCCCAGACCGCGAACGGCCAGGAGAGCGGGATGGTTTGGAGTCCTTGCACGGGCTGGTGGATCTGCTTGGCGTGGAATTGGCAGGCATCGCAGGACTGGACGATTGCAGCTGCATCTTGAAGAACTGAAGGCCAGTAGAAGCCACTCCGAAAGACCTTGCCGGCGAGGGTGCGCGAGGATGAATGGTGGCCGCACTCTCTGCTATGGATGTCGTTGATGAGCTGGCAGCCTTCCTCGGCAGGGGCGCACCGCAACACAACCCCATTGGGACGCTTACGGTACAGGTCTCCGTCGTGGGGGCAGTAGGACTTGGCCTGGCGAGCAACCCTTTCGGCTTCTGCACCTTCTTTGGGGAGGACTTGATTTTGCAGGTAGCTCTTGATCTCGTCGATCCAGCCAGTGTCTTGGCGTACCAGGGTCATCAGCAGGCGGTCGCCTGAGGGCAACCCGCAGTTTGGTGCTCCACCTGACGGGGCTGGTGGGAGCTCCTCGTTGATGCTCATGTTGACCGCTGGTTGCTTGACTGAGGCCTTGGTGAGTCTCTCCTCGAACACTCCAGGCTTCTGGGCTTCCCTTCTTGCCGCTCGCCTTGCGAGATCATCTACTTCTTGGTTCTCTCCTCGTGGGATATGCTTGAGCTCCATGCCCCTGAAGTGCTTCTCGAGTTTGCGTACCTCTTCAAGGTAGGCCACCATGTAGGTGTCCTTAGGCGTGTAGCTCTTGTTGGAGAAGTTGACGAGGAGCTGAGAGTCGCCCTTGATGAGGATGCGCTTGATGCCGAGGGCAATGGCAGCTCTGAGCCCAGCGAGGAGGCCTTCGTATTCAGCAATGTTGTTGGAGACCTTGTCGTTGTCCTTGAAGCACAGCTGGACGGCGTAGTAGAGCTTGTCGCCTGTTGGTGAGGTCAGGACAGCACCAGCCTCTGCACTCCGGGCCGCGAAGGCGCCGTCGAAATGCATGGTCCAGTAGCCTGGTTCCGTCCCTCCTGAGGCTGTAGCTTCCTCCTCTTGAGGCTCTTCTTCACGCGTGTCCGTCCACTCGGCCATGAAATCAGCCAGCGCCCTGCCCTTGATGACCCTTGTGGTGTCAAACTCCAGCTCGAAGGGTTGCAGCTCGATGCCCCAGCTTGCGACGCGATCTGTTGCGTTTGGGTTGCGAAGGACTTGCTCCAGGGGGTATGAGGTGACCACCTTAATGGGGTGGCCCTGGAAGTAGTGGCGCAATTTCCTGGAGGCGCGGAGGAGCGAGAAAAGGAGCTTTTGCTGCATGGGGTAGCGCTCGCGAGTGTCCTGCAGCACTGTGCTGACGAAGTACACGGGATGCTCGATGAGGGTAGTCGTTGGCGTGGCAGCGGTTGGTTCCTCTCGAGGCTCGGTGGAGTCTTTGTCGAGGTTTTCTTGAGGCCCCACTTGTAGGGGCTCGGCATGAGGCTAGAGGCTTGACGAGGCTGCCTCCTTGTCGAGGAGTTCTGGGCTTGGCGAGGCAGAGCTCTGCTTGGCGAGGACTGGCTCTTCCCTTTCAGCCACCAAGACCGCGCTTGCCGTCTGAGGAGTGGCTGCAAGGTACAGCTTCAGAGGTTCGCGAGTGCGTGGGGCAACCATGATGGGTGGGCTCGCCAGATATGTCCTTAAGGCGACGAGGAGGCTGCATCTCTTCTATGGCCCTGATCTTGTCGGGGTTTGATTCAATGCCACGATGAGACACCAGGAACCCGAGGAGTTTGCCTGAAGGGACCCCGAAGACGCACTTGGCGGGGTTCAGGTTGATGTTTACCTTGCGCAGGTTGGCAAAGGTCTCCTCGAGGTCCTTGATGAGCGTGTCCTTCTCGCGGGTCTTGACCACGATGTCATCGACGTAGGCCTCTGTATTCCTTCCCATTTGAGCCCCCAAGGCGATCCTCATGAGGCGCGGGAAAGTGGCACCGGCGTTTTTCAGGCCGAAGGGCATGCAGACGTAGAAAAACACACCACAAGGGGTGAGAAATGCTGTCTTCTCGTCGTCCTCCTTCGCCATCTTGATCTGGTGATAGCCTGAGAAGGCATCCAGAAAACAGAGGAGTGCGCAGCCGGCAGTGGAGTCCACGATCTGGTCAATCCTCGGGAGGGGATAGGGGTCCTTGGGGCAGGCTTTGTTGAGGTTGGTGAAGTCGATGCAGAGGCGGCTTCCTCCGGTGTGCTTGGGGATGACCACACCATTGGCGAGCCAAGTGGGATGGACAACTTCCTTGATGATGCTGGCTTTCTTCAACTTTTCTACTTCTTGGACGATGAAATCTTGCTTCTCTGGCGCCTGGCGCCGCGCCTTTTGCTTCACGGGGCGTGCATTTGGAAACACGGCTAAGTGGTGCTCGATCACCTCCCTCGGTACTCCGGATATATCTGACGGTGTCCATGCGAACATATCAGAGTTTGCCCTGAGGAAGGCGACGAGCGCGCTTTCCTATTTGGGAGGCAAGTTGGCGCCGATGGTGACGCTAGCCCCCCGAGCCGTTTGCCTCAAGAGGCACTTGCTTCATCGCGGCCTTCTCCTGAGAGAACAGCTGCTTCTTCTTCGCGGGGGGGCTCGGGAGGGGTTCCTCATCCTCATCAGCGGGGGACACCACCGCGGCAGCCTTGTAGGCCGCTTGCGCAGCGTACAGGGCATATGAGACCATGCCGCGGATGACGATGGTGCCACCCGAGCCAGGGAGCTTGACGAGGTTGAGGCGTGGTGGGTCACCGCCATGAACTTGGCGAGGGCAGGGTAGCCGAGGATGGCGTTGTAGGGCAGGCCGATATGCGCGACGTCGAAGTCGATCAGCTCGGTGCAGTAGTTGGCCTGAGTGCCGAAAGTGACCGCGAGCCTCACTTGCTCCAAAGGAGTCGTGAGACCCTCTGTCACCCCCGAGAAGGGCCTGGTGGGCATGAGTCGCTCGTAGGGCACCTGCAGCTTCTCGAATGTCTCGACAAAGATGACGTTGAGGCCTGCACCCCCATTGATGAGCGTCTTAGAGACTGCGATGTTGTTGATGGTGGGAGTGCAGACCAGCGGGATGGTGCCAATAGTCGAAGTGGACTTGGGGTGGTCGCTGGTGTCAAAGGTGATGGGTAACTAGGACCACTTGAGGGGCCTGGAGGCCTCAACCCCGGGAAGGGCTGCCGCGACCTCGCGAGCGAGTTGCTCGAAGTGGCGATTGGAGCGGGGGGTCTGAGCCCCGCCGAGGATGCAAGCGGCCCCGCGAGGCACCTGGTACCCCTCAGGAGTCTCGGCGGGGAGGTTGTCGTTCGCGGGCTGGACGGCGTTGGCCTGGGGGTTTTACTGGTAGTTGTCGTTGTAGTTGTTGTTCCAGCGTCGCCCCCCGCGGCCGCCGCGACCTCACTGCCGCTCGTTAGCCTCACGAGCCTCGCGAGCCTCGCGAAGCCTCTTGAGGTCATAGCAGTCCTCGGTGGCATGGGAATGCCTGTTGTGGTAGATGCAGAAGGGGCGATCATCTTTCTTCTCGGGGTCCGCGGCTGGAGCGGCAGCGCGAGGCTGCTTGGCGTCAGGCTCAGACGCGAGGACCGCTGTGGCCTTGCGCTTCTCGGTGGATTTCTTCTTCTTCTTGGATCCCTCGGCGGGGTCCCCTAGCTCGTTCTTGACGAACAAGCAGCCCTCCTCAGCCTTGGCGCACTTGTCCGCCAAGTCGAAGAGCTTGACGATGGTGGTGATGTTGTTGTGGATGCCAAGCTTCTCGAGCATCCGCACATCCGTGACTCCAGCCTGGAAGGCCGAAATGACCTGCGCGTCAGTGGCGTTGGGGATCTTGTTGCGCACCTGGCTGAAGCGCTGGATGTACTTGCGGAGGGTCTCGCCAGGCTTCTGGCGTACACCGCGGAGGTCATTGTACGTGAGGCCGCGCTCGTACGTGCCCTTGAAGTTGGCGACGAAGCACCGGCAGAGGTCCTCCCAGGTGTTGATGGACTCGGCGGGGAGGTTCGTGAGCCACGAGGACGCGGAGTCCTTGAGGGCCATGGGGAACCAGTTCGCCATGACTTTGTCGTCGCCCCCTGCGGCCTGGATGGCCAGAGTGTAGAGCTGCAGGAACTCCAGGGGGTTGTTCTTGCCATCGTAGCGCGGAGGAAGATCCGGCCTAAACTTGACCGGCCAGACGACGCGACGGAGGCTGCGAGTGAACGCGGCCGTCGTGCCATAGGTGACCGGGCCGTTGGCGAGGGTGGCGCGGAGGTGGCGCCCCGCGGTGGCGATGTCATGGACGGCACGGTTGTGGCGATCCTGGTGGCGCTCGATGCTCATGCGTGCGTCCTCCGGGGCTCGCTGCACGATTTAGCAGTCATGCGGCGACGACGCGTGCGACGCAGCGCGGTTGTCGCGAGGAGGAGCCCCGGCTGGAGTGGGTTGTGGTGGAACTGGTGGAGCTGGAGCGGGCGCGGGTGGCGAGGAGGTGCAGGCGGCGCGCCGTGCGCCACGTCCCCTGCGCGTGCAGAAAGAACCAGCGAGCGAGACGGTGCAGGAGCGGCGACGCGAGCGGCGCCGATGAGCTCGGAGAGGCGGTTGAGCCAGGCTTCTTGGGCCTCCGGCGTGGGGCGGTACTGCAGCAGCTCCTGCGCCATGAGAAGCGCGGTTGCCGGGCTGGGCGCAGGGCGGCCCAGCGAGGAGGCAGCACGGTCCCGCGACGGGTGCAGGGAGGAAGCCTCCTCTTCGCCGAGGTCGTCCTCGGCGTGGTCGTTGTCGTCGTCCTCCGGGTGCTCGACGCGGGGCTCGGGGTCGACGTGGTGCTCCGGAGCAGCACTTCCGCGCGGGCGGCCGCGCGGGTTGCCAGCGGGAGTGGTGGCGGCGCTGGCCGTCCGGCGAGCGAGACGTTCGGCGCGAGAGCCGGCCATGGCGGTGTCGAGGTTGAAGATGCGCCTCAGCCCCCTATCTGGCGTGCCAAATGTCGGAGAACTGTCCCAGGAACTGGGTGTGTCTCACTAGGATCGAGTAAGGGGCTGAACACGGAATCAACACAACCCTCAACGTGCCTCGGCGATGATGCTCATCGAGCTCGCTGTGGGACAACACTGCAGAGAAACGCACGGTATTACTCAGGTTCAAGGCCCTCTAGGAGAGGTAAAACCCCTACGTCCTGCTTTTGGTGTATTGCACTGCTTGGAGAGGTTATAGTACAAGGAGAGCTTGGAGAGCTCTAGGTGGCTAACAATGGCTACTGCTAGTCTCGCAGAACTCAGATCTAGGGTTTGATCTAAGCTCCAAGATTGCGAACCCTTTGCCCGGACGTGCTCCCCCTCCTTTTATAGGAGTCTCGGACCTCTTCCCCCAAATATCTTGGCGGGAAGGGTTACCACATGGCGACGAAGGAGGAGGACGGGTGCACGATAATGGTGGAGTCCATGGACGCGGTCCATGGCAGGGAGTGATGTCACCAAAGCTGGAAAAGCCACCGTCCTGCCGGGACGGTGGGCTGGCGCCGCTGAGGTGGGATGTGTCCCACGGTGACATCGCCCTTGGAGGGTAGCTGCAGACGGTCCCCTTATCACCAAAGTGGCAATTCTTGGGCTCCTTTGCTTGGTGCAGCCTCGTTTGACTACTTTATACACGAGAACGGCAACTGTGGTGATGTCGACACCGCGCGCAGGCGCGGTCGTCACCACGCGCTGGCGCGCCCGTGACTCTGCGGAGGGCGCAGAGCCCATGTGCGCTCTGCCGCGGAGGCAGAGCTGGCTTCGTGAGGAAGGGAACCCCGCGAGGCAGGAGGCCTCGCCGAGCCCTTCGGCTTGATCCTTAGCAGAATTCGCAGGTAGCATCCAAGATGCCCTCTCGAGGAGAGGTGGCCCCTCGCGAGGGGAAACCCTCGGCGAGGAGGAGAGGTCCCTCGCGAGGGAAAAACCCTCGCGAGGCTCGCCAGGCTTGGAGAGCCTGGTCCTTAGCGAAATCGTCTTGAAGAATGTTGTGGGCCCTAGCAGGCCGACCCGTGGTACCCTGGTTTCCACTGTGCCGACAGGCTTCGCCCCGACCGACCGCGCGTCCTTCACCTCTGGCTCGGATCCCGGACTCGGTCAACTGCCTCGCTGACGCCGCCCCGGCTGTGCCCCTGCCGGTCGCCGGCTCGCCGCTCCGGCCGCTTCCGCGCTCCTCCGTCGGGCCGGCCACCCGGAGGAATAAAAGGGAAGAGAAGGCCAGCTGAAAAGAAGGAAGAAAAAGGAATAAAAAAAAGAGAGCCGGCCGGTCCGGTTGGTAAATTAAATAGAAAAAAGGGGGTCAGCCGGCAGAGTGCACTGGGACTCCATTTGGCTCCAACTCCACCCGGCAGCCAGGCCGGCTGTGATCAAGCCGGTTGCCCCTGGCCCGTTCGGCTGCAGCGCCTCTTCTTCGACTACGAAAAACAACGGAAACCGCAGATTTTGTACATCGATATCTATTGACTAACTTCGTTTCTTGTATGACCATTTTTGCATGAACCCGCCAAGGACCTCCCGCTGGCGCTGCAGGACCTCGACAGCTTCGGGGGCTAGTGGATCCCCAAGCCAACCGGCTCCTCCAGCTGACTATCCCTTCGACCGGCTCCTTTCGCAGCTAGGTTCTCGGGGACTCGACATCATCATCACCCTCATCGCGAACCTCGGGAGCACGACACCGCCATTGCCTACACCGCGAAGCTCGGGGGCTCGACATTTTCATCGCCACCACTTCCGCTTTAGAGCTCGTGAAGCTCAAACAGCCGCCAGCCGGCAGAAGACACAAAGACCTCCGGTCCAAGAGACCCAGAGGCAAGCAGCCGCCAAGCCGGCAATATTATTCCCGGGGGCTGCGCAGCCGCCAAGCCGGCAATATCATTCCCGGGTCCTGCGCATCCGCCGACCCGGAGGGCTCTATCACCCCGGCCAATAGCCCGGGGGCTGCCACGCCGTCAGCCGGCAATATCATTCCCGGGTCCTGCACAGTTGCCGACCCGGAGGACTCCATCACCCCGGCCAATAGCCCAAGGGCTTCCACGCCGTAAGCCGGCAATATCATTCTCGGGTCCTGCGCATCCGCCGACCCGGAGGACTCTATCACCCGGCCAATAGCCCCGGGGCTGCCACGCCGTCAGCCGACAATATCATTCCCGGGTCATGCGCATACGCTGACCCGGAGGACTCTATCACCCCGACCAAGAGCCCGGGGGCTGCCACGCCGTCAGCCGGCAATCTCATTCCCGGGTCCTGCGCATACGCCGACCCGGAGGACTCTATCACCCCGGCCAAGAGCCCGGGGGCTGCCACGCCGTCAGCCGGCAATCTCATTCCCGGGTCCTGCGCATACGCCGACCCGGAGGACTCTATCACCCCGGCCAAGAGCCCGGGGGCTGCCACGCCGTCAGCCGGCAATATCATTCTCGTGTCCTGCGCATCCGCCAACCCGGAGGACTCTATCACCCCGGCCAATAGCCCGGGGGCTGCCACGCCGTCAGCCGACAATATCATTCCCGGGTCCTGCGCATCCGCCGACCCGGAGGACTCTATCACCCCGGCCAATAGCCCGAGGGCTGCCACGCCATCAGCCGGCAATATCATTCCGGGTCCTGCACAGTTGCCGACCCGGAGGACTCCATCACCCCGGCCAATAGCCCGGGGGCTGCCACGCCGTCAGCCGGCAATATCATTCTCGGGTCCTGCGCATCCGCCGACCCGGAGGACTCTATCACCCCGGCCGATAGCCCGGGGGCTGCCACGCCGTCAGCCGGCAATATCATTCCCGGGTCCTGCACAGTTGCCGACCCGGAGGACTCCATCACCCCGGCCAAGAGCCCAAATTAAACTCCAAATTCTGCAGTCATCTACAATGCCATTTGGCTTCAAGGATTTTCATCCGGCTTCAAGGATTTTTCTGGCCACAACTTTCATCCGGCTTCAAGGATTTTCATCCGGCTTCAGGGATTTTCGTCTGGCTACAACTTCCATCCGGCTTCAAGGATTTTCATCCGGCTTCAAGGATTTTGACCTGGCCACAACTTTCATCCGGCTTCAAGGATTTTCACCCGGCTTCAAGGATTTTCATCCGGCTTCAAGGATTTTCATCCGGCTTCAAGTTCATCCGGCGTCAAGTTCATCCGGCTTCAACTTCGTCCGGCTTCAAGTTCACCCGGCCTCAAGTTCGTCCGGCTTCAAGTTCATCCGGCGTCAAGTTCATCCGGCGTCAAGTTCATCCGGCTTCAACTTCGTCCGGCTTCAACTTCGTCCGGCTTCAACTTCGTCTGGCCTCCAGTTCATCCGGCGTCAAGTTCATCCGACGTCAAGTTCATCCGGCTTCAACTTCGTCCGGCTTCAAGTTCACCCGGCCTCAAGTTCGTCCGGTTTCAGGTTCATCCGGCGTCAAGTTCGTCCGGCTTCAAGTTCTTCTGGCTTCAAGTTCCTCCGACTTCAACTCCAAGTTTCAGCCGGCTCCAGCTCCAACTCTAGCATCTCATCCACAACAACCAAGACAAGGGGAAGATCGCGAAGTCTTCCCAGCAAGCTAGCAATACTCCACGATCTCGGGGGCTAGTGTCGGGGGAATGACCCCCCGGGTATACCAAAATCCATGACTCGACAAAAGAACTAGAAAAGCAAACCACGAAGATCAAGCAAGCTGCTGGCTGGAGGCTCCAGGCAGCCCGTCCGGCTGGAGGCTCCAGGCAGCCCGTCCGGCTGGAGGCTCCAGGCTGCCCTAAGTAGTACTAGCTGGGCCTAATGGGCCACCCCTTTGTCCCCTGGGCATCCCCTTTATAAGGTGCACCAGGGAGCCCTTGAGAGGCAACCTTTAGAGGAAACCCTAGATACATATTTGGGAGGTGGAGGCTCTTCTCATCCCCACCTACCCCTTCTTCTTCCTCTGGCTAGAAGGAGAGAAACACAGCTCAAGGAGCAACCATGTAGCCCGAGATCTATGCCATGATATACATCAGACATGCAGGACGTAGGGGTGTTACCTCCACAAGAGGGCCCCGAACCTGGGTACATCGCGTGTGCTCTTGCCGCGCTTGTGCCCAATCCCGCCGGAACGCCATCGTTGCCTTGTCCCACATTTCTTTCCATCTTTGATGGATATGCCGTGCAACCCACCACGACAATTGTTAACCCTCTTGAGCTTGGTTATCTCTCAATCAATCCAATAGTTCTTGCTAGTTTTTGAGGGAAAAGAGAGAGGAGGTCTAGATCCACGTTTCCACCGATTGATTTCTCCTCTAAGTGAGGGGAACACTTTGGATCTAGATCTTTGGCATTTCTTTGTGTTTATCCTCTTGTTCTATAACAGCCCTAACTTGGTAATGAAAAATACGAAGAATTTTTCCACTTTTTGTTTCTATGTTTGCATCATAGCATCCACATGCATTTGCTAATTCAAACATCCATTTGGAAACACATTGAAATGGGGAGGCGAACTTCCCAACATCCAAAGCAATGACAATGCTCAACTTAGTAAACCAAATCATTCTTGGACTTCCAATTGGTTGAGGAAGTTCCAAGTTTACTTTTTGAAACCAATTCTCAATTTCCAAATTTTGTCAATTAAGAAATAAATATGAGAATTCAATTTGGCTTAATTCAATTCCTATTTTTGGAACCCAGTTAAACCTTCCAAAAATTCAAAATTAAATCATGGGGAGTTTCAATATGATTGTGAGAGTCTCCATGAATATTTTCATTATTTTTGGAATTGTTTAAATGCTCCAATTAAATACAATTTGGAAATTGCCAAAAATACTTTTATTTAAAAGCTGTGAACAAATGTGGGTCAAAACATTTTATTTTGCCTCACCAAATTTTGTGGAGCACCTAAAGGTCATTTGGAACCCATATGAATTTTTGCACATTTTACAAAAATGTCCTGGTGCCTTATTTAAATGGTTAAAACCTGTTGCTGGACTTGTTTGCAATTTATTTAAAAGTTCCAGGGAGTTTTTCGCGAAACTTTCTTTTCCCTCTCTCTCTCCTCCACAGTGCCGGCGGCACTGGCGCCATGCCGCCGAGCTGGCCGCGCCCATGCCGCCGCCCACCCTCTCCTGGCCGTGCATGCTGGTGGTCGCGGACCCCCACTTGCACTTGCTCCTTTTTCCCCCGCTTGCCCCTCACCCTCTCGTCCTCTCTTCCCCTCGCACGCTCCCTCCCTGCCGCCGTCGCGTCGAGCTCGCAACTGTCGTCTCCGGTCCGCCCTGCACGGATCAAAGGCCACGGCTGGGTCAGCCGCATCCTCTGCTCCCTCCCCACCGGAGGAATCGAGCCGGGAGGCCCGACGTCAACGTGGGCGTCCTCGACGTCGTCCACCTCGGCCGCCGGCCGCCCGGAGCAAATACCGGCCGATCCCGGCGTCCTCGACTCCCCCTCGCCGCACCGGCCCTACCGATCAACTCAGGGTGAGCACCGCCCCATTTCTGCTCCTTTCCCTCTCCCCTACTGCCCTCCTCGCCGCCGTTTCACCGTCGGCCACCGCCGTGTGCCCGGCCTGGCCGAGGCTCGGGCCGGCCTGAGGCCGGATGCCTCGGGCTGGTGCCCGGCCTGCGCGCCCGACCTGGGCCGGCTCTGGGCCGGACCATTCGGCCACTGCCCCGGCCTGGGAGCCCAGCCTGGGCCGGCCAATGGCCGGACCGCTCGGGCTGGTGCCCGGCCTCTCTCCCGGCCTGGCCGGCCTGTCTGGCCTGAGCTTTTCCTTTTTGTTTAAAAGGGCATGTTTAAAACTTTAATATCTTGTCAAATAATGTTCTAAAAATTGCAAGTTAAATATGAGATTGCTCAGAAAAACATTTCCTAACATTTGGTAACATTGCCATGCCCTGTTGAATAAATGAATTTGCCTTTATCTAAAAATTCCTAAAATGGGTAAGTAATATCCAAATTGGGAAAAATCATAACTTATTAAAAATTGATCCAAAAATTATGAATTAAATATCAAAGTGATCAACATGTCAAATGCTATCAAACCATGTACTTATCACATCATGATCATAAATTCTTATTTGATGTTAATCATAATTTGTTTAAATGATTTGAATTCAAATATTTAATTAAATTGCTATTTATTCATCGATGCTCCGAAAATTACAAATAAAGTACCAAAATGATCGGAATGACAAACCCTACCCATTTCATGTCTTGTTCATGCATATTGAGCCACTTCTCTAATAAATTAATAATTTATAAGAATGTGGTCACTAAGAAAAATATGGGGTTATCTCCAAATAATTGCTCTAATTATTTGGAACTCCATTTAATTTGGTAGATAAAATCAAATGATGTTATCCTTGCATCAACTTGACATGTCATCATGTGATTGAGCATTGCACCTTGTGTTCTTGTGTTTTATTGGTTCTTTATATTCTCTTTTGGGTATCGATAGATTCCGGAGTCGAGGGTTCCCCTATCTACCCCGACGAGCCGTACTACGCGCCCCGGCAGCAAGGCAAGAGATAACCTAACCTTCTTGGCATACTAGCATCCTATGTTTTATAAACTTATTTTATCCACCATAATATTGCATGCGATTCAAATGTCAGTTTTGATCAAGACTTAGAGTATCCTATGAATGCATGTTTTTCCCCGAGCCAATCACATGTATCCCTACCTATGAACCTTAGTGTTGATGTGTTGGCCGGATACAAGATGAAAATTGTTGTAGTTATATGCTTAGTATGCTTAGCCATGCTTAGTCAAATGCTAGCAATGTCCGTTGTTGAATTCCATAATTATTGATGTTGATGGAATGGTTCGGACATGGTGGATATGTGGGGTGCTTAAATTGAAATGCTAAGACGGCTTGGGTGAGTTGCCATCGGGGATGGTGTTTTGCCTCACTCTTGCCCCTAGGTGCGAGTTCTTTACCTCTTGAACCAAGACTGAGTGTGCTTCCAAAGGTGGGGACATATGGAATCCCCTTTGACCAAATAATTTGTGAGGGGCTTGTCAAGGGTCCTCTAGTTTGCTATTTCCATTTGCGCGTGAGTGTGTGGGTGGAAAAAGGAACAAGGATGGTGGTGTTTAGGATGTGGCCGCGAGGCAGGGCGTTGGAGGCGCTGAACCTGTCCTTCCGCACACTGATGGCCCTTGAGTAAGCCTCATGCTTTGTAAAGGTCTAACTGCGCCCGCTCGCCGGCCTTCCCCGGAAGAGGGCCAACTAGGTGAGCCGGACGGTACCAATGGGTAAAATAGTACACCCCTGCAGGGTGTAATATTTTCGAAAAGCCGTGTCCACGGTTATGAACAACTTGGGAATAGACGATAAGACCATAGAGAACCATAACCTAATTGATATGGCAGCTAAAGGTTGCATAATCAACGTGTGATAAAGGTTCATTTCCTCGAGGGTGATTCGAGGGAGTGCCTTGGTGGAGATGAGTGGGTTTGGCTACAAGTAGGTTCGACGAGAATCGAAGATGAAATGTTACCCTCTTATCCCCTTTATAAGAATATTCTGAATAGACGATGCCTTGTGTCCTTGTACATCTTTTAAAGGAAAATCTAGCTTTATGCAAAACAGCTACATTATTCAGCTTTAGAGCCTCCGTCAGTCATTGGGCCTATATCCCCCTACTAAACTTGCGAGTACATCGTACTCAGTCTCTCTTTGCTGCCTTTATATTTGTATTTCAGAGGAGGATGACACCGAGCAGCTAGGTGGGTTCTTCGTGGACATCGACTAGTAGTCCGGGGTTCCTAGGTGGCAGCTTGGGACCGTGGAACAAGCTGGATGGGATCTTTTATTTGTAGGCCTCTTAGGCCATATATTTGCATCTTGTTGTTAGACAACACTACCCGCTTCCGCTTGATGAACTGATGGTCTGTGACCTTTTGATGTGTAATATTTGTATCTTTCTCATATATGAGTTGCTATATGAGTTTTGTGTCGTAGGGTCTGCAATGTGCCAGTTTGTTCCACAAGTCTCGGTCTCTTTACTATACGTGAAAGCGATGTCTGAGCTTATGGCATGATCGAGGTGTTGTGTGCCGATGATCCATTCCGAGCACACCTGCCAATGAGTTTTGGCCTGGGATTGGTAAACCCAGTAACCCTCGATTGTGTAGCATGACCGGTTACACAACGTTTCACTGTATAGTTCTGGGGTCGGGGCGCTACATGTTCTTCCTCTTAAATCCCTCCATAGCATTAGTTGCTTTGGTTGGATTTTGGAGAGAAGGATTTGACCACTTAGTGTGTTCTGCCATTGCATCGGTTTGAGTTCTCCACGGTGATTTGTGGAAGTTGAAGTTGAGAAGCTTGTTACTCTTGGGTGCTTGGGTGCCCTAGAGCTTGTTCCTCTAGGACACGTTGGTACCCTAGACGGTTGTTGATTTCTCAGAGTCTTGGTGGCTCACGGGATTTGTTGGGAGCCTCCAATTAGGTTGTGGAGTGTGGCTCAACCTTATTCGTCTCGGAGCTTTGGTAGCTACGAAGACATTGCCGGGAGCCACCAATTGAGTTGTGGTGTGTGCCCCGGTCTTGGAGCATCGAGTCTTGGCGGCTCGGTGCATTTGGTGAAGACCCTCCAACTTGTGGAGTGAGCTTCATCCTTGTAAAGGTTGTAGTTGTCAACCTCAACGACAACATAGTGACAAGTGCCTCGCCACATCGGTGGTAAGACACAACGGAGATACGGTGTGCCATATCAAGGCTACTCGGTGTTTCACTTTGGTGAACACCGCGCCGCTCCAACGGAGACTAGCTTCCATTGGGAAGTGAACTTCGGGATAAATCATCGTCTCCAAGTGCCTCGGTATTTCTATATCCGAGTTTCTTACTTATGCTATTTACCTTGTGATAGCCATAGAGTTTGAAGTTATATATCTTGCTATCACCTAGTTGATTATATTGCTTAGCATAAGTGGTTGGTGCACATAGGTTAACCTAGCTAGTTTAGGTTTTGGCTTGATAAATTAAACGTTAGTTTTATTCCGCATTTATTCAAGCCTTAACCGTAATAATTTTAAAGCGCCTATTCACCCCCCCCCCCTCTAGGCGACATCCGTGTCCTTTCACTATCCTCACCAGCCGCATCAAGGACTGGCAAAAGTCCTACTTCTACTGTAAGGACACGTCCCCTGAGGACGAACCTCGCCTCCCCGGCTTCTCTCCTGATAGCCTTCAAATAACTGCAACCATGAAGGCGAAATGCTCTGAGGAAGCCCGCCCCAAAGTTGATGCCTTGATGGGCCGACTTCGCGCCCTCGTGGCGCATGGACTCGGAGGCATGGACCTAGTGCTCTGCTGGACTACCAGGAGGATCCAGCCTCTTAGCCCCAGGACTCGGCTGATCGTCGAGTACACCCGGTGTGTGACTGACAACCTCCGAATGTCCGAAAAACAAGCCAGCACCACCGAGATCAATCGCTTGGTGAAGAAACTGACTGGAAGGCTGGTAAAGGACCAAGAGAACTTCGGTCTTTCACCTTTCTGCGTGACAACTCATCCACCAGCGGTAAGTTGCCTCATACTTGTATTCTAAACTTGTTCTTGCAACATTTCAACTCCTTCTTTGTCTGACTATTCCTTTCTGAACTTTTGTATAGATCAGTGATAGATGGTGGTCACCAAATGAACAAGACGCCAGAGCTGAAAGCGATGATGGCGCTGATGAAGAGAACCAGGAGTCCTCTCCGGAAACTCCTGATGACGATGGCAAAGGTCCTTCTACCTCTGACCTGCCAATTGCTGCGTCGACTTCTTCTGGGGAGTCATCCAGTGACAAGGACCCGGCTCCCACTCCTCAGAGGAACACGAAGAATAAGGAGCGAACCGGAGTATCAAAGGTGCCCTTTTCACGTCTTTCCTCAACTCGAAGTCCAATTATTAAAGATGACAAACGATCACAGGCCGTGAAAGCCGCGAGGCTGAGGAAGCTGCAGAGTAGTGGACCAGCTTACGCCCCACTAGTTATACCAAGCACTCGCAAGCGCAAGTCATCCTCCACTTCTCCGCCTACTGTCGCCGACTCCTATGACTCTGTAGCCATGCCCTCTTCTGACTCCAACGCCTCTTTGGACTTGGAGACCAATACTAGGTAAACTAACTTCTCAATCACATTCTTCCGACTTGTTTGCTTTCCTTTTTATCTACCTGACATGACTTTTTCTTTTCATGTTCTTATTTTTAGGGCTCGCCCCTCGACTAAGGTTGCAAAACTCCATGATGCAACTAATGTCACCTCAACGCGCAAGCCTGAGGCTCCACCCACAAACTCAACTTCTACTAGTACGAAGACGACTCCATCGGTAGCCGCCTCCACTGGAGTTACCATTGCTGCCACTCCTCCACCAATTCATGTGGCCGAGTTAGCAACTCGGGTTAACTCTCCTCCTGCTGCCAAGCCTCAACCCGCAGCCCCGACTGAGTACACCATGACGAGCACCTCCAAGGCACCTCTCCCTGAAGCCACCAAGGAACCTGCAAATCCTGCCTTTGACCTTGTTGTTGACTATAGCCGACTTCGGGTTGGAGAGAACAAGTCCTTCATAGAGGCATGTGATGAAGCCGTCAAGTGGAACGAAGAGGCTGCTAGGATAAAGGGCGAGGAGTTGGCCAGCTTGATGGCTTTGCACTTTGACCCATGCTGTAAGTCCTTCTCTTTATCCTTTGTAAGTCATTACTTCTTGCTATATCAGTAGCCCCCAAGCACCTAACTGTGGTGACTTGAGACTAAGATAGGTGCTTTACTTTAGAAAAACTGAACTTCATGCTGTAGCCCCCAAGCGCCGAGTTGTTTTAGCTTGCAACAACTTGGAGCTGAAGACTTTTAAGATCTTTATCTTGCTTTAAAATATGATCCTTGAGTAGCCCCCAAGCGCCGGGTTGTTAGCCTGCGACAACTCGGAGCTACCATCTGTAGTTTGCATACTGTGTGAAACTTGAAATTTGAAACCTTGTAGCCCCAAGTGCCAAGTTGTTGATTACAATAGCTTGGGACTCGGAGGTCATTGCCTGTGAACTTGCTGAAGAACTTAACTGCTAGAGCTGACTTGTATTTTGAAAAAAGAACTCCCTGTAGCCCCCAAGCGCCAAGTTGTGCATTTTTTACGACTTAGAGCTACTTCCAAGAATATGAAGGTACTGATAAACTCCTTGTCTTTATGTGTTGTAGGCCACTGTCTCTCGCATGCAGAGAGACATGAAGGAACTTGAAGAAAAAGCAGCTGCTTCCGCCAGAGCTGCCGAAAATGAGAGGAACCTCTCCCAGCAGCTTGAAAGCGGCTTGAAGAAAGTTTGTGCTGAATTGGAGGACGAAAAGAAGACGGCTGCTCATAATAAGAAGATTGCTGAGAAAGCCATCAAGGACCTGAGCACCAGTCTGGACATCTGTCGCAAGGGCATCAGAGCGATGACCCAGCGCATTTTTGGTAATTGCCACTTCTTTGAACCCAATGACTAATCCTATGATATGTTATTCTGACGTTCTGTGTCTTTCCAGGCCCTGCTTCTCCAAAAATAAAGTTGCCTTTAGGCCAGCAATTAAGCGAACTCCTGAACTTCTACCACGGTCTACAGGAGGGTGCAAATGCTATTGTCACTTATCTCTCACCACAGAAGAAGTGTCCGACTGCTCCTGAACGTCTGGTGAGGGAGTTATCTCGCTCCCCTGCATACGTTAAGGCTTGGAAGGAGTCGTACTTCCGTCGTGCGACCGTCCGTGTCTTGGCATTGGCACGTTCCTATTACCCAACCGTTGTGGAACCTGCCTTGCTAACTCTGGGAAGGCCGGAGCAAAATGAAGACCGCTCCCCTTTGACCAAGGAGGAGTTTGAGTTACTACAAAAAAACCTCAGGCCTTTTGCCTGCCAGATTGTGGAGAAGATGGACCCGGAGATCTGGACTCATCGGTATGATTCGAACAACAAGAAGATCATCATGGAGACTCCTCCGGTCATGGACTTCAGTCTCCCACCACAATCAGATGCCGGCGCGTCAACTTCTGTAGGGCCAGTATTATCAACTCCCGCAGCACCTACTCCATCTAGAGCTCGGCCAGCAGATGGTGGTAACTCCCAACAACAATAGGGAGGAGCCATCCATTCTAAGGACTCGTCTGCTCCAGGTAGTTCTGCCCAGGGCGCTGCGGCCAATGCTCCAGTTTCTGGTCATATTCCTGCACAGAAGGATCACCCTTTGGATGACTTTTGAACTTGCATTTAATTTATGCCGTGTTGTCCGGCTTCGTGAGATGTAAAACTTTTATCTTTGTGATGACATGCTTTTGAACGACTTGTTTTTGTGTGGTAGACCTGTTATTGTCTCCTTTATACAAGTTGTTTTGGTTCTTATAACCCTTCTGAATTTATACTGATGAATAAGTAGGCCCCGCGTGACTTTTGCTAACAGTTTACTCGGACAAGCCCACATCCTCCTAAGTCCTTTTTAGGCTTCATAGGAGTTCGGGACGAGTCATGCCTTTAGTCTTTAGTCAAAATTTGTGAGTTGCATCTAACTTACCAGCTAAAATCAGGGAAGAGTTGGCTTTTAAGCCGGGTCCATGAGTCTGAAGCTTGAAGTTTTTTCTGAAAGACAAGCCCCCAAGGACCGCATGATCACAATAAAGCGCACATATTGAGTGTCTCGACAAAAGATTTTATATTCGGAAGTAGTCGGCTTTATTTCCTTTGATCATAACAATCATATTACAATGTTGCAGAGCTCACTGGGCTCGTTAATAATTTGCATATCCTGCTTACAGGGATTAACTATAATATGGACGCAACTGAGCTATGTTCCAGGGCCTCTTTGCCTCTGTATAGGGGTCCAGTGTATGAGCTGTGTCAGCTCCTTTGCTTTCACTTGCCGGCTCCCGTACATCCATTAGATAGTACGACCCATTGTGCAAGTTCTTACTGATAACAAACGGTCCTTCCCATGGGGGAGATAACTTGTGCATCCCTTCCTTATTTTGGACTAGGCGAAGCACTAAGTCTCCCTCTTGGAAAGTCCGGCTTCTGATCCTGCGCGCGTGATATCGCCACAAGTCCTGCTGGCAGATCTCTCAAGGGCTAACTCCCTTGCTTCTTCAAGTGCATCCACCGAGTCCTGGCGAGCGAGCTCGTTCTCTGTCTCGACATAATAGGCAACTCGTGGCAAATCATGAAGCAAATTGCTGGGCAGGACTGCTTCTGCTCCATAGACCATGAAGAACGGCGTGAAGGCAGTTGATCTGTTAGGAGTCGTCCGTATGCTCCAGAGTACTGCTGGCAATTTCTCAACCCAACACCCGGCAGCTCGTAACAGGGGAACTCTCAATCTGGGCTTAATCCCTCTGAGCAACTCCTGATTTGCACGTTCAGCTTGTCCGTTTGACTGAGGGTGCGCCACCAAGGCTAGATCAAGTCGGATGTTGTTGTCTCCACAGAACTTGGACATCTCTCCAACTGATAGCTTAGTTCCATTGTCTGTGATAATGCTATGTGGATATCCAAATCGTGTAGCTATCTTCTTAATGAAACTGACAGCTGATGCTGCATCGACTCGGCTCACAGGTTCAGCTTCAACCCACTTGGTGAACTTGTCAACTGCAACCAGCAGATGAGTCTTGTGGCAAGGCGACTTTGAAAAAGGACCTACCATGTCAAGTCCCCAAACTGCAAATGGCCAAGTTATAGGTATAGTTCTCAGCTCCTGGGCTGGCACATGGTCTTGTCTGGCATACCTCTGGCAACCATCACAACCTCGAACTATTCTTTCTGCATCCAAGTGTGCTGTTAACCAGAAGAAACCGTGCCTGAAAGCTTTTGACACCAAGGACCTTGTTGATGCATGATGGCCACAGTCTCTTGCATCTGCCTGCCTTCTTCTGGAGACACGCATCGTTGATAGACTCCCGTGGTGCTTCTCCTGAACAACTCTCCATCAATTACTGTGTAAGACTTGCATCGTCTGATGAGTTGCCTTTTCTTGACTTCATCTTCTGGAAGTTCACCGCATAGTAGATACGTGAGATACGGCTCCGTCCAAGCCAGAATTGCGTGTGTTGCTGCGACCAACGCCGACTCCGGGTCTGGAAAAGCGAGCTCCTCCTCTGAAGGCAATTTTACCGACGGATGGTGAAGCTCATCTAGGAAAACATTTGGTGGTACTTTCTCTCTTTGAGATCCCAGTCTTGATAATGTGTCTGCCGCCTCGTTCTTGCGATGATCAATGTGTTCCACTTGGTAGCCGGAAAAGAACCCGGCAATCTGGTCGACTGCTCTTCTGTAAGCTGCCATGTTTGGATCCTTTGAATCCAAAGTTCCTGACACTTGCTGGGTGACGAGATCCGAGTCTCCGAAGCACCTGATACGCTTGATGTTCATATCTTGGCCATGCGGAGTCCATGTAGCAGAGCCTCGTACTCTGCCATGTTGTTGGTGCAGTCAAAGTGCAACTGAAGGACATAGGCCAACTTTTCTCCCTTAGGTGAAGTCAGAACGACGCCGGCTCCTGATCCTTCGAGTTGTCTGGATCCGTCAAAGTGCATTGTCCAATACTTAGAGTAGGGCGTGTTCGGTGAAGATGCGAAGTCGGTCCAATCACTGACGAAATCCGCCAAAGCCTACGGCTTGATAGCTGTGCGCGGCTCGTACGTGATGTGGTAAGGTCCTAGCTCAATTGCCCACTTGGCGACTCGTCCCGTCGCATCTCTATTGCGGATAATATCTGATAGTGGTGCTGAACTCACCACCTTGATAGGGTTCTCTTGAAAATAATGTTTGAGCTTGCGACTTGCCAAAAAGACTCCATATACCAGTTTCTGCCACTGTGGGTACCTTTTCTTGGAATCAGTGAGTACCTCGCTGACGTAGTAAACATGACGCTGTACTGGATACTCCTTTCCTTCCTCCTTGCATTCCACAACCACCACTGCGCTGACAACTCTCTCATTAGCAGCTACATATAGTAACATGGGCTTCTTATCTGTAGGAACTGCAAGGACTGGCACTGTTGACAAAGTTTTCTTCAACTCCTCCAAGGCGTCATCAGCTTCTTTATCCCATAAGAACTTGTCAGGAGTCGGTAGAGAGGACCCGCCTTCTCTCCGAGTCGTGAGATGAATCTGCTCAAAGCTGCTACACAACATGTGAGTCTCTGGACATCCTTCAAACAAGTCGGCTTTTGTAAGTTATGAATAGCCTTTATTTTCTCCGGGTTTGCCTCAGTCCCTCTCTCTGAAACGATGAAGCCGAGTAGTTTGTCTACTGGTACTCCAAATACACACTTGCCTGGATTCAACTTCATCTCGTACTTGCGCAAATTGTTGAATGTCTCTGTTAGGTCGGCAATCAGGGAGTCGGCTTTTTGTGACTTGATGACCACATCATCCACATATGCGTGGACGTTCCTTCCAATCTGCTCCTGGAAACAATTCTGAATGCATCTCTGATATGTTGCTCCTGCATTTTTTAGTTCAAAGGGCATTGTTTTGTAACAAAAAGCTCCAAAGGGTGTTATGAAGGAGGTTTTCAACTCATCCTCCTCCTTAAGTCTGATCTGATGGTAGCCGGAATAAGCATCCAAGAAACAAAGCAACTCGGATCCTGCTATGGAGTCAATAATCTGGTCGATGCGTGATAGGGCAAAAGGATCCTTAGGACATGCTTTATTCAACCCGGTGAAATCAATGCACATACGCAACTCCACTGTATTCTTTGGCACTAAAACTGGGTTGGCCACTCACTCTGGATGAAATACCTCTTTGATGAAGTCGGCCGCAAGGAGTCGGGCCACTTCTTCTCCTATAGCTTTTCTTATGCCATCATGAAACTTGCGAAGTCCTTGTTTGACTGGTCTTGCTTTAGGGTTAACATGTAAGCTGTGCTCGGCGAGTTCTCTCGGTACTCCTGGCATGTCAGATGGCTTCCATGCGAAGACGTCCCGATTCTCACGGATAAACTCGACAAGCGCGCGTTTCTATTTAGCAGAAAGGTGTGCCCCAATGGTGAACTGCTTGGAGGAGTCACCGAGGACGAAATCAACTTGTTTTGTATCTTGAGCCGACTTGAATTTCATCTTCTCCTCTGTTGCCGTCTTCTTGAGCATTGTATTGTCTTCCGGGTCTACATGTGCTTTATAGAACTTGAGCTCCTCTTGGGCACAAGCCGTCTCTGCCATAGCTGTGTCTCCCTGCTCGCACTCAAGTGCCATCTGCTTACTACCATTTACTGTGATAACTCCTTTAGGTCCCGGCATCTTCAGCTTCAGATATATGTAACACGGCCTTGCCATGAACTTGAAATATGCATGGCATCCAAAAAGAGCATGGTATGGGCTATGGAGATCCACAACCTCAAAAGGCAAAATTTCTGATCGAAAATTCTCAAAGGTGCCGAAAGCGACTTCCAGATAAATCTTACCAATGGGCTTTGCCGACTTCCCAGGTACTATCCCATGGAAAACTGTCTGTGTGGGTATGAGTTGCCTGTCCTGCAACTTCATCCTCTTGAATGTGTCGTAGTATAGTATATTGATGCTGGTACCGCCGTCCATAAGTACCTTGTTAAGTGTGTATCCTCCGACTTGTGGTGCTACCACCAAGGCAAGCTGCCCTGGGTCATCAATCCTTGGCGGGTGATCCGCCCGACTCCAAGTTATTGGTTGCTCTGACCATCTTAACCACTATGGTATTGCCGGCTCCACGACATTGACCACGCGAACTTTCAACTTCCTTGCTCCCTTGGAGGTGCTGGTGGTGAAAACATGATAACTGCCTTGACTCGGGTGATGCGGCTGAGTTGCTACGTAGTACTGTCCCTGGCTATCATGAAGCTGCTTAGGGTTCTGCTGAAAGCCTCTGTGACTTCCCTTCCGGTGTCCTCCACCATTGCTGGATCCTGGGTTATTTCCGGCTCCTCCGCCATGGTTGCCAGGTCCTCCATTGTTACCTCTGTATCCATCGTTTCTACCTCAATTGTTGGCGCGGTTCGCCGGGTTGTTTCTCCATTGCTGCAGATCTACACATTACTCTAGGGTATGCCCGCACCTGCCATTCTTGGTGTGGCGAGGACACGGACTCTGCAGGACTTCTTGAGGAGTCGGCATGCGCGCCTGGTACCCTTGAGAATTGTTGTCCCTGCGTCTGTTCCCAGAATTGGTGCTAGCCACAAAGTCGGAGTTGTCATATGGCCGCTTAGTCCCTCCATGATTTTGATTCTGGTTTTGATTCTGGCCATTACCACCTTGGCCCTTTCCGACTTCTTCCTGATCCTTGGTTTTATCCGTGGCGGCGTGCTTGTTAGCTCCCGCCATAATCTCTCCAATGGAAATAGGTATGCCTTGATTCAGACTGTACTTCATATGCCCTAACTTCCAACTTAATGGATTAAAGGTGCAGTTCCTCTCCATAGTCATCAACACAGAAATTGGTGGGAGTCCTTGCGAAGAATTGATGATCTCCGAGACTCGTTTCATCTAGTGCCTTGCACATTCTCCTTTCTTCTGGACACATCTCTCGAAATCCTCAATGGTACTTAATTTCTTGCAGGTCCCCTGGAAGTTTTGAATGAAAGAGGCCTTCAACTGCTCCCACGAGTTAATTGACCTGGGGGTAAGTTTCTCATCCAAACCTGAGCTGCTCCATCCATCATGAGATACATAAATTTTCCACACAAATTTCCAGTTGCATTGCGAATACTCATTGCCATCTCGTAACTGCTGAGCCAGGAAGTCGGATCCATATTGGGCTCGTAGTTGCCAACCTTGCGAGGCTCTTTGAAGCTGCTGGGGAAGGACTCGACTCTGATGGCTTCTAACAAACACTCAGGGCCCGTCAAGGAAGGTGAACTTCCAGGCGAGTTTACCTCTATGATTGCACGAGTAGGCTGTGGCTGGATAACTGCTGCTGCTAGCGCTGGCCCACCGGCCCTTCCGGCTTCTGGGGCTCTGGCCACGGCAGCTTCTCTCCTGTTCCGTGCCTCATCAACAATTCTTTGAGCTTCTGAAGTAGTCGGCACATGTGGTTGATTCCTTGCCATTTCGCATCGTCTTGCGCTCGTCGACCCGGCCGGATGAGACTCGTTGTGCCGACTCCTCGTTCGGGAGTTATATGGAGTTCAATGAAGTCTGCTGGCATCTGGGAAGTTAGGGTAAAGAGCTTGCTGAGCCAATGATGTCTTTAACATCTCTATGGCGAGTCGTGCCTCCTGACCCGTTGGATTTTCCATGAGCGGATTCTGTCCAATACCTTGGTTGCTGCGTGTACGTTGTCCATTCGATTTGAATAGTGTCCTGCAGGTGTATGGGACCTTTGCGGTGGCGGACCCATACCGCCGACTCCTCCTCCAGGTGGTGGTGGTGGTCCATTGGCTCCGGCTCCTGGTCCGACTCCTCCGTTTCCTCCTGGTGGCGGTGGTGGTGGCGGTGGTGCTGCTCATGCTCCGGGTGCTGATCCTCCAGCTCCCGCGACTGGACCTGTGGGTGTCTAAAATAAATTAGTTGGATTTATGTGAACTCCTTCGTGCAGCCGGCTCCAAGTCCTCCGATGCTGAATTGGCGTGAGTTCCTGCTGGCGATTGCGTACTGCTACTGCTTCAGCTTGTACACGTTCATGTTCTGCCTGTATGCGAGCTTGTTCGGCTTGTATGCGAGTTTGTTCTGCTTGTACAAGGGCTTGGTCCGCTGCCAGCTTCCGATTTGCTTCTGCGACATCTGCCAACTGCTTTTCTATAGCTTCACAAGCAGCGATCAACTCCTCTGCACGAGCCGCCGCGTTATCCGCCGTGATCTCCTTTGTCAGCAAGTTAGGGTTAAACTGGTCTCCTCCACCGCGTTCTCCACCGTTGTATGGTCCGGACATGTACACTCCAACATGACGTGGACGTATCGGTGACTGCACGTACTCTTCCTCGATTACATATCCGAGTCGATCTTCAAACAGTGGTAGAATTGATTCTGAATGTGCGTCGTAGTCTGGCTCTGAACCCGGCTTCAGCAGCATCTCCGGCTCCTCTTGTTCAGCGACTATGCCGACTTGTGATGTGCCAACGAACTCTTCTCCAACGGACTCGATGACAGCTGTTGCTTTTGAAATAGAATCCAAACCGTTAACACGGTTACCTGAGACGTTGACCATGCTAAGGAACACGTTGATCTTGCCGAAGATGAGCTGGTATCCTTCCTCAACTTCATCCATCTCCAAGCTCCACCCGTAGTCGTCGATCTCGGTCTCGCCGTACTGGTTGGTGTAGACCCTGCCGATGGCGAGCTTCTCCATACCTCGACAAGCTTCTCCGATGATCTCGACTCCTTTCATCACCTGCCCCACGGTGGGTGCCAACTGTCGTGGGGTTATCACGGCAAGTATTTTCTCTAGGAAGCTAAGTTGTGGGGCCATTGGCGACTAGGACACAGGAGCTGGTTAATCTTGATGAGGGGACAAAGAGTTTACCCAGGTTCGGCCCCTCTGGATAAAGGTAAAGACCTCTTTCCTGCTTTGTTCTTTATTGCTTTGGTCTTGATGTCGATTACAAGGTTCCGATCTCTTAACTTGAGACTCGGCGACTACGGGACTTGTGGGACTTGAGAGCTTACTGATCTAAGGTCCAGGGCCCTCCTTATAAAGGCGGCCGGGTCCCTGGACTTACAACTTGTGCCGAGCTACACATCAATACGGAGTCCTACTCTGGGTCTTCACCTTCCAAGTTAGTACTCCGGGTTGTATTGGGACTCCAGTCTTTGCCGTGTCCTTTCCCTTCTGCTACTCGTAATAGGCTGGCCGGCTTGTTCCTTGTCCAGCCCATGCTGCTTGAAGTGTAACCCGGCTTAGGCCTCCTTGGTCCTGGCGGGTCCACTTTCCGGCTCCATGGGCCTACCCGGAAAGTATCCCCCCCCCCCCCCCCCCATCAACACCCTTGACCTAAAATCATCATAGAGTGCTTCGTACTATTCTTCTGCCACCATCTTGGGGGTGGAACCGAGACAGAGAGATATCCATCTCCCGCAGGGTTGATTCTGCCGAAAAAACTTCCCTCCGGCAGGGGGGAATTGAGGCCATCGGCATCTCTATCACGTCAAGCACCATCGGTAACATCATCTCAATCAACACCTTCACCAGTACCATCGCCACCACCATCTTCATCTCTTTTTTTTGTTCAATCTATGAACTACAACCTTGTGTCTATCATTGGGGTTACTTTTTATTGTTGATTATCTCTAGTAGTTGATTCTTATGTTCAGATTGTTATTGGTGAAAGATTGTTACGTTCATATTGTTAAATATTTATTCATACCCACACCCACTAGTCCTGGTCCATTGGATGTCTTGTGAGTATTTCGCTGAAGTTTAGACCATAAAACATCATTGTGTTTTTTTTTCCAAGAATCACTTGTTCTTTGTGGCCGTATTATTATTTTTATGGTATTTTTCGCCAACAAATATATTTATTGACCGTTTGACGTCTCGAGTCAGTAAGGGTATGTTTGGTAGCTTGTAGACCCTCCATCCATGCCCCATGGGTGTGATTTTCGGGCTTTTTGCTTGCTTGGGCCGAAGCATGTACGTGCATCCCACAAAACATAAAGAGGCCCACAAGTTTGCCTAGGAGGAACGGTCGAATCACCCATTTCCGTGGAGCCAACATTCTATAAAAGAAAATAGGCAAACGGGTGCACAGGTGGGGAAGGGTGGGAGAAGCCGCATCGATCTGAGAACACACACCATAAATTCCCTCACCGCTGCGCTGAGTCTCCCCTTACACTCGTCTCACACCCCTCCGCTCGGTCGCTCGTATCCTCTCCTCTCTCCATCGATGGTTTCTCTTTCGTTGGCACTAGAGCATCACGACGAACATCTGTGGCGGAAAACGAAGGTCGGCTACAACCAAGGAAGTAACTAGACCTGCACAGAAAGCAAAGCATGATCAGCTTCTCCGATCGACAACAGGATCGAGACTCACACCAGGATGCGCAGCAATTAACGTACGTACGTGAGGCGCGCCCAGGTCCTTGGACGGACGCAACGTTGATGCTCAAGTCCACCAGATCAATCAACTACAGATGAGCACGGAACGATCCGTTAAACTGTTCCGATCGAATTAACGAGGTAAGGATCGCTCTCGTCGGGACTCGGGAGTAAGTACTTCGTGTCTCTGTCGATCGGCATTTAGGTACCCACCCTGACGAAACTGAAACTGAAACTGATAGCTATTTCACCTTACACAGAGGGGCGTGCGCCGGCCGGCTACACATGCCGCAGGCGTGCGTGTATTACAGGAGAAGTTAGCGCTGCTAATTAATTGACATGCGTACGTGATAGTTCTATGGTTTCAGTTCGCAATCGCGCGGAAGATCGATTTGGTCTCATCAGTCGCATACAGTATTACAGTGTACAGGCGAAAGCAATATAACGTGTGTAATTCCCGAACGACGGCAGTAATTTGGCGAGACATGCCAAAGTGGATCTATCCGTCGTCTAGGGCACACACACAGTGCTTGCACTGACCCGCTGGGTGGCTCAGCCACAGCCGGAGCACACAGAGACAGAGCTAGGCCCACGCGTGCGTCGCAATGTCAACGACAGGTCGGTGGATGGATGGATTGGAGCGTGCAAGTAGAGAGACAGGTAGACGACGTCGGTAGGTGGGTAGGTAGCTAGATAGCGTCAGCCGACCGGTCATCAGGGTCCAGCCATGTTTCGGGACGGGTCCGGCCAAAACCTCTCGGGAATCTCTTCTCGTCGTCGATCACCACAAGAGGCCGGCCACCGGCCGGTGAGATCTCAGAGGGAGAGGGACAGGCCGGCCGGGGCAGCCATGGGGGCCAGGCTAGCCTGCTTAGCTAGCCACCCTTCCTCGCTTGCGAACTGCGTGCACTGGTACACCGTGGTAAATAAATCTTTGGCTTGATCCACCGTGCTGAGCTGCTAATGGTACCATCTGATCGATGCATGGCCTGATGGATGGATGGCCGATCGACTTTTTTCTGAATGTATGTATAGATGGGACCATGAATGCATGCATGCATGCATGGGTCAGTTGCAGTGCCAACGATCCGGACATGCGTTCGCATTATTATGGACGGCGATGCTGGAGTCAATCAATGGAGTAATTATCCCTCAGTTTGACCGGCTAGCTCTTCTTGGCCAAGGACCTAGCCGAAGAATTGATTGGAGGGTTACATTGAAGTTTAGAGTTCAAAAGTTAATTCTCATCAAAGTTCGTTTCGGATATAGAAAATCAAATGAATCTTTCCAAGCAGCTGGAGTTAATGAAAAACATAGTGTAAAGTAGTAGTGACTAGTGAGATCACCGGAGCTCGGGAGCTACAAGTGTTTTTTGTTAGTGTAAATGAATTCTTAGGCATTTCCAATAGGATTTCGATCTAGCTTGTGTTTTCTACGCAGATAGTGGCAACATTGGCTGGCAATGCGCATTTTGAAGTGCTATCAAATGTCCTTCCTTGCCTAGCAAGGATTTCACCATGTTAAGAAGACTATCCTCGGCTAGGGTGTCAAGTGGGATCCCGTTTAAGTCCCACTTGTAGTGCATTTTGCTTTTACTAGTATAAATTTTGACACAAAATTTTGAACTAGAAAAGGCAAAATACACTAAAAGTGACATCCCGGCGGGATCCCACCTTGACACCTTATCCTCGGCTTCTTCTCACTCGAAAGTCGAAACATTGTTTTTGTCAAATGGTTGTAAACAATAGAGAAACTTTGCAGCAAAGTGTGTAAAACATTACCAGGAAGTAAGAGCAAACTAATCAGCATCTACTTGCAAAGTTTGTAGGTACGCCAGAAGCGGGTCCAAGAGGGACGGTCTGCTTGCAGCCCTGACACCGACGACCAAAACGTTTTTTTTTTTTTTCTTTCGGAGGAGGACAATCCCTCGACCACCACCAAGCTGCATGGCAGAGGCAGACGACCCAAGAGAGTGCAAGACCCAAGACAGATCTCTGCCGCACAATCCAGGCCCTCGACCTGACAAACGCAGGATATTCTGTTGCCCAGAGCGCTGCACCGTGGGCAGGGCAGCTAGCACTAGCAGGCAGGGACCAGCAGGCAGGCACTCAGATCCTGCCCTGCATCTTGCATCTGCATCAACGAAAAAAATAGCATGCTATATCTCGTATAATAGCACGTTATAACTTATTTGAAGAGGCTACGTTATATTTGACAAAAAATTGTCGCTACAACGCTATTCACGTTTTATACGTACTAAACCGCGCTAAACACGTTAGCATTATAGCACGCCATTTTTTTTAGAGATAAACGAGATTTCATCGGCCCAAACAAAAGTCCAACATGCACTCCTCCTCACTAGTCCACTTCGCAGTATCTAACCCAATCCTTCTCGGCTATTCACGGGAGCGACGGCGGCGACGCCTCGTCGAGCTGTAGGCTTGCAACGACGATGAGAGTGCTTCCTCCATCGGCGAATCTAGCTCTTCCTCCGCTTCGAGTTGGATCAGCAGTGGGAGCGCTTCCTCAACATCGGAAGGAAGGAGAGTTTCTCGTCCTAGTAAGAGGATGTTTCCTGTTTTACATGGTGATGATGGGGTGCAAGTTGGTGGATCTTCTAGTGTATCTGAAGATGACGACAGTAGTTTCAAAAAAAAAATGACGACAGTGATTCTAATTATAAGTTTAAAATAGTTTGTCTTTTAGGGTTTGATACTTTGTTTATGGATTTATGTCTCATACTTATGTCTATGCCATGGATTTTGCCCTTGACTTTTGTATCTGGTTAGCTAGTGATGTATGTATTGGTTTTGAAAAAATATTTAGTGCCGAAATCCTTAATATTTAGATAATATATTACATTTTTTTTTACGAAACGCTATTTCAAATATAACACGATATATCATGCTATGACTTTTATAGCATTTTGAGAAGGATCATGTTAAAAATGATAGCGCGCTATTTTTTTCCTTGATCTGCATGCATCGCATACCCATCCAAACATTACAAGGAGGACTTGTCACCAAAACTGCGCCACACAATCCGTCCAATAACAAGAGCTTGACCCGACACACATACATACATGCACATCTCTCCCGATCTCTCTCCTTCCCGTCTCGATCCAAGAGATCGGTGACATCGACATGACCGTCCCGTGGCGTTACGCTAGCACACAAACGCACACGGCCTTGGCATCATCACTCTATCAGCTTCAACTGCATATCGCCTACAGGAAAGTGACAATACTGTTTGTTGGTTGAACGTTTGATGGTCCTGCTAGCTCAAACGTACTCTACGTGACATGTCAAAGAAGGCTGGCTCTATTAGCCTAGCCAAAGATGGGTCACGGACGCCATTACTGCTCACTCCCCATCAAAAACCTCAGGCCTTTTGACTTCCGTCATTGCTGGTTTGCGACAGCAACCACTCATCCGTTCCCGTCTGAACTCGTTTGTCCTACGGAAACAGCCAACCTGTACGCCAATCTAAGACAGTAATTATTGTTTCTTCAGAATAGATGTTTCATGACAGACAGCTAAAGATTACGACGCGGATGTGCGTTTTCATTTTTCAGATGTCAGGCACTACGCCACGAGATGCGGCAGGATACATAATAACATAGGTAAATGAATGAATATCGCGGAGAGGGTTTGGCCACGGAGTGCAGTGCACACACACCTCAGGACGAGCACAGGGAGGCCTTCTGCTTCGCGAGCAGCTGGTTCAGCTTGGCCACGAGCTGCCAGTTGCTGCACATGTAGTCCTGGAAGGACCTCCGTAGGCTCTTGAGAACGGCGACGTCGCTCCCGTTGGACGACGACGGGTTCAGCAGAGTGGTAAAGAGGTTCTTCCACAGCTGAACGTTCCAGTACCTGTTCGTGCATAGGACACTCGGGAGCAGTTAGGGATTATATATGCCGCTCGATTATCAGCGAAAGCTTGCTCAGTGTGAACATCGCCGTATGCAGCAGAATGAAAGGGTTAACGATGACAACGGAACCTTTTAAGTGGTGCTTTTGGTTGGTACATATGGCTTCCATCCGCCCTGGGCACCTTCTCGATGCTCATGGCTACCCCGTGCAGCATCATGTGTGCGACGACGCATAGACCGAAGGTGTCGGCCTGCAAGACACGAAACCGAATCAATCTATCAGACGGTTGCTTGCTTTCAGTGATGGCTAACAAGGTTCAGCAACTTCGAAGGGTACAGACCTGATATTTCCAGGTTCTCTCTTCTTGCATTTCGATACAACTGAACCCTGAGGTTGAACAATCCCCAAGGAACTCCGTGCCGGCTGGGAAGAGATTTAGGTCAATGCCCCGACCCCAGTCAACAAGACAGAGACCCTGGAACGGATGTTTCATAGGCATCAGAAGGGATCCAAGCCTCCAGTACCTCTAATGAAGCTACCTCTGGCATGTTAAGAGTTCGTATGCTGACCTGATTCTTCTCAGTTCTCGTTTCGCTTCTGAAGGTATCGTCTGTGATTTCTTCACTGCACAAACCACAAGTGAAATACACACAGAGATGAGTGGACAATTGATGACAAGTGCTACAAGCTAAGCTGGGAACTATGGAAAAATAAGTTACGGAACAGGCAATACACATTATGTTTCTTTCTTACAAGAGCATGTATAAAATGGACTATCGGAAATATTTGTTCCAGGTGAGTTTTGACACAGGTGATATTCTTATTTATCAAGAGAAATCTGCTTCAGTACTAGCGTTTGCTTATGCATCTTTGTTAACCAACACAGAATTAATAGAATTACATGCTCAACAAAAAGAATGATAAAATAGCAGAACAGCATCTCAGCAGAAGCTTTGTTAACCAACACAGAATTAATAGAATTACATGCTCAACAAAAAGAATGATAAAATAGCAGAACAGCATCTCAGCAGAAGCATGGGGCTTCCAGTTACCGCTCATGAGTAATAAACAGAGCACGAAATCATCGAAAATCTTTGCACCCACCAAACCCAACATCTTGGGCCAACAAATTGACCTCTTATCAACCTCCATGCTTACTTTTATGACCAAATATTTCAAATATTTTCATCGAAACTTGTGTTCTTAGCTGTGATGTATAATACCTGTCCTAGTTGTAATCAGTTTGGACATATGTCTGAAGCTTGGAATGGAACATGTACAGGAAAGTTACACCATCACCTAGGGGTGTTCACAAACGATTTGTACAATTTTTCCATTAGATGTCCGTAGTAATTTGGGCTAATTTGCACTACAGCTGGTAGTTGGTCGGTGCAACATTTTGTACCGCAACGAGTTTAACTCGTCGGGACAAACCTACTTTTCAACAGTCCTATCACCCACAAAAACAGCAGGATCTGTCCAAACCTACATACAGCCTCCGTTCAGAAACATCAAGTCATCGAAGGATGCGTCATGCAGTCAACCTTTTGAAACTTTAACCACTAAGGCACTAATATGAGATACATAGATTGACTATGTGAAATAATTTCAAGTAAAAACGAGCTGTATTTCTGAATGGGGGGAGTAGTAACTAGTAAGAAACCGACTTTTAGAAATAGAATTTTCCTTGGAGGCTTCAGGTTTGAGCATTATCAAATTTGGTAGACTTAACATTGCTGAAAAAGTAACCAACTTACTATCGAGCACAGATATAGCGCAAAGAAAAGGTTGCGCAAATGGAGCCGATGCTGGAACAAGAATAACAAGAGCCATTTTTTTAAGTATCAGTCGATACAATGCTAAATGTCAGCCGATGCTGGATTCCTGCTTAACCTATATTTCCTCTAGAAATGCCAGATAAAGAGGGAGGTAGCTCCTCCAGAGTGATAAGTTGGTTAGTTACCTTGGATAGCAGACAAGCATATTGTCAGGTTTGAAATCGCCGTGGATTATGCCAACACTATGAAGAGCTTCGAGCATGTGGAGCATCTCTATAGTGTAATATATGCACAGAACTTCATCCATCTGGTGACCAACAACTAAATTGGAATTTATAGCATCCTGCCATGCCAGAGGTTTCGTATTGTATGTTATCACAATTAGAGACATGGAACACATATAATACTGGAAAATAAAGTTGGTTCTCTAGAACAGGTTTCGAAGAACTTCTTGACACATAGTATAAAGTAATTACCAGAAGAGTTCCATATGGCAGGTAATCACAAACTAACACACTGACGTCAGCAAAGACATGCGCTTCCTGTGCACAGCCAAAGCTTGGTCTCTGGAAACAAAATTAGTTGAGATATAAGCATCGTTATAAATTTACAACTACTAATGCTATGGTGTTCTTAAACAGAAATTATTTTGTAGAAAGTGATTCTTAGAACAGAAAGTTCACCTGAATATCAGATATCCGCATATCAAGCTGGCGGTACATGTAAAATTCCCAAGGAAATGCAGGCTTTTGAATCTGCAAACAAGCACTAGAATTTAATATCAGAATCAAGCGCAAAAGTAAGGTTTTACTTTTATAATGGAGACATGTTTCACCTTTAATGCAACTGTTTCTTCCGTGTTGCCACCAATACTAGCTTTGTATAATTTGGCAAAAGCACCAGTGCCAGAAGAACCTTTGATCTGATACTTCCTCCCACCTTGGTGAAACAAAAGGGATCAAATAATTAAACTTTGTGATATCAATGATATGAATCAGTTTGTTGAAATCACAAAACAAGGGGATATTTGTGTGACCGATAATCAAGTATCAAAACTAGGACACTAATTCAGAATGTACAAAAACCTAATGATGGGCTCTAAGAAAAATAACTACAGTTTATACCTAACTCGATGACTTTATTTTTTACAGTGTTTTGCGAGGAAGTTAAGGGCACCTTTCCTGAGTAGACCTTGTTGCTCTTATGATAGCCCTGTCAAAGATTTGAACGTATTACACAAAGATGGGAACAAGGCAAACGGATAGAGAACCATACAGAGTAAATTTAACTCACAGTGAACTTCTTGAGGCCACCATTAATTTTCGTCATTAAATTGTCCATAGTAGACTCAGACCATGGATCGACCACATTAAGCTCCTTTTGTATTTTAGACGGTTTGGGCTACAAGACCAAACATAATCAGCACAAGGACCAATTGATTATCCACCGGGAAGATAGGCATTAGGTGACCAATGCATGAACAATAGACAGTGACGACAATTTGTATTAGAGGATGTGTAAATTAAACAAGGCAACAATGTGTTCCGTAAATTACTTCACTGCCTTATGGAGAAATATAATTTTTCAACTCTGTACAGGAAATATGTAAGTCACATGTCTCACCTTGTTCTGTCCGTGCCTCAATGATAATGCTTGGTCTAGTAAAGCTATACGGATGCGCTCCTACAATATACCACAACATTTTCCCTAGACGTATCAACATACTTCTACTACTACATAGAACATACAGACAGATAGAACCAAAGGAAGTGGTTTCTGAGTGTCATTCTCAACTATGCTTATTCAAACCAAAAATATATCTCGACCCATAACATAATAACCAGGCTAATCATTTAGAAACTTTTTTCTCAAATCTAAAATCAGGTGCATAGTCAACAGAAATGACAGGATCGTACTTGTTTCATTATGGATGTAAGGCCAGCATAGGGAAACCAGTACAAACATAGATATCAATGTGTTAGCCTCAAGGTTGTACTGAACTGTGAAGTATCAAATATCAATCGGCAAACAAACACACAAACAGATACATGGCGACGTAAATAAAACATAGTGGAAGGAGACAAATCACAAGCACTGGAATGTACATATCATATTCAAGTCCCAACATTTACTAACCAAGTGACCCTTTTGTGGAAAAGCAACTACTTAATCACAACAAAATAATGCAGTATAAAGAACAGTAAAAGAATCATTTATGTGCTTGTGTAATGATGGTTGGAAGATACAAGTGAAGTGGAGGGCTGATTTGAGTTTTCTTAGGCTTATCCAGAAAGCTAGCCCACTGGTGGCTGGACCTATATCTTATCAGCTCCATACGTAAAATTATCAAATAACCCTTAAAGCAGTTTGAGTTAACCCAACTAACAAGTAGCTGTATTTATAAACCCCAGAATAGCACACATTGTTTTCAGCTTCCCTGCAGAATGGAGCTTATATTAAGAGTTAAGGCCAACTGGCAAGAAAAAACTATATTCCATCCTGACATTAGTTTTAATTTATATTGCTAGGACCTATAAGCTTCTAAGCTTAAGCTATGCTGAACCACACTTCTACAATTATACCACATGTTCACAAAACAAAGCATATCGAATACTGATGACCAGTACTCCAGTAGCTAATTCACGTAATAAAGAAAAAAGAGATAGCATACTGGAATTATCTCTTATGTAGTAAAGGTCCATATGAACTCGATACATGTTATTCACTGTAGAAAGCAACTCCAAATTCAACTCATTATCACAGATATGCAACATTGGGTATGGACATTATTTCAAAAAGATGCAATTCTAGACTTGTCTAGGAAGAAACCAGAATTTTCAGCATGTGTATGCTGAACAGTAATGAGAAATTCAGTGATAAGACAAATCTGTCAACCTAGTGACCATATCGCAAATACTACAGGGGACAAATATCAATCAAGTTTCTCGCATCTCTAGTAATTAAAATTAGAGGGTCCTGCACTTCTGGTTCAAAACGTATGTATATCTCAAATACTATATGCCTAGAACACCACCACAAACTACTCAATATAACATTGCAATTAAATATTAAACTCGTGAACTATTTGACAGTGATAATCAGAAAGTGCAATGATCAATGTATTCCATGCTTAGCAATTCAATCATGTGGCTTGCATACCTGTACATCATCATTGGATTCTTCGACAATATTCTCCAATTGTTTCAAAAATTCGACATGCATCTTCTTCAAATGATCGAGGGGCTCAGCTTTTCTGGTTAAGGCACAGACCATAATTGGCCGTCACATAAATACAACAAAATAAGGTTGTAGATCAATATGAAATATTTTTGACTCTAACCTGGAAATGCCTATTCCATACACCTTATCAGCCTCCAGCACTCTGTTCTTAGCAAATAAAAACAGTGCATATGCTTCATAGAGCAGTGCATGCTCCAAAAACAATCTTTTCTCCTCCAACTGCTTATACACCTTGTCGAAATCACAGGTTACATCCGCCTAAAATAGCATAAATCACAGAAGATAATTTAAAACAAAAGAACCCAGAAGGATAACATCAACATTGCCACATAAAGATCAATGAAGTTACATAGAGGATCCAGATCTTCAGAAGGCGTGGGTCAGTGGAGTACTGGTAATCGTCCCCATACTTGTCAATGCATTCCGTCACGTAAACCTTTAACTGTTCAAGCGCTGCTTGGCAAAATCCGGGGTCTGTCCTGACCTCACCCATGGCCTTGCTGATAGACCTGAATATGAATCGGATCTAAGCAAATGGCTCATATAGATGATAGACCAATGAGGCTCCCACTGGCAGGCAATCACAAGAGCTAACACATCACACTTATAAGCACATTAAGGCTGAACTCTGAAGAATATGCACAGGAGTTGCATGAACAGCCCATAAATTTAAAACTGGGCTCTGGAACGAAAAGCAATAGCTCATAAACATTTGAATGCATTCATATGTACAAATCGGAGATAAATCGCACTGGTAAATGCTGAAACCTTGACACACTCGAATTCTTTTGAGGCCAGAATCAACATATAAGTGTATCTCTACTCAATCACATAGTTACGAGAGTGGATTTTGTTAGCACTCATGTACCTAAACCCCACTAATTGCAGATATTTCCGTTGTACCAAAAAAATTGAAAAATAAAATGACACGTTGTGGTACTGAAGTTGTGTCCACCTGAAAAGTTTCAGGCTGATATGTTTTGCCGTTTGGAGAAACAAAAAAAGAGGAAAATATATGAGTCGTTCATATATATTTGTTACACTTGTTCTTTCTGTATGTGTCACATCATGTTTGTCTTTCCTCTATTTTTTGTGTAAATTGTATACTATTGTACCACACTCATTATTGTAGGTAACATGGGGGCTCAATCCCAATTTTTGTCATAGTTACAGCCTTACGGGTCAGCAACTATATACAGAAGAAGAAGATTGGCACGAACTAAATTAGACGCACAAACCGTACGCATTTAAGCAATTAAGAGGCGCAACAGAAGCAGCACATCTCCATACACAAAATGAGGTGACACCTCAGATACACAGACGCACACAACTGGGTCGAAGTCGCAATCAATTAGGTCTAGCTTGAAGCCAAAGTTGCAGGCATGGAGGTAGATCTCAAGGGCGATTTGGTGCTACCTGAGGTAAGGGAGGATAGGGTCGGCGGGAGGCGACGCCTCCCGCGGAACCCTAGGAGTGGACCTGCCGAGCGGACTGGAGACGGCGGCCACCGCTCCCGGCGTCCTCTCTATCAGCACCATCCTAGGCGGCCGAACTGAAGCTTCTATGTCGCCGGAGGCGAGACAGCGACGAGCTCCGCTGCCGCGCCGGGCGTGTGGAGAGAGGGCGAGAATGGGGGAAAGTTTTTGAATTCCGTGAGTGAGAGCAGAGGCACGCGAGGCTTCAGAAATGGGGGCCAAAATGGGCTCACGTGGGCTGAGCCCATTCGTTGCAACCTGAGGTAAAAGTCGAGTATACCCCCTGGCCCCTGCCCCTGGTTTCTCAATTCCCAGTTCCCATGCTCTGCTCAGGGACGGACAGGATTTGCTGTCGAGATTGAACGGCCGTGATTTCGGAACGGCGAGCTCACGCCGTTTGTTTCAGCGGACACGGTCCCCAGTGTGTCTGGGCGTGCGCATCTCAGCGAGAGAGAGAAGGGGAAGAAGAGGAGGAGGGGAGCAGCCGAGCAGAGCAGAGATGGAGGCGTTCAGGAAGCAGGCGAGCAAGTTCAAGGAGCAGGTCGCCAAGCAGCAGCAGGTTGGGACGCTCCGATCCGAGATCTGATGATTTCTGTCTCTCTGTTTAGTCGTTGGGTCGAGGGGTGACTCCTCCTCCGTAGCATGCAACAAATGGGGCGAGATTTTCGCTTTGAAATGATTTGGTGCGTTGTGGGTGGGAGCCTCCATGGGAAATGAGGAAGGTCGCTTGCGGTCCTAGGAGCCCTGCGGGCTATTCTTTTTTGGTTTGTTGGATCTCGTAGCGCGCTGCGAAATTTCTGTTCTTAGGGTTCAGTTTCCTGTTTTTTATCGGATGTTAAACTGCTACTGATTTTCACTACAGATGGTTCGTGCTACGGTGTGAACTGTTAACCTGGAATGCTGTTGTTTGCTCATGTATACAGCAGTGTCAGCATGGGTATAAATATAGACAGAATCGTACGCCTTTATGGAAGACAGTTCATTATTACTTGCTTCAAGAAAAGTTCTTTAAATTTTAGGTTCTTCTATTTGTCTAATCATCATATGTGGTTTTCGGGAGATCTGATTGGGCTGGAAACGGGCATTGTATATGCTTATATTCTATAAATGTATGTAGATTCATCCCAACTAGATTTTTGTAGCCATATTTAGGAAAGATGCCAATTCAGTGCTGTTCCTTCAAAACTCTTTATGTGTTCCTAGGTTAGTTATTGTATCTGTCAATTTGTTATGTCATGAATTGTCTGTCCATGGTCAAATTCAGTCTTTCCTATTTTAGCGCATTCTAACTGCTATCTTGTCTGCCATGACATCAGAATGTTGTTGTTCCGGCATTCTGTTATATATTCTCATTACAACTTGAGGGTTTTTTTTTTTGTTTGCATTTCTCTCGACATGTGCGGAATTTCCATTTAAACCCCATTATTAGTTATTTACAGGAAGCATAAAGCATGTGTTGCTAATAACTTCTGCAGGTAAAAGGGTTAAGTATGAGGAGACCAATTATGGGGCATAACCATATTAGCATTTGCTTTGTTTTTTGGTAATGGGCCAAGAATAATGGTGTTTTATGATGTTACTGTTAGTATGCATCGTTTACTTTTTTTGTGCATATCATCCAATTGTGGCAACAACTATCACAGTGCCAACATGATACGCAAAAACTTCAATTTAACAGTGATTACCTTTAGACGAAAGGTAATTTATTTGGCAGCGATTTTCACTTGTAGGATGATGGTGTTGTCCCTAAACTACATTCCCTTTTTTTTCTGCTAGGGCTGCAGGTGCTCTGTTTTATGTTAATTCTTTCTTTGCTTACGTTTTATGAATTTAAATTTTCAGGCTGTGATAAAGCAATTTAGCACTACTGGTTATGAGCGTTCAGACTCTGTTGTCATTGATGAAGTTGAACTACAGCAACATCAACGGCTTGAGAAATTGTACAGTTCTACTCGTTCTGGAAGGGTAAGCAAGGGTAGATTATAGGCACAGGATACATAACTATGTAGTATGGGCAGAAAGCCAAAACTTAAAATTGCAATCACATATTGGTCCTTGTTTCTGGGCCATTCTACTCTGAACGGACCACCATTCTCAACGTATCTTATTACATTCAGTTTATTAGATCGTCTTTTTTAAGTTGATAACTATTGAAACTTATTGTACAGCTGCATTATGTGCTCTGTTGAGTCTGTCAGTTTGTAAGCTTATTCCATGCATATATGCTGACAGGATTTCCAAAAGGACATAGTTCGAGCAGCTGAAGGATTGGTGTCTATTGGAACCAAGCATGTTGAAGTGGGTATGTAGTTCCTGTCCTCCGTACTTTGTTGGTTTATTATGTCATAATAGGAGAATTAAGATTCTTTGTCAGGAAAAAAAAGGAGAATTGAGATTCTGATTTGTCATTGCTTTTGTGATGTCCCAATGGTGGAACCATTAACGTGGATTAGAAGGTAGAATGTTTTGTCTACCCTCTAGAATATGAGGTGTTTAGTTCAATGATTGGGTTGATTGTAAATTCATCAGATCATAGCTCCAAAATGTACCTTCTTGTTTGGTTTGATGAATGGAATGACATGATCCACCATATCATGTTATTCCGCATGACCATAATGCCAATAGAAGAACGTGGAATTTGGTCCTGCCACAGAAATCGTTCGGATGCCCCATAATGAACCAGCCCATCCAATAACGATGCTATTCATTAAAGAACGGGTCCTCAGTGTAGTGGCTAGGTTGACATGTCTCTCACTGACAAGTGACATGACAGTGCTCACTACAGATTTTAGGTTGGTGTTGCTAGTAACTATTATGAAGGGTCTTTTGAGACTGCTCTCTCCACTTGCAGAATCAAGGGACTAAGATATGCATTTCATTTTACCAAACAAGTTTTAAAATTACGCCTGTTACCTTTTGCTTGCTGATAGCATAATGGTCAAAAAAATCTATTACTAAGTCGTATATTTTTTACGATAACACTACGTGATCTATCCAAGTCTCCAAATTCAACATCTGGTGGGTGATGCAGGTGTACCTTTTCTTTCATTTGATCACAGGAACAAAATTTTCTGAGGACTGCTTTAGATATGGAGGTGAAAATAACGGTGATGATGAAGCCCTTACAAAAGCTGCATCACTGTATGGAGGTGCTTTGAGAAATGTTGAGAAAGAGTATGAAGATTTTAATAGAACTTTATGTTCTCAGGTAACTCTATCGACCGCTTTTTGAGCTATGTTTCCATGTAGATGAGACATGTTGGCTTATTATAGCATCTGTGTCAATATGTGTTTCTACTTACCCTGCATAACATGCTGTCAATTGGTAGTTTCTCTTAGTGAATAGTACTCCTATGATATGATTTTATTATCCTTCCTAGTTCCTACTGTATGTCTTAATGCTTATCTGAATTATTGAAAATATAATTTAGATGAGCTATCTAAAGTTTTACCCCGTAAAGGCAAACATTTATGTGCACTAAAACCAAACAGTAAACAACTGTTTGCCCCCATCTCTCTTCGCAGGAACTTATACCAGTTCACCATAGTTTTGAAAATATAGTGAGTGTAACAACATTCTTTTGTAGCACAAGTCAGAGTTAAGGCTTCTCAAACATATGGCATTACTACAGAAATATATGAGTTTATAGTCATACTGTTGTAAGGTTCTTTAATCTAATTCTTAACTATTCCGCCATTTATGTGGCATTTCAGACCATGGATCCATTGAAGGCGATGGCTGCCTGTGTTCCCCTGGAAGATGCTCGTGGTCTTGCACAACGTTATAGCCGGATGAGACATGAAGCTGAGATCCTCGTACGTAGCATCTTGTTCCTTGTATCTGTGCAGAATTAGTATTGCTATGCATAATTCGGTACTTGGGCCTGTTCTGTTTGTTCAACAGTCTGCTGAAATTGCTAGAAGGAAGGCACGGGTAAGAGAAGCTCCGACTGCTGAGAACACCACAAAACTTCAACAATCCGAAGCTAAAATGATAGAGCACAAAGCAAGCATGGCTGTGTTAGGAAAGGAGGCTGTTGCTGCACTTGCTGCTGTTGAATCTCAGCAAAAAAGGGTAACTCTTCAGCGCCTGGTTGGCATGGTAAGATTTGTCTTGCTCTAGCATATGGCTCGTCTATTTGTGATTTAGTTATCTCTAATACTTGGTCACTCATCCTGTTGAAGGTAGAAGCAGAGAAGTTATTCTATTTGAGATTAGCTTCTTTACTTGATGATGTTGAAGCTGAGGTAGAGTTTCTCCCTGCTAGTCGTGTTAACCAGTCATTATTCTTACAGTTCTAACCTTGATTTATTGCTCTTCATAGATGTCATCCGAGAAGCAGAAGAGAGAATCTGCACCTCCTATTATTCCTTCCCATAAGCGCACCGAGAAGG
The DNA here is from genome assembly GCA_012064385.1 of Puccinellia tenuiflora. Lineage (NCBI taxonomy): Eukaryota > Viridiplantae > Streptophyta > Magnoliopsida > Poales > Poaceae > Puccinellia > Puccinellia tenuiflora. The sequence goes on from QRDG01001240.1 coordinate 674,089, forward strand.
CCCAGTACTTCCTCGCTGAGGTGAAATATGAGCAACTGACAGTACAGAACCAGCACCTCATAATTCCGTACTTATCAGTCCTTTTTATTGCTGCAGGCAGTGCATAACTTCAATGGTACCACCGAGAAGGAACTGAGCTTAATTATTGGTGATTATGTTGTTGTTCGTCAGGTAAGTGTGCTGATAATCATTCTGATTGTGACGTAATATTATATTAGCTGTCTTGCAGAAGCATAGTTGAAAAACTTTCAAATCCGTCCCACCAAAGATGACCAATTACAGCTAGTACAGAAACACTTGTTCTCATGTGGTGGCCGACTCTAGGGTTGCCCCATGGCTCATCTGTGTTGATCCATGAGGGAGAAAGCAGTTTAGGGATGGATCAATCTGACCAACCAAAAGAAAATTGAGCTGTTATTAGGTTGTCTAGTGCAGTAGCATTGAAACCAAAATTCACTGCCTAATTTGTTGAGCTTTTCCGTGCCTGCACCAGATTGCTCCGAATGGTTGGGCCGAGGGCGAATGCAGAGGGAAGGCAGGGTGGTTTCCTGCTGGCTATGTCGAGAGGCGCGAGAATATCCCGCCTAATAAAGTCTTTCCACAAGCTTAAGCTGATCTGATCAGTTGGCTATTTTGGCTGCCACTGAGGTCGCCGGCATTTTCTGTGATACTTGTATTTGTTGTATATCTTGTACCTCCCATGCTCTGCCAGAACATGCTAGTTGCGTGTGAGCTGATTCCTTTCGAATGTAAATTATTTTGCTGATGTGCTACCTAATTGATTAGTTTTGCTTCTCACCGTGAACGGGCTAGCTGCCACGGGCATGTTGCATCTCCTAATTCACTAACGTCTTCCACTTGTGGTCTTGACACTCCATCAATGCTGTCTTTGTTCCAAAACACAAATGGCCAGTTTAAACCTTGCCATCATCTAATTCACTAACGTCTTCACTCGTGGTCTTGACACTGCATCGTGATGTCTTTGTTCCACGGCACAAATGGCTAGTTAAAACATTCCCATCATTAAATGAACCTGGAAACATTATGGGAACACCCCATCTACATAAAGCATGATCGCAGCTAGAAATAACAGATTGGACAATGAATATATCCTCTTTCAAGCATTGTCTGAGGGAAGCGAATCAAGTGGTGCATGAACTGGCGAAGCATGTCTATCAGTCGCAAGTTCAGTTAGCATGGGATGGAGACCCCCCAGATTTTATTTTTCCTTTTATTATAACGATGTAACTAGTCTTTCAAATCAATAAAGCGCCTATAGGCATTCCTGTCAAACAAAAAACAAATTGGACGATGTTTAGGATGCCCTATCGGCAGAACAACAAGCACCAAAGCAAGGATTTCTTCTAGCTCAGTCACATGGTTGCAATAGGGTCATCAAGCTCTTGTTGCGTGAGAGCTGACAAGATTATGGAGGAAGAGGAGTTGCTTCTCGCGGAATTGCAGCAGCAGTTGTTTCAACTGATTTTGTGAAAATTGAGTTTGAACATGTTCGTAGGCAAGCAAATTCTGTAGATCATGAGTTAGCTGGACTAGCTAGTGTGGCAGATCAAATGTTTGGCTAGATGATCCCCCACGGTCTATTAGACTTCTTTTGTTGTCTGATGTAACCACTATTACCAATAAATAAAGAGGTTTAAATTTGTCAAAAGAAAATGATCCATCCTTCTATTTGGCACAAGAATATAAATGACCCAAGGAATGCTACACCTTTTGTTGGAGCATTAACCTGTGGACTTGCTCACAATATAAGAATATGATCTCTAGGTAGTAAAAAATGGAAACGTTTGCATTTGACTGTCAATACTCAGTACAACGATGATCAAATCATCACCCAGATTCCTGTTTCATGACTACTCTAATACGTATGTCAGATCAAATGTAATAACGATACTGGGAAAAGATGCTTCTAAATAAAGTAACAACTGCTTTAAGTGAAAAGGAAAATGTGCACAAATGCAATTTTGCAGTAACCTAATAGTAGTAAAAGTTTAATAGTGTAGCATGCACTATGCTTGTGTATATAACTAAGACTAGGGCTTTCGTTGATTCATATCTGACAGATCATGAATCAACGTTACACAGAAATTTAGTCTTATGCCATAACCCTTCCATCCACAGTTCCAGACTATTTCCTTTCTCCTCTTCCATGAACCATCCTTATACTTTGCACTAGAATACAAATGACCTGAGAGACTTGTACTCCTTTGCTAGAGCAGTTACCTTAGGGCTCATTCATAATATAAGAAATGGCAAGAAAATAATCTAACATTAACAACAAAGAAATATTTACAACAGTATCCGTTCAGTAAGAGCAATTGGTCAGTGAGAGACGAATGAACTGAATCATCCTATGAATTATCTGAAAGCAATGTGGGTACTCATCATTTCTGTTATTTTTGTACAAGGAAGGTCATAATCATTGCCATGATCAGAATGATATCATTTCCTGGGTAAATGGTCACTCTAAACTTGCGCCTTGAATATAAGGCCTTGTTTAGTTTGTACGGGAGATTTGCCTGCACAAAAAATGATTTGACAGTTTTAGTGACAGACAACGAACTTACACCAGACAACAGGTATTGATCATAACTCCGATTGAAAATTTCACTATTATTACCTGAGCTACGATGGAGTTACCCTTTATAACTGTGCATGCTCTTTGAGATGGATTTCCTACAAGCATAAAGCTTGGTTTCGGATCTTCGAACGTGTTTCTCGGCGGGAGAAGGACATTTGCCTCCTTTCGTTTTGAAGAAGCGTACATTACCTTTGCTGAAAAGATGACGTCTTTCTCTTCCGAACTGATTCCTCTGAATGCCTGCCACACACCCTAGAAAACAATATGCCACTTAGTTTACAGTATGCATTATGCTCAACCAGAGATATATGAGGAATTATGAACGGGAGCATTACAAATGTAGCATCATGTTCAGACTTCAGAGAAGTGCGATCCACAAAACATATGTGACGTACTGCACATCAAATTACAAGGATCGCTTGTTCGTTGTAGCAGATTTCTAGTATGCTTATAGTTTTTTTTTTGTCTGTCACCTGCCTATTTGAGTTTATCAGGTATGGTAGTAAAAGTGCTTCCATTCTGTCCTGTAACATTTTTGTAGCAATACGATTAAGAGGAATCAGGTGAGGACAAATATATTGAAGCAGCATGTATTTCATTAGCAGTACAGCATAATTGGAGCTGAAACACCCAGCTTAGACGCCCTGTTTTTTCTAACCGAGCCCAGAATTGACTAAATTAAGAAGTAAACCAAACGAAACTCCCAAGCTGGAATCATTACCTCGCTGCTCCTGGCGGTGACCAGGGTGCTGCCGGAGGCGTCGAGGAGCGCCCTGCCTCTGCCACCAACGTCCGCCGCCGTGACGCGGAACGCGAGAGTGCCAGATGAGTCGTGCACCGCCATGTCACCGCCGCCACCGAGGCGCTTCCTGACGACCGTGAGATCGACCGGGACGACCGGAGCCGCCATGGGCACCGGCGGCGGGACAGCGGCGATCGTGCCGTTTGTCTGGTCCATGGGAAGAAGCAACCCCGAAGGTGCCAATTGAAGGAAAGGCAGGTCTAAGGGGAAACGGCGGTGGTGGCCGATCGGCTGGAGTAGGAAGGAAAGGCGAAGGATTCAAGAAGGGTGGAAGAAGCGAAGAAGACGAAGAGGATGCGGAAAAATTGGGTGCGGAGTGGTTGCAAGTTAGTATTTTGGTTCTTCTGCTTAGTGGAGCCAGCCTACACTGATAATTATTCCTTCAGCGGAATCAGATGTGCGCCATCTCCTCCTTTTACCACCTGTCCACCTCTGTGGAGGAACAAGTGGCAAGATACAAACAACACAACTTAGAAGAATTGATGAGATGTTTCATTTGGCATAAAACGTGATGATATTGTGATTTTACATGATGTAAGAACGTTATATTAACGTCGATGTGCTTAGTATGTGTGTCATACTAGTTAGTATGTGGAAGTTGGATCATGAGCCTGACCAGTCGATCGTTTGGTATGTATCATCGTAGATCGTTTGTAAGTGATACTCCCTCCATTTAAAAATCTAAGACCAGCTGCTTTGGGTGAAAAAAGGTAAATCCAAGACCAATTTTGCAGTATCAAATAGCATTAAAAGTTCATTACTGTAAACGCAATAAACTTGTGTATATAACTAAGATTAGGGTCAACAAATACACCATTCCACTCTGACACATCATAAACCAACATTCCACAGAAATCGTTAGGTTGTGCCAGAAACCTATGTTTTGTATCTCACTAACAGGACCAGGGAAAAAAAGATGTCGGTATTCATCTCCGTCCTGGGCCTCTTTGCATGTCGTAGACGCCCCAGGAACTGTGCGTTGAAGCAGCTCCATACTGGGGACCAGAATCAGTAGCATTTGCCTGAAACAAATATGTGCTTTTCAGAAGCAGCTTGATATCAGGATATAAAAGAGAATGTGAAGATGGCTTCTTAGAAAAACAAAGCAGAAGACATACTTGATTCATGTTGTATCCAGCATTGTAAGGATTTACAGGGTAGTTAGCATTAGGATTTCCATAGCTTCCAGCATAACCTGCAGGATGGGTGCACCATGAAGTATAATCCACATTTGACGTACACACATTGAACTATATAATTAGCCTCACTTATTATACCTCTAACTGAACAACCCAAAAATTTACAACTTCTAAGGTTATGGATAGCACAAGATGGTAGTTTTGTCAAGCATTTTCGCTGCAGATAGAAATTTATTTAGTTTTGTCCATTTGCATCATCTTAATACTTGGCTAGTTTTATTTTTATTAATACCCTAACCCTTAGCCCTTAGCGGTACATATAAGTAGCAGAACTACTATTTAGAGCAAAAGCAATCTAATGGAATAACAAACCTTGATTGCCTGCAGACACAGCAGCTCGTGACCTCTTCTCAGCATTAGCAACCTCGGCACGAAGTTTCTCCACTTCAGAAGCAACTGAAACCAGTTTCTTCTGCATCTCTTGTCCCTGCTCATAACTCTCTGCATATCCTTTCTTCTCAAGCTCGATACCAGATCTGCAAGCCGATTCATAAGTTCGTAAGTGCAGAATAAAACAAAGACTTTCTTGTAACTTCACCTTTCTCTCTGTTACTTCACAGGCATTTAAGATTGAGGCCTTTTTAAGATTCAATTTAGTCCCCGTAACATATCACTTCAGTTTGAACTGAATAAACCCATCTTATTCCCCCACGAGCTTCAAAATAAATCACTTAACCCCCCAGAACAAGAAAGCTGGTACCCTGGGCTTCTAATAACAGAGCACTTAGCCCCCAGGGTGGTTTTGTCGGCAGTTTTGCCAGTGGACACAATGTGACTTACATGTTGGCTTGAAAAGATCCAAGCAGAGGCTGACTTAGGACCCATGTAGGTGGTGGGCGGAGCCAGTGCTCAAGCATTTTTCTCCGCTGACAGCCCATGTGTGCTCAAGAGAGAGTGGATATACAAATTTGCCTAGTGCGGCCTTTTTCTAGAAGAGATGCCAGCTCATATCCGTCGTGACAAAACCACATTCGAAAATTCCAGTACTTAAAGTTCAGGGGTAGCCCAGGGGGTTAAGTGGACTTCTACACAAGTTTGGGGGTGGACCCAATCCATTAGAAAAACGTCATATCAAATTGTCAGGTGTACTTTCATCAGCACCATATTAGGAAGCTATACCGCTATAGGACCAAGAGAATGTTTCCTTGTTAGTGCTGAGAGGGAGGACCGGAGAGGGAAAACATTGGTGGACTATGAATGTGTTGTATTTCAAAAATCTTTACCTATATATAATAATAAAGGAAGAGTTGCTTCTCCCTAATTTTTCGTCCAACTTTTATATTGCCCTTATTTTCAATCATAATTACGGACCCTGCCACCGCTTAAGTTGAAAAAAGGTTAAAAAAAGCACCGCAGCGACGCTCGCTCATCCCCCCATCTCTCGCTCTGCCCCGCCCCGCCGCAGCTCACCCTGCCGCTAGGAGATCACCTCTCCCTATGTCCTCGACCTTCAGCTGCGGCTTGAAGCGCCGGTGCAGCAGCTCAACAACAACCTAACTGACGCCGGCGCTTTGGTCTTCGACGAAGAGGCGCTCGCGGCGGTGGCGATGGCATTGGCGGCACACCACTCTCCACCCACGCGGACACGCCGCCACGCCTCCTTCGCCGCGGCTGCCCCTGGGCGGGATGCGACGGCAGTCCTTGGGACCTAGCCTTCTCCTCTAAATTCTTGCACGTCCGTGACAAGGACAGACTGTTCTTGCTACCAGCGTAGCCCTCCGCGGCAGCGCCCACACATGTGGCCGTCAACAGGTCCCAAGCACCGACGAACCCATAGTTTCGCTGATGTAGAATAAGTGGTGGTGGAGGAGCTCTCGGCAACGCCACATTGGAGGCAACCGTGCACTCCACGCGGTGGCCTCCAGGGTCGACTCTCTGTGATCTAGCGCCGGTCCAAGTGGTCTCCTCTGTCGCGAAGTTGTTAGGAACCATGAGCTGCAACCATGGGGAGGCGCAGGTGGAGTGGATTTGAATTCTAGGTTGGTGTCTAGGGGGATTAAGGCTGATGGAAGCAGGGAGGTGTGCTCATCTGGATCAATTCGCGGCGGCAATGGCCGGATTCGAGCAGGCGGCGGCGGCTTGGACGCGAACCTGAAAAGGGGATCGAGAGTGGTCCTATGCGTGTGCGGTACTGCGGAGCAGGGAGCACCACGACTCCACAAGGCCTTGCGTGTACACCGTACACCGCCAGTCGTTTCTCGGATTGTGCTACATATGTTTGTTTTTGTTTTTTTGGACGGGCGTTTGTGCTACACTTAACAAAACGAGGACATGCGTGTATACACATGTACCGTGCAGGTGCAGTTGTTTCCGATGTACGAGAGAGTATATGTTAACATTCTGTTATGGTCTGTCTATTATTTTCCATTACAAGTAATTACAGGTAGCATTTGTGAAGCATTCTACTATTTCCAAAATTAAAACACAATACACAATACTGTTTTAATAAATATATTAAATATTATATAGCCATCCTTCTGCAGGAAACCCTTAGTCATGTGTTGAATGCTAAATAGTAGCATGAACTTTTATCCTAAATAAAAAAAGTATAAGCATGCATAAAATTAACTTACAAGTTTGAATTACACCGATTGAAAACACTTATGATTTAGCTCACTTATTTGAGTAGGAATATCAAAAAGATAGAGCATATTTTTGAATTCAGCTATATACTAAAAAAACACTCCTAATACACAAGGAAAGTACTTATACGTATTTATTATTACCATAAACTCTTAACTAAATAACACGGACGTGAAGCGCGATGCAGGCCATGGAGATCCGAGTTATGGCGGTGTGTGGAGGAAGGTTGTTTGTGCTATGGCAACTTTTTTTTTGCGGGAAAGGAACTGATATTACACGAACAAGATTCTTACAGAAAAACCAGCACAAGAAAGAAATTACAACCAGGTCTAGCTAGGTTTCGACTCCGTCGAGGACGAACAGCACGTGCCGCCGGCGCGCCGCCGCCACTCCTCCACACACGCCTTGGATTCAGAGGAGCCCCTCCGCGGACGGGAAGTCTTCGGTCCTCAGCTCCAAAGAGGCTCCATCTTGCCGTCGCAACGTCGTCATCCTGTTCTCGAGCATCAGCGCCTTCAAAGTCTTCAACGCCCGAAGCCGCCATCCCTCGGTCTCCGGTGAGGGGAAGACGAACTCGCCAGCTCCGGAAAGCCACGGGCTCGAAGAAGATGGCAGATCTGCCGCGGACTCCACCGGAGCACCGCCAATAGAGGAGAAGCACGCCGCCATCAAAAGCCACTCCGGCCGCACCACCTTCTCCACAGCGCCGCCGGCTAGCCACCCACGCACACCTAGGCTATATACATGCTGGGATCCGTTGATTCCCCGTCCTCCCGCCGCCGGAGGGCGAGGAATCCGACGAATATTGCTCAGATGGATTTAAGTTTCATAGCAGTATAACTAAAAGCACGAATATCTTTGTTTATGTCGAGAAAAGACTAAGCCAAACACATCATAGTATATATTTTTGATAATAGCTATATAGTTTCTTTGGGGGAGAGCTGGGAGCGCCATGCAGCAGCGCTGGCGGCAATGGCCACGGATTCGCTCAGAAAATCGCCCTCTCACTACTGTAGATGGGGAAAGGGGAACGGCCAAGGTCTTTTATCTATGTTTTCTTTTTGTGCTATGGCAACTTGGGGAGCCGTCCCCAAGATGGGCAGTGTGTGGAGTCGAAGGGCCCTCGAGCTCGGTGGCGCACAATGGTAGTCGAGAAAAGGGGAGGACAGGGCGACACTAGCAAGCAAGTACGTGTGCGAAGCCGTGTGCTGGTGAAAGGTGAATGACGTGGAAACGATGTGTTAGTCAAAAGGGTAGTGTGTTGTGGAAATTCTCGCTTGGGTTGGTGCGGAGAACGAAGGAAACTGGTAAACTGGTGGGTGAAATGGTTCGGCCGTTTAGGGCGTCAAGATTGTTGGGTTTCAGGTAGAGATTCTAAGATAACTATATTAAGTAAAAAGAATTAACCGTAGCAACGACACAGACATATTTGCTAGTAATGAAAAAGTATACGCAATATGTTTTCAAATAGAGTACACAAGATTAAGAGCGGCCAACCTTAAATGCTGTGTTTCATGCCTGAGTTCTTGGGTCTCAGCTTTGACCGCAGCCACCTGCTGCAACTCCACTGCTGAACGAGCCAAATCTTGTGTGTATCCCTGGATCTGACCCATGAGTTCCTGCCTTGATGCATCCAGTTGTTGAATGTCCATACGAACATGCGCAAGCTCCGCTCTCATCTCCTCTGCTGCTCGGAGCTCTGCTTCCATTTTCATTAACCTCTCATAGGTCTATGACACAAAGAACAAGTAAAAAAATTACATGACAAAACTAACCTAATAAACTCACTCAGGCAGATTACAATCAAAGCGAAGCGAATTTAATAATGACGTGCAAAGTTGAAATATATTTATAAACACTATCATATAATGGGGCATCTTGAGAACAAAAAACAATTGCGGGTTATACAGTTTCAAACCAGTAACTGATGCAGAAGTATAACATGTCATGAAAATGCACGAACTGAAAACAAGTAAGAACCTACGTTAATTTTGTAACTGAAATATGTCCAATGGAAATCAACCAGCGCTACAAATTAAGGAGCGATCCATATAACTAATATGTCCCGAGATTTTAGGCAAAAGTTTTGTTCCTTGCCTAATCAGATGTCGTAGTGTCTCCACAGAAGAGCCATGCAAGAAATTAATTACGGGCTATTATAGGGGATCTATAAGGGTCATTTATTTTCCTGCCCAATCAATCGCTGGGCTATTATAGGGGATCTATAAGGGTCATTTATTTTCCTGTCCAATCAATCGCTGAGTCTATGGGGATTCTAGGGAATTAATTCAGGGCGTTTAGCGGAAATTAAACACCTCCGGCTGAGCAATTCTAAACTTATGGAAAAGATGTAAAAAAAACAACCTTACGGCTGTTGCAATTGCACAGCATAGCGGGAAAAGAAAACGAGGACATGCTCCACATTTCAAGGAAGGGAAAAATTGGCACCAACTACATGGGTCCACATCAGTCCGTACGCTCAGCGCGTAGCATTCAGCCCGTAAGATTCTAAAAAAAAACTCTCTAGCCTTCCAAACCCGAACTGAGGGAGTATTATGTAAATCACAAAAATATTTCACAACAAATAGAATATTAACGAAGTTAGAAAGCTATCGTATGTTGGATTTGTGATGGTCGATACATTGTCCAACTCACCCCACCACGCCTGGATATTAATCTCCTTTTAGCACAAACAAGTCTAGAGGAGAATATCCCTCGTGAAAAGCTACTGCGGTCCTGGTGTCCACGTGAAATTGTTTGCTCGGCTGCTCGCCAAAATTGTAACAAACGCCCGTGACTTCCAATCTCCATGATTGCTCCCATGTCCTCTGTAAGAGGCCATGTGATGGTGAAGGCCGCTACATCTTCCGCGATGTGAAGAATGGAGAAGCTCATCGGATGGTGGCGGGCAGCAACGTCCTACGCCCCAGCGACTATGATGGTGATGGTCGCGGCATCTTCCATGACGCAGAGGGCAGAAAATATCATTGGATGGTGGCGTCCATCGAAGTCCTCCGCTCTGCCAAGCAGGGACTCTTTGATGCCGGTGACCGGCGAGGCCATGTCATTCAGATTCAGAGCAGGGACACTGCTCTTGCTTTGATTTTCTTCACTATTCCATGAAGTTTTTTTTTTTGAAGAAAAAGATTTCTTTTTGTTTTTGAACGCCGATTTTCTTTTGACTAAGAGTTTTTCATATGGTTCAAAACTCGATGTACTCTAGCTCCATGGCTGGCCTCTCCCAAAAACCAAAATAGTAATGAGAAATCCACTTTGGCTCCCGGGTGCATATGCTCCTGATATGTGTTTCAAAATTAAAAAAAAATATGAAAACACATCGAAAAAATCTGAAACAATTTGGGCAAAAACATATTCATGTTTTCAACATTCGTACAAAGTTTCAGAAGGAAATGACACTTTGTGTGGTCTATACAAAAAAGACAAAATCTGTGGCAGATATGAGATTTAAAATACATTTTTCAAACCACAGATTTTGTCTTTTTTGCCCAGGCCACAAAAAGTGTTATTTCCTTCCGAAATTTTACACGAGTGTTGAATACTGGTATATGTTTGTGCCCATTTTTTTTCAGATTTTTTCGAAGTGTTTTCATATTGTTTTAATTTTGAAAAACATACCGGGAGCATATGCACCCGGGAGCCAAAACGCGTCTCTCAATAGTAATACCGATCCTTTATTCTCAGTCATTTGGGCACCAGATCTTGTTGGGTAGGGTTTTACATCTTCGATATCATCTACCATAAATCATAGGAGACACAGTGATAGATTCTATCAATTGTAAGAGAAAAATAACAACATTTTCGTGCAAATGCACAATGTCAAAGAATTACAGCTTTTTTGCAAAATTCTTTTCAAGCTGGAGTGAATAATTTATGTTTTGGAATATAGTTGGGATATATTTAATATACACGTGAACTTTGTTTTTATGTGCAACACTAAGAATAACCTTGACAAGCGGTGTGTTGATTACGCCTAGGGAACGCAATCATAAGCGATATTTTCCACAACACGAGTGATAAGACACGTAAGACACAGATATCCTAATATTTTATTATGAGGGTGATGTTCCGTGGCAATGCATGGGCGTTCGTCTAGTAGAAGTTACAAAGTTCGAGTTGAAGCAGCGAAATCTCATGCTTGTAAATATCATCTTGTGGACAAAGAGTTCGCGTATTGAAGGTTTTCAGATCTCTATGGGGACAGAGGTAGCAGTTACTCGGGTTGTATCCAAATCTCACATTATCACTTAGATATCTGGCACAGCAACCCATTGTGGGGGAAATGGCTCGGGTAAGTGACGAAAGAAAATCAACCCATCAGGCCATAGCACCTAGTAGCATTGTAATATTTGTAGAAGAACGACCGAGACACCCGGCAGTCTGCTTAACAAATTCCATCCAACAGGAGTCAAACCCTGCTAGGCAGATTGCCACTCACGCGGCCCCATCAACTAAGCAATGCTTAGTTTGCGGCCAAAATAAGTATAGGATAATGTAATATATTGCAGGTCTATAATTACATTTGCATGGATAAAACGACCATCTTGCCGTTTGTGGACAAAAACATGTGGTAACATGGTGCCTAAGGAGGGTGGATGTGGAAGATAAAGACCTGGCATGTGTAGCCACCCCGTGTTCTCACCATACCTATCATCTCCCATTCCCATACCCATTCCCATCCTTCCCTACCAATCCTCAACCATTATTTTTCTCCATCCCTGCCTTGACTCCATTGTTTATGTACTTGCAAGAAGGAAACGAAGATGAGATCTAAGAAAAAATGATGACAGACCCCAGTCCAGTCTCCAGTGGAAAGCAGCAAAGCCTACCCCATCTCAAAACTGGCCAAGCCAGTTTGACATCCCACATGAGCAAAATACAAACCCAGGATTCTAGATTAGTGGTTTCTCGCATACCTCTACCATCATAACACTTAACAGGTTAACACTAGTGCCCCCAAGCTCCAAGCATCATCAACAGAAGGAAGGAATAGGAAGAAAGTGGGGTGGATGAAGGAGGAGACTAGCCCTAGACTACCAAGAGAAAGAAAATGAGGGCCAACAGTGGCTTTCCTTGCTTTTTTCCAATCCTTTTCAGTGTTGCTCTATTTTCTCTCATCTGCGGCAATACTAGTGCAGGAAACCAAATATGGTATAATACTGTCTCCCGAACATGTCTGTCTCATTTCCAAACGACTGGCATTCTAGAACACCAGTGGGTGTCACCTTTCGAACTTGCTGTAGCTTGTCCATTACACCCTATATTTGCCCTATGTAAAATTAGCAGATGGGGAGAATTATAGTAGAAAATGAGTGATGTTAAATTAAAATTTGTAAGACAATTAAAATTAGACCGTATGCATCACAAATTACTAGTTAAAGAAGTCAAAGATATCCCTGAATCTAGGACTCTATGTAACACCAAAGACGCATCATACAGACCCTAGGCTTTGTGGAGCTTCTTGTTACGGGTAAAAATAATGCAGTTTGCTTTAAGAAGGGATGAGTACATTTGCACTAAATCTGCGCTGCAAAGAGAGTATATTCATTCAGCACATATGGGGAAAGCATCCACACCTCACGAATACGGAGATCTCCCTCTTGCTGGGCAGCGCCGATGGCGCGAGCCATGTGGCCAAGCTCGTGCCGCACGGCGGAGACCTCCTGCACGAGCGCGACGTGCGTCGCAGCGAGCCGCTGGTTCTGCCCGAGGAGAGCGTGCGCCTCCTCGATCTCCGCGCCGATACGCTCCTCCAGGGCCGCGGCCATGTGCGACGCGGGGGGCAGGGTCCCGACGCCGTGGCCCTCAAAGTGGTGGCGCGGTGGCGGAGGATGCTCGCGGAAGCTGTCGGGATGACCAGGTGGCAGGCGGCGCGGGTCTCGGAAGTCATCGAGGTGGTGCGTGGGGAGCCGCGGCGGCTCCCGGAATTCGTCTAGGTGGTGAGGCGGAAGGTGGGGGTGATGGAGCGGAGGAGGGTGCGGGTGATTCCCTCCGCCGCCGCCGCCGCGGGAGAAGGAGGAGGTCGGCGGGTTACGGTGACGACCGGCCATGCGGAGTCGCCGGAACCCTATCGACGGGGTGATAGAAGGGAAAGCCGACGAACAGATATTTTGCACATGACAACCTTTGGAAAAGAGGAAATTACATAAACTAAGCTGAGTTTAGCCAGTCTACCACTTTTGAAAAGGAAGAAAAAAATACTCCTCCGTTTCTAAATATAAGATGTTTTAGCATTTCTCTTTTCATCCGTATCTAGACATGTTTTAGTGTAAGGTTCAAATAAATCTTGCACTAAAACATGTCTACATACGGATGGAAAGAGAAATGGTAAAACATCTTATATTGTGAAACGAAGGGAGTAGAAAACTACACCACTTCTGGGGAAATTTGACCGAAAATAACCACAAAGGCAAAGAATTTCACGAAATAAACGTTGGCCGAAACTATTTCACGAAATAACCCTTTTGGGTAGCGCCTCACAATCAGGCGCTATGGTATTCAGTGTAGCGCCTGGGCGCGAGGCACTACACATCCTGCCAGGGTGGCGCCCGGGGGGCCCACCCGTGGTCATGTAGCGCCTTGAGGTAAGGCGCTATGCCCTGTGACCTAAATCGCGCGGCGGTTCTCTCCCGAGCCATACCTTACCATTCCCATCTGAGACAGAGGAGAGAGGAGACCGAAATGGCGGCGGCGGCGGTGTTCCTTCCCCTCCTCTAATCCTCCACCGAATCCTCTCCGATCTGAAAGAAAAGTGAGGGAATTTTCTCCCCAAATACTTCCTCGAGGTATTCTTCTCCGATCCCCTCCATTTGTCTATGATTTGATCTCCGATTTGCAGTTTGTTTTTATAGATGCTAGCCTAGATTGATATGTGTTAGTGGTCTCCGATTTGTAGGTGTTAGTGGCCTCCGATTTGTAGATGCTAGCCTAGATTGATATGTGTTAGTGGTCTCCGATTTGTAGATGCTAGGCTAGATTGATAGGTGTTAGTGGCCTCCGATTTGTAGATGCTAGCCTAGATTGATATGTGTTAGTGGTCTCCGATTTGCAGTGTGTTAGTGGTCTCCGATATGGTGTCTATAGCAATAGCATTAGGATTTGATTGTATATGTTAGAACCATGCTCCGATATTCGGCACATAGTCACATGTAAGGGTTTCCCAAGTATTTGGAATATTTTTCGGAATATATAACTCACATAGTATGAATAATATGTAGGATGGTGTGGTTACTAGATAATCACTACGATGTTCAACACCGGGCCTATTTGATGGCGGAGAAGGGAGAGGTAATAAAATTACTTTTGCACTTGTATGTATCAATTTTCTATTGTTTGATAGAGTATTATGTTGTAATAAATTTATTTGTCTATTTGCAGGAGCTTGCACCGTTGAAGATTCGGTCTCATGGGGCGTCGTCAAGTGACATGCCGTATGATGAGCGGTACACTGAGTACATCGAGACGCTAGGCCTCCTCCTGTTCATCCAGCTGGTTAGCCGGTCGACCCCAAACCTGAACGCGGCCGCAATCACGGCTCTTGTCGACCGGTGGAGGCCGGAGACGCACACTTTCCACCTTCGGACCGGCGAGATGACAGTCACTCTACAGGATGTTTCCATGATCCTTGGACTTCCTATCGAGGGGAATCCTCTGTGCATGAGCACAGACTCTGAAGGGTGGCGCGCGCAGATGCAGGCCCTTATTGGTATGGCTCCTGAGGAGCTCGAAGACAAGAGTAAAGACAGAGTCCCAGCCGGCGCTACTTACGCGTGGATAGTACATAACTTCGCGCATTGCCCGGTCAATGCCGATGAAGGCGTGGTCCAGACGTATGCTCGCGTGTACGTGTGGTACGTTCTCTCTCGGACTTTGTTTGCCGATAGCGGTGGAAGGACTGCACAGTGGATGTGGCTAAAGGCGTTGACCGTCTTTGACTCTAAATGGAGCTGGGGTTCTGCTGCGCTTGCCTACTTGTACCGACAGGTAATTAGTTGGTCGATTTTAGTTTCTTCATACATTTCCATCTTAAACATGTGTTATGTTAACCTTGTTTGCATTTATGTGCAGTTGGACGATGCTTGTCGTAGAGGGAGCAAATGTGGAATCGGTGGTGCTATGCTTCTACTGTCGGTCTGGAGCTGGGAACACTTTCCAGTTGGACGCCCGCGAGAGGTGGGGTACCTTCCTTGGGCCGACTATGGGGATAACCCTCTACGGCGTCCCACTTGGGCATATAAGTGGGACGTTGTATCGGAGTCCCACTTGGGCATATAAGTGGGACGTTGTATCGGAGGCTCATAGCGACATCGATAACATGTACAAGCAGTACACCAACGAGTTTGATGCGCTTACCCCCGAGCAGGTTAGTATCTGTCTTTACATAAGTCGCTCACATGATTTTGCTCTTTCTCGAAATTGATGTTGTTGTGCTTCGTTGTCAGGTGGAATGGGAGCCTTATGGAAGCGGTGATGAATTAGGTGTAGCTCTGGATTATGCTTTGAACCCGATGTGCTTGGAGGAAAAGCGTTTGTGGCTGATGCGCTGCCCGTTGATATGTAATTGGGCGGTCGAGTATCACTTGCCGCACCATGTGATGAGGCAGTTTGGGTTGTTCCAGTCTCACCCGGCTGAGTGGGTGGACACGAACCAGTCCCTTCACAGGTTAGAGAGAATGAAATGTGTGTTCTTGCTTCTACATGGTGATACTGATAGTGTGTTTCTTACATCCAGTTTGGACAGAAAAAGACAGAGGAAGGTGAAGAAGTGGGACGTACACCACAAGAAATATGTCATCGAGTTCGAGACTTGTGTCGAGAGAGCTAAGGAGAGTGGATGGGGCCGGCAAAAGGCGCACTGTCCAGTTGCATTCAACAACTATATTCGATGGTTTCTTCGGAGCACCCGTGTGGAGATATGCCTGTCTGCTTTTGAGGAGGAGATTTTGGAAGAGCCCACCGTGTTTGACGAACTTGCCCAGAGCCAGTACAATAGGATGGTGAGGGAGGGCAACCAAACCCCTTTTTCTAACGTGCTCAACTTTGTGGTAAGTGTTCCCTTTCCCGTTTCCGTTTTAGCAGACGTATCTCTCTTTTGCTTGCATAACTTGTTGACATTCTTTCATCCATAGCGCAAGGAGATAAAGAAACAAGCCGGTACAAGCGAGACGTTGTTGAGCACCACCCCGGCGGGAGAAAAGGGCGAAGGTGCACTTCGAGATTTTGTTAAGGTACGTACAATTATTTTGAGGATTCTGTTAAAACATGACGACATGCTGATTTTGTGCTCCGTTAAACTTGTCTTGTAGCGCTCGGCCCAACGGTTACGCCGGTTGGCAAACCTACTCGGTTGTCGTGATCCCGAGTACACAACATCGTCACAGTCTAGATCCAATTCGCCTTTTGATCTGCAAGATGATCTTGAGGGTGAAACTACCTTCGCGGCTCATCTGGAGGACGAGGACGAGGATGAGGAGGTATGATGTTGAAGGAGGCCTAATTTCAATCATGTTATTGTTGAATTAATGCAACCCTTCACTTGTTGTTTCTAAGATTCCGGATGCCATGACATTGAAGGAGGCTCAAGAGTGGTCCGCTTACTTGATGAGGTCGAAGAGGGCAGCTAGACGGATTTACACACCAAGTGACTACGAGCATAAAGGAAAGGACAAGGTTGTTGAGGACGAGCGGGCACGGAGGTCAATAGCGGCTAGAAGAATGAGGTACGACGAGGACGACGATGAAGAGTCTGACAATGATGAAGATGAGGAACAAGAGCCGGAGCCGGTGGGGAGGAAGAAGATTCCTCCAAAGAGAGGTCGGGGCAGCCAGACCCGTGGACGGAAGTAGGAGATGGCATCAATTTGTTATCATGTCAAACTTGTAGGAGATGTCATCAATTTGCTCTTTTCATTTGTATTTGCACTTGTCGTTTCGAACTTGTAGTAATGTTGCACTTGTCATGGATATTTGATGTCATGGATGTGTTATATGTGTCTCTATTTTTCATGTCCAATGTTACTGAATATCTGATATAAAAGCATCTCTGTATGTGCATCTAAATAAATCAACGTGTAGCGCCTCGGCCTAAGGCGCTATGCCTGTGTAGCGTCTCGCCGTAAGGCGCTATGCTACGGAAATTACGACCTCTCTGAAGGCACCCGAGAGCTAGCCCAGTGAGCAGCCTCGAATTTTTTCCAAGTCAGTGTGTAGCGTCTCGGCGTAAGGCGCTATGCCTGTGTAGCGCCTCACCGTGAGGCGCTATGCTACGTAAATTATGTGCTCCAGAGCGCACCCGAGAGCTAGCCCAGCGAGCAGCCTAGAATTTTTCCTAAGTCAGTGTGTAGCGACTTGTCCTGAGGCGCTATGCTAGTGTAGCGCCTCTCCGTAAGGCGCTATACTATGGAAATTATGTGCTTCATAGCGCACCCGAGAGCTAGCCCAGCGAGCAGCCTCGATTTTTTTCTAAGTCAGTGTGTAGCGCCTCGGCGTAAGGTGCTATTCCTGTGTAGCGTCTCGCCGTAAGGCGCTATGCTACGGAAATTATGTGCTTCAGAACGCACCGAGAGCTAGCCCAGCAAGCAGCCTCGAATTTTTTCTAAGTCAGTGTGTAGCGCCTCGGCCTAAGGCGCTATGCCTGTGTAGTGTAACAGCCCCAGATTAGCACCCTAAAATACGGGTCAAATTTTCACTTTTTGTGTTGCATTGCATCATGGCATCCTTTTAAATTGCTAATGTTAAAACAAAGCAACACCTGGAAAAATTAAAACAAAGGAAGCCAAAACCCTTCCTCAAATTTTCCCAACTAAATGCATTGCCCAAAAATGGCCAAATCAAATGCAAAGCTTAAGTTGGCAAAATACATTATTCTTGAATTTCCAAATTGTTCAGGAAGTTCCAATAATAACTTTTACAAATAATTGGCAAAGGCTAAATTGTTAACAATCAACTAAATAAAATTGAGAATTCATTTTGGTTCAATCCAATTCCTATTTTGGAACCAATTTAAACTTCCCCCAAAATTTCAAATAAAAATATGGGGTGCTGCATTATTATAATATGAGCCTCCATAAATATTTTCATAGTTTATTGAAATGTTTAAAAGCTCCAAATAAATGAATTGTGGAAGATCTCAAAAATGCCTTCTTTTGAACCCTGTGAACAAATCATGACCAAAAACATTTTTGTTTGCTTCCCTAATTCTTGTGGAGGTTTAACAGCTTGAATGGAGCCAATGTGAATTTTTCCAGAATTTACAAAATTGCTTAAATAGCTCTTTTAAATAGCTATACCTTGCTGCTTTAAAAATCAGGAAAAAGGAATTGTGGAAAAGGTTAAATTCCTGACGGTGGGCCCCTACTGTCATCCTCCCTCTCTCTTCCCTCTCGCCATTGTGCGCCATGGCGCACTGGAGCCATACCGTGGCCCTGCCGGCCATGCCGCCGTGCCTCCCCGCTCCACCTGCTCCTCCCCTGGAGGTCAAGATGGCACCCACGACGCCTGGACGCACCTGCTCCTTTTCCCCTTCCCCCTGCTACCATTCCTCTCCCCCACGCGAGCTCCCTCCCTGCCGCCGCAGCGTCAAGCTCGCATCCGTCGCCTAGAGCCGCCCGCACGAATCGAAGACAGCCGAGCCCTCCGCCTCACCGTTCTCTGCCCGCTGGTCCAGGGGCTCGTCCCGGAGTCGCCCCCAACGCCGCCATCCGCGTCTGTTTCATCTCCGGCCGGCGCGCCTCCGTCGAGCTCTCCGTCGACTCCGGCCGCCCGGGGGCAAACCGATGCCGCCCTCGCCTCCGCCGCGAGCTCCTCTGCGTCCTCCTCAAGCTGTGCGTGCTGGGAGGTTTCCACTCACGCGAATCGAGCTCGTTTGCCCGACGTCCGCCCACCGCTCGCCGCGCCCGTTTTCGCCAGAATTCGGCCGCTATGGTCGCCCCCGGCCACCCCTAGCCGCCTCCCGAGTCGAGGGTGAGCTCCTCTATCATTTGGCTTCAACCGCGTCCTCTCTCCCTCTCCCTCGCGTCGTCGCGTCGACGCTCACCGCCGGCGGTCGTCGCCGTCACCGCACTCTTCAGCACGCGCACCCTGCCCGGCCTGGCCGTCGCCTGGGCCGGCCTGAGGCCGGATGCCTCGGGCGGTTGCCCGGCCTGGGCTCGATTTGGGCCGGCCAAAGGCCGGTTCACTCGGCCACTCACCCGGCCTTTTTCCCGGCCTGGCCGGCTTGAGGCCGGCCCGTCTGGAAAACTAGTTTTCCTTTTTAATTTGAATCATTGTTGGATAATCGATAACTAATTGAAAAATGCTTCAAATTCGATGAATCAAATTTCAAAATGTTCAGTAAAACAAACTCCACCAATTGGAATCATTGTAACCTTCTTTTGGAATTACTTTCATTTGGTTATTTAAGAATTCTTAAAATGGGTTATTTAATACCCAAATTGGGAAATTCATAACTTTCTAAATAATTGTCCAAAAATTACAAATAAAAATATCCATGTGATCAACATGCGAATTACCATCAAACCATGCACTTATTATATCATGATCACCAATATTTGTTTGATGTTACCCATAATTGGGTTAAAAGCATAAATTCTCGTTAATTATTTAAATTGCTATTTATTCATCGGTACTCCGAAAATTACAAATAAATTACCGAAATGATCGGAATGACGAACCCTATCCTTTATTGCCATGTTCATGCATTCTTGAGCCACTTCTATAATAATTTGATAATTTATGAAGAATGTGGTCACTAAGATAAATATGGGGTTGGTTCCAAATAATTGCACAAATTATTTGGCCCTCGTTTAAATTTGCTTTTAATTTATATATTAATATGGTTGCATCAATTGGACATGTCATCATGTGCTTGAGCATTGCATTTTGAGTTCGTGTGATTTATGTGTGCTTTGTATTTCTTTTGGGGTATCGATAGATTCCGGAGTCGAGGGCCTCTCTAACTACCCCGACGATCAGTGCTTCACTACCGGGCAGCAAGGCAAGAGATAACCTAACCTTCTTGGCATTTAGCATCCTATGATTTTAGCAAATTATTTTATCCACCATATTATTTGCATACGATTCAAAGGTCTCTTTTGGTAAACATAGAATCCTATGAATGCATGTCTCTTCCCCGAGCCAATCACATGTATCCCTACCTATGAACCCTAGTGTTGATGTGTTGGCCGGATACGAATTATAATTGTCGGTTATATGCTTATCCATGCTTAGACATGCTTAGTTGCAATACTAGTTGTGCCCGTCGTTTATTTCCATAATTGTTTAAGTTAATGGAATGATTCGGGCACGGTGGATATTTGTGATGCTTAATTAAAATGCTAAGATGGCTTGGGTGAGTTGCCATCGGGGATGGTGTTTTGCCTCACTCTAGCCCTAGGTGCGAGTTCTTTACCTCTTGAACCAAGACTGAGCGTGCTTCCGGAGGTGGGGGCATATGGAACCCCCTTTGACCGAATAAGTTGTGAGGGGCTTGTCAAGGGTCCTCTAGTTCGAGTTTTCCATTTGCGCGTGAGTTGTGTGGGTGGAAAAAGGAACGAGGATGGTGGTGTTTAGGAATGTGGCCGCGGGGCAGGGCGCTGAGAGCGCTGATCCTGTCCTTCCGCACACTGATGGTCCTTGAGTAAGCCTCATGCAATGTAAAGGTCTAACCGCGCCCGTTCGCCGGCCTTCCCCGGAAGAGGGCCAACTAGGTGAGCCGGACGGTACCGATGGGTAAATTAGTACACCCCTGCAGGGTTAATCTTTTCGAAAAGCCGTGTCCACGGTTATGGACGACTTGGGAATAGACGATAAGATCATAGAGAACCTTAACCTAATTGATATGGCAGCTAAAGGTTGCATAATCAACGTGTGATAAAGGTTCACTTCCTCGAGGGTGATTCGAGGGGGTGCCTTGGTGGAGATGAGAGTGGTTGGTTACAAAAGGGTTCGATGAGAACCAAAGTTGACAAATGTTTACTCTCTTACCCCGTTTATAAAAATATTCTGAGTAGACGAATGCCTTGTGTCATTTATGTTTCGGTTTATGAAAATATAGCTTTATGCAAAAGAAATACATATAAAGCTTTAGAGCCTCCGTCAGTCATTGGGTCTATATCGCCCTACTAAACTTGCGAGTACATCGTACTCAGTCTCTCTTTGCTGCCTCTATGTTTTTGTATTTCAGAGGAGGACGACACCGAGCAGTTAGGTGGGTTCTTCGTTGACGTCGACTACTAGTCTGGGGTTCCCAGGTGGCAGCTTGGGACCGTGGAACAAGCTGGCTGGGATGATGTTTATCTGTAGGCCTCTTAGGCCATAATTTGCTTCTTGTTGTATTAGACAACGCTACTTCGCTTCCGCTTGTTGAATTGTTGGATCTGTGATCCTTTTGTTTGTAATATTTGTATTCTTCTCGTTATATGAGTTGCTATATAAATGTTTTGTGTCGTAGAGTCATGCTTTGTGCCAGTTCTGTTCCACAAGTCTCGATCTTTGTTTTATACATTGATGGTTGTGTTGACTACATAGCCTCTCTGTATAATTCCGGGGTCGGGGCGCTACAAGTTGGTATCAGAGCAGGACTGCCTGTAGGAAACCCTTTCTATTGGTCGATGTCGAGTCTAGTTCGTGAAAATTATTTTTAACCTAAAAATGAGTTGTGAAAACCTTCCTAGGATTCTTTTACTCCTTATCCAATTCACTCTGATCTCGGTGTCATCTTACCTCTATTTGATTTTAACGGTTCTCCTGATTGTCGGCAAATGCTAAATCTTTAGGAATCTCGGGGTTTGGGTTCCTACCTTTAGTTACTAGTTATCCTTACTCATCTGCCAATCTAAAACAATGGAGAAAGGAAGTATGATGGTTCGTCAAGATATTCCTTTGCTTTAGCCCAAGATCTTGAACCGAAGGTCCCGGATTGTGCTAGGGCTCCGGTGTAATGATTCATGAGGGTTGTCACCCTTATGAGCATTATGCTATTGTGGGTCCCAGTGCATGAAGCTGATCTTTAACCCAAGATCTTTCCCGTTGAATCCTGGTGTTAAAGGTCGAACCCTACATCAGGTTGGCAAAAACTGAAGTTGGTCTTCAAACTCGAGGTTGCAGCCGTAATTGGTTTCCTCGACAATGCTCTTCTTCTTCACCAGCTTATCTAGGCTCTCTGTTATGGAATCATCTGAATCATGACGGGATTGCTCTTAGCGAGTTGTCCATCAATAATTGTGATCCCTCCGGTTACACCGTTCCTGAAACCCTTTCGGTACTAGTTGTCGGAAGAGTGCTACAAGGGCTTCTGCAATAGCTTGCAATTGTTGTTAGCCCGTTCCCTAATCTAAATCTGTCGTCCGCCCTTTATCTGTCTACGGACAGTCAAGTTCATCGAGCATCGGGGTGTTCTGATGCATGCCTTTCTCGTGGTTCGTCAAGGCATTCCATCTCGGGATGTCAGGAGAAACAAACTCCGGTCCCTCGCCCATTTCTCGGTGAGGTCAAAGTTTTGTAAATCGCGGAATAGGAGCTTCTCTAGCTTTTGTTCCGTTCCACCTTGGAGTGTCACACTCTTTTATATCAAGAGGTCGTGCTTAGTCTCATGACGCACTTGATGAAGTGATGCTCCTACCCTACCTTATCCATCTACCTCCGAGCTACCCGGGCTCGAGAATGTTGAGGATGAATATCGTTGTGGTAATCGGATATTCTTAGCAATTGATATTGTTTCGAATCCACAGACTTTGGTGACACTCTTAGCCTGGTTGGTAATTATATCATCGAGTTGAGTTGTCGATGTTGCCAAGTCCATTCGTTCAGGTACACCCTCGGTCAACGAGTTAGGTTCATGTCGAAACTCTCAAGACCCCATCCTTTCCTTGAAATTTAAGTTTCCTCTCGCAACCAGTGACTCTTGTCACTATGGATCCGAGTGAAGTTCGCTTGTCACCTCGGGAAAAATCAAAAGTTGGTCATGCATACGTGCATTATTGAGCTGGTAGGTTGGTACCTCCCGTTCTCTGACTAAGCCATGTGCGCACACCGAGCCCTGACCGAGTCGTTCCTAAATAAGAAGAAGTTGTCAAATCTCCTCAGCTTACCGGTGTTGCCCAATCATGAATCAGCTGGGTTTCTTTGTTTGGAGTTCATGCTGGTTAAATCTCCGCTTCGTAACCGTGACCCAATGGAACTCCCAATCTACCTCGTGTTCTGGAGCTTGGCAATGTAGCCATGGCTTGAGGAATTAGTGACACTACCTTCTGTTAACTGTCGCAATCTCTCCCTCCAGATCGGTTGAAGCCTGAAGTATCTGCACACCTACCAACTCTGAATCTCAAGCAAAAGTGATGCTTGGAGTTTACTAAGAGCATGGCCTAGACCTTTTGAGTAAACCGAGAAGTCCGGTGTTGTGGTTCACGCACCTCACCGGAGGGTCTTTTGACTAAATCTCCTAACTCCTTCAAAATCAACCGCTATCCGCGAGAATCATGTGTAAATGGTTCTAGAAGTTTTCCCCCTAAGGTCCCTTCCCTATCTCCAAGTACGACCTTCGCTTGAGGATCGAATGGAGGCTATTTTTCTGAAGCCGGGGTGCGATATCTAGAACCTCAAGGAGAACATCACTACGGAGTTGCTAAATATCTATCGGTCGACCCTCCTGCTCTCTCCATCTTGTGGCAATAGCTCGTTCATGAGGTTTTACCTCTCTACCTAAATGTGGATCAATGCCATATCTATCCCTCCTAGGTGAACCCAAGGTTTTGCCAAACCACACGGGCGTTAGATGAATTCATCAGTCACCTTAGGGCCCAATCCTCAATCTTATGGAAACATTTGGTATGTCATCAGCGTGTAGTCCAAAAGGCGTGTTTTCTCCTCGTGGTGCTTAAAAATCTCTACGGTCTACGCCTCGGAGTGGTTGAAGTATTGTCATGGCCTTGAACAAGTGGTCGGTTGTCCTACCCTCGGCTCGACCTTTGTGTGGTCAAATCGTTCCTGGTTTCCTCAATGGCTTATGGTTTTGGGCAAGGTTCCTTTATGTCCGTCACCGTAAGCTATCTTCTGTTCTTTCCGCCCCATTGAAGTGTCAAGCTTCCTAGCTCCAAGTATGCACCAAGGAAGATCTTCGTGAGATCGAGTAGATCGTTGAAGTTAAGAGTTGTCATGTTTCTTTCATCCCTCTTCCTACTCTAGAATCTCGGGACGAGATTCCTGTAAGGGGGGTAGATTTGTAACAGCCCCAGATTAGCACCCTAAAATATGGGCCAAATTTTCACTTTTTGTTTTGCATTGCATCATGGCATCCTTTTAAATTGCTAATGTTAAAACAAAGCAACACCTGGAAAATTAAAACCAAGGAAGCCAAAACCCTTCCTCAAATTTTCCCAACTAAATGCATTGCCCAAAAATGGCCAAATCAAATGCAAAGCTTAAGTTGGCAAAATACATTATTCTTGAATTTACAAATTGTTCAGGAAGTTCCAATAATAACTTTTACAAATAATTGGCAAAGGCTAAATTGTTAACAATCAACTAAATAAAATTGAGAATTCATTTTGGTTCAATCCAATTCCTATTTTGGAACCAATTTAAACTTCCCCCAAAATTTCAAATAAAAATATGGGGTGCTGCATTATTATAATATGAGCCTCCATAAATATTTTCATAGTTTATTGAAATGTTTAAAAGCTCCAAATAAATGAATTGTGGAAGATCTCAAAAATGCCTTCTTTTGAACCCTGTGAACAAATCATGACCAAAAACATTTTTGTTTGCTTCCCTAATTCTTGTGGAGGTTTAACAGCTTGAATGGAGCCAATGTGAATTTTTCCAGAATTTACAAATTGCTTAAATAGCTCTTTTAAATAGCTATACCTTGCTGCTTTAAAAATCAGGAAAAAGGAATTGTGGAAAAGGTTAAATTCCTGACGGTGGGGGCCCCTACTGTCATCCTCCCTCTCTCTTCCCTCTCGCCATTGTGCGCCATGGCGCACTGGAGCCATACCGTGGCCCTGCGGCCATGCCGCCGTGCCTCCCCGCTCCACCTGCTCCTCCCCTGGAGGTCAAGATGGCACCCACGACGCCTGGACGCACCTGCTCCTTTTCCCCTTCCCCCTGCTACCATTCCTCTCCCCACGCGAGCTCCCTCCCTGCCGCCGCAGCGTCAAGCTCGCATCCGTCTCGCCTAGAGCCGCCCGCACGAATCGAAGACAGCCGAGCCCTCCGCCCTCACCGTTCTCTGCCCGCTGGTCCAGGGGCTCGTCCCGGAGTCGCCCCCACGCCGCCATCCGCGTCTGTTTCTATCTCCGGCCGGCGCGCCTCCGTCGAGCTCTCCGTCGACTCCGGCCGCCCGGGGGGCAAACCGATGCCGCCCTCGCCTCCGCCGCGAGCTCCTCTGCATCCTCCTCAAGCTGTGCGTGCCGGGAGGTTTCCACTCACGTGAATCAGCTCGTTTGCCCGACGTCCGCCCACCGCTCGTCGCGCCCGTCTTCGCCGGAATTCGGCCGCTATGGTCGCCCCCGGCCACCCCTAGCCGCTCCCGAGTCGAGGGTGAGCTCCTCTATCATTTGGCTCCAACCCGTCCTCTCTCCCTCTCCCTCGCGTCGTCGCGTCGACGCTCACCGCCGGCGGTCGTCGCCGTCACCGCACTCTTCAGCACGCGCACCCTGCCCGGCCTGGCCGTCGCCTGGGCCGGCCTGAGGCCGGATGCCTCGGGCGGTTGCCCGGCCTGGGCTCGATTTGGGCCGGCCAAAGGCCGGTTCACTCGGCCACTCACCCGGCCTTTTCCCGGCCTGGCGGCTTGAGGCCGGCCCCGTCTGGAAAACTAGTTTTCCTTTTAATTTGAATCATTGTTGGATAATCGATAACTAATTGAAAAATGCTTCAAATTCGATGAATCAAATTCAAATGTTCAGTTTAAAACAAACTCCACCAATTGGAATCATTGTACCTTCTTTTGAATTACTTTCATTGGTTATTTAGAATTCTTAAAATGGGTTATTTAATACCCAAATTGGGAAATTCATAACTTTCTAAATTAATTGTCCAAAAATTACAAATAAAAATATCCATGTGATCAACATGCGAATTACCATCAAACCATGCACTTATTATATCATGATCACCAATATTTGTTTGATGTTACCCATAATTGGGTTAAAAGCATAAATTCTCGTTAATTATTTAAATTGCTATTTATTCATCGGTACCCGAAAATTACAAATAAATTACCGAAATGATCGGAATGACGAACCCTATCCTTTATTGCCATGTTCATGCATGCTTGAGCCACTTCTATAATAATTTGATAATTTATGAAGAATGGGTCACTAAGATAAATATGGGTTGGTTCCAAATAATTGCACAAATTATTTGGCCCTCGTTTAAATTTGCTTTTAATTTATATATTAATATGGTTGCATCAATTGGACATGTCATCATGTGCTTGAGCATTGCATTTGAGTTCGTGTGATTTATGTGTGCTTTGTATTTCTTTTGGGGTATCGATAGATTCCGGAGTCGAGGGCCTCTCTAACTACCCCGACGATCAGTGCTTCACTACCGGGCAGCAAGGCAAGAGATAACCTAACCTTCTTGGCATTTAGCATCCTATGATTTTAGCAAATTATTTTATCCACCAATATTTGCATACGATTCAAAGGTCTCTTTTGGTAAACATAGAATCCTATGAATGCATCGTCCCCGAGCCAATCACATGTATCCCTACCTATGAACCCTAGTGTTGATGTGTTGGCCGGATACGAATTATAATTGTCGGTTATATGCTTATCCATGCTTAGACATGCTTAGTTGCAATACTAGTTTGCCCGTCGTTTATTTCCATAATTGTTTAAGTTAAGGAATGATTCGGGCACGGTGGATATTTGTGATGCTTAATTAAAATGCTAGATGGCTTGGGTGAGTTGCCATCGGGGATGGTGTTTTGCCTCACTCTAGCCCTAGGTGCGAGTTCTTTACCTCTTGAACCAAGACTGAGCGTGCTTCCGGAGGTGGGGGCATATGGAACCCCCTTTGACCGAATAAGTTGTGAGGGGCTTGTCAAGGGTCCTCTAGTTCGAGTTTTCCATTTGCGCGTGAGTTGTGTGGGTGGAAAAGGAACGAGGATGGTGGTGTTTAGGAATGTGGCCGCGGGGCAGGGCGCTGGGAGCGCTGATCCTGTCCTTCCGCACACTGATGGTCCTTGAGTAAGCCTCATGCAATGTAAAGGTCTAACCGCGCCCGTTCGCCGGCCTTCCCCGGAAGAGGGCCAACTAGGTGAGCCGGACGGTACCGATGGGTAAATTAGTACACCCCTGCAGGGTTAATCTTTTCGAAAAGCCGTGTCCACGGTTATGGACGACTTGGGAATAGACGATAAGATCATAGAGAACCTTAACCTAATTGATATGGCAGCTAAAGGTTGCATAATCAACGTGTGATAAAGGTTCACTTCCTCGAGGGTGATTCGAGGGGGTGCCTTGGTGGAGATGAGAGTGGTTGGTTACAAAAGGGTTCGATGAGAACCAAAGTTGACAAATGTTTACTCTCTTACCCCGTTTATAAAAATATTCTGAGTAGACGAATGCCTTGTGTCATTTATGTTTCGGTTTATGAAAATATAGCTTTATGCAAAAGAAATACATATAAAGCTTTAGAGCCTCCGTCAGTCATTGGGTCTATATCGCCCTACTAAACTTGCGAGTACATCGTACTCAGTCTCTCTTTGCTGCCTCTATGTTTTTGTATTTCAGAGGAGGACGACACCGAGCAGTTAGGTGGGTTCTTCGTTGACGTCGACTACTAGTCTGGGGTTCCCAGGTGGCAGCTTGGGACCGTGGAACAAGCTGGCTGGGATGATGTTTATCTGTAGGCCTCTTAGGCCATAATTTGCTTCTTGTTGTATTAGACAACGCTACTTCGCTTCCGCTTGTTGAGTTGTTGGATCTGTGATCCTTTTGTTTGTAATATTTGTATTCTTCTCGTTATATGAGTTGCTATATAATGTTTTGTGTCGTAGAGTCATGCTTTGTGCCAGTTCTGTTCCACAAGTCTCGATCTTTGTTTTATACATTGATGGTTGTGTTGACTACATAGCCTCTCTGTATAATTCCGGGGTCGGGGCGCTACAAGTTGGTATCAGAGCAGGACTGCCTGTAGGAAACCCTTTCTATTGGTCGATGTCGAGTCTAGTTCGTGAAAATTATTTTTAACCTAAAAATGAGTTGTGAAAACCTTCCTAGGATTCTTTTACTCCTTATCCAATTCACTCTGATCTCGGTGTCATCTTACCTCTATTTGATTTTAACGGTTCTCCTGATTGTCGGCAAATGCTAAATCTTTAGGAATCTCGGGGTTTGGGTTCCTACCTATAGTTACTAGTTATCCTTACTCATCTGCCAATCTAAAACAATGGAGAAAGGAAGTATGATGGTTCGTCAAGATATTCCTTTGCTTTAGCCCAAGATCTTGAACCGAAGGTCCCGGATTGTGCTAGGGCTCCGGTGTAATGATTCATGAGGGTTGTCACCCTTATGAGCATTATGCTATTGTGGGTCCCAGTGCATGAAGCTGATCTTTAACCCAAGATCTTTCCCGTTGAATCCTGGTGTTAAAGGTCGAACCCTACATCAGGTTGGCAAAAACTGAAGTTGGTCTTCAAACTCGAGGTTGCAGCCGTAATTGGTTTCCTCGACAATGCTCTTCTTCTTCACCAGCTTATCTAGGCTCTCTGTTATGGAATCATCTGAATCATGACGGGATTGCTCTTAGCGAGTTGTCCATCAATAATTGTGATCCCTCCGGTTACACCGTTCCTGAAACCCTTTCGGTACTAGTTGTCGGAAGAGTGCTACAAGGGCTTCTGCAATAGCTTGCAATTCTTGTTAGCCCGTTCCCTAATCTAAATCTGTCGTCCGCCCTTTATCTGTCTACGGACAGTCAAGTTCATCGAGCATCGGGGTGTTCTGATGCATGCCTTTCTCGTGGTTCGTCAAGGCATTCCATCTCGGGATGTCAGGAGAAACAAACTCCGGTCCCTCGCCCATTTCTCGGTGAGGTCAAGTTTGTAAATCGCGGAATAGGAGCTTCTCTAGCTTTTGTTCCGTTCCACCTTGGAGTGTCACACTCTTTTATATCAAGAGGTCGTGCTTAGTCTCATGACGCACTTGATGAAGTGATGCTCCTACCCTACCTTATCCATCTACCTCCGAGCTACCCGGGCTCGAGAATGTTGAGGATGAATATCGTTGTGGTAATCGGATATTCTTAACAATTGATATTGTTTCGAATCCACTGACTTGGTGACACTCTTAGCCTGGTTGGTAATTATATCATCGAGTTGAGTTGTCGATGTTGCCAAGTCCATTCGTTCAGGTACACCCTCGGTCAACGAGTTAGGTTCATGTCGAAACTCTCAAGACCCCATCCTTTCCTTGAAATTTAAGTTTCCTCTCGCAACCAGTGACTCTTGTCGCTATGGATCCGAGTGAAGTTCGCTTGTCACCTCGGGAAAAATCAAAAGTTGGTCATGCATACGTGCATTATTGAGCTGGTAGGTTGGTACCTCCCGTTCTCTGACTAAGCCATGTGCGCACACCGAGCCCTGACCGAGTCGTTCCTAAATAAGAAGAAGTTGTCAAATCTCCTCAGCTTACCGGTGTTGCCCAATCATGAATCAGCTGGGTTTCTTTGTTTGGAGTTCATGCTGGTTAAATCTCCGCTTCGTAACCGTGACCCAATGGAACTCCCAATCTACCTCGTGTTCTGGAGCTTGGCAATGTAGCCATGGCTTGAGGAATTAGTGACACTACCTTCTGTTAACTGTCGCAATCTCTCCCTCCAGATCGGTTGAAGCCTGAAGTATCTGCACACCTACCAACTCTGAATCTCAAGCAAAAGTGATGCTTGGAGTTTACTAAGAGCATGGCCTAGACCTTTTGAGTAAACCGAGAAGTCCGGTGTTGTGGTTCACGCACCTCACCGGAGGGTCTTTTGACTAAATCTCCTAACTCCTTCAAAATCAACCGCTATCCGCGAGAATCATGTGTAAATGGTTCTAGAAGTTTTCCCCCTAAGGTCCCTTCCCTATCTCCAAGTACGACCTTTGCTTGAGGATCGAATGGAGGCTATTTTTCTGAAGCCGGGGTGCGATATCTAGAACCTCAAGGAGAACATCACTACGGAGTTGCTAAATATCTATCGGTCGACCCTCCTGCTCTCTCCATCTTGTGGCAATAGCTCGTTCATGAGGTTTTACCTCTCTACCTAAATGTGGATCAATGCCATATCTATCCCTCCTAGGTGAACCCAAGGTTTTGCCAAACCACACGGGCGTTAGATGAATTCATCAGTCACCTTAGGGCCCAATCCTCAATCTTATGGAAACATTTGGTATGTCATCAGCGTGTAGTCCAAAAGGCGTGTTTTCTCCTCGTGGTGCTTAAAAATCTCTACGGTCTACGCCTCGGAGTGGTTGAAGTATTGTCATGGCCTTGAACAAGTGGTCGGTTGTCCTACCCTCGGCTCGACCTTTGTGTGGTCAAATCGTTCCTGGTTTCCTCAATGGCTTATGGTTTTGGGCAAGGTTCCTTTTGTCCGTCACCGTAAGCTATCTTCTGTTCTTTCCGCCCCATTGACGTGTCAAGCTTCCTAGCTCCAAGTATGCACCAAGGAAGATCTTCGTGAGATCGAGTAGATCGTTGAAGTTAAGAGTTGTCATGTTTCTTTCATCCCTCTTCCTACTCTAGAATCTCGGGACGAGATTCCTGTAAGGGGGGTAGAATTGTAACAGCCCCAGATTAGCACCCTAAAATACGGGCCAAATTTTCACTTTTGTGTTGCATTGCATCATGGCATCCTTTTAAATTGCTAATGTTAAAACAAAGCAACACCTGGAAAAATTAAAACAAAGGAAGCCAAAACCCTTCCTCAAATTTTCCCAACTAAATGCATTGCCCAAAAATGGCCAAATCAAATGCAAAGCTTAAGTTGGCAAAATACATTATTCTTGAATTTCCAAATTGTTCAGGAAGTTCCAATAATAACTTTTACAAATAATTGGCAAAGGCTAAATTGTTAACAATCAACTAAATAAAATTGAGAATTCATTTTGGTTCAATCCAATTCCTATTTTGGAACCAATTTAAACTTCCCCCAAAATTTCAAATAAAAATATGGGGTGCTGCATTATTATAATATGAGCCTCCATAAATATTTTCATAGTTTATTGAAATGTTTAAAAGCTCCAAATAAATGAATTGTGGAAGATCTCAAAAATGCCTTCTTTTGAACCCTGTGAACAAATCATGACCAAAAACATTTTTGTTTGCTTCCCTAATTCTTGTGGAGGTTTAACAGCTTGAATGGAGCCAATGTGAATTTTTCCAGAATTTACAAAATTGCTTAAATAGCTCTTTTAAATAGCTATACCTTGCTGCTTTAAAAATCAGGAAAAAGGAATTGTGGAAAAGGTTAAATTCCTGACGGTGGGCCCCTACTGTCATCCTCCCTCTCTCTTCCCTCTCGCCACTGTGCGCCATGGCGCACTGGAGCCATACCGTGGCCCTGCCGGCCATGCCGCCGTGCCTCCCCGCTCCACCTGCTCCTCCCCTGGAGGTCAAGATGGCACCCACGACGCCTGGACGCACCTGCTCCTTTTCCCCTTCCCCCTGCTACCATTCCTCTCCCCCACGCGAGCTCCCTCCCTGCTGCCGCAGCGTCAAGCTCGCATCCGTCGCCTGGAGCCGCCCGCACGAATCGAAGACAGCCGAGCCCTCCGCCTCACCGTTCTCTGCCCGCTGGTCCAGGGGCTCGTCCCGGAGTCGCCCCCAACGCCGCCATCCGCGTCTGTTTCATCTCCGGCCGGCGCGCCTCCGTCGAGCTCTCCGTCGACTCCGGCCGCCCGGGGGCAAACCGATGCCGCCCTCGCCTCCGCCGCGAGCTCCTCTGCGTCCTCCTCAAGCTGTGCGTGCTGGGAGGTTTCCACTCACGCGAATCGAGCTCGTTTGCCCGACGTCCGCCCACCGCTCGCCGCGCCCGTTTTCGCCGGAATTCGGCCGCTATGGTCGCCCCCGGCCACCCCTAGCCGCCTCCCGAGTCGAGGGTGAGCTCCTCTATCATTTGGCTTCAACCGCGTCCTCTCTCCCTCTCCCTCGCGTCGTCGCGTCGACGCTCACCGCTGGCGGTCGTCGCCGTCACCGCACTCTTCAGCACGCGCACCCTGCCCGGCCTGGCCGTCGCCTGGGCCGGCCTGAGGCCGGATGCCTCGGGCGGTTGCCCGGCCTGGGCACCCGGCCTGGCTCGATTTGGGCCGGCCAAAGGCCGGTTCACTCGGCCACTCACCCGGCCTTTTTCCCGGCCTGGCCGGCTTGAGGCCGGCCCGTCTGGAAAACTAGTTTTCCTTTTTAATTTGAATCATTGTTGGATAATCGATAACTAATTGAAAAATGCTTCAAATTCGATGAATCAAATTTCAAAATGTTCAGTAAAACAAACTCCACCAATTGGAATCATTGTAACCTTCTTTTGGAATTACTTTCATTTGGTTATTTAAGAATTCTTAAAATGGGTTATTTAATACCCAAATTGGGAAATTCATAACTTTCTAAATAATTGTCCAAAAATTACAAATAAAAATATCCATGTGATCAACATGCGAATTACCATCAAACCATGCACTTATTATATCATGATCACCAATATTTGTTTGATGTTACCCATAATTGGGTTAAAAGCATAAATTCTCGTTAATTATTTAAATTGCTATTTATTCATCGGTACTCCGAAAATTACAAATAAATTACCGAAATGATCGGAATGACGAACCCTATCCTTTATTGCCATGTTCATGCATTCTTGAGCCACTTCTATAATAATTTGATAATTTATGAAGAATGTGGTCACTAAGATAAATATGGGGTTGGTTCCAAATAATTGCACAAATTATTTGGCCCTCGTTTAAATTTGCTTTTAATTTATATATTAATATGGTTGCATCAATTGGACATGTCATCATGTGCTTGAGCATTGCATTTTGAGTTCGTGTGATTTATGTGTGCTTTGTATTTCTTTTGGGGTATCGATAGATTCCGGAGTCGAGGGCCTCTCTAACTACCCCGACGATCAGTGCTTCACTACCGGGCAGCAAGGCAAGAGATAACCTAACCTTCTTGGCATTTAGCATCCTATGATTTTATCAAATTATTTTATCCACCATATTATTTGCATACGATTCAAAGGTCTCTTTTGGTAAACATAGAATCCTATGAATGCATGTCTCTTCCCCGAGCCAATCACATGTATCCCTACCTATGAACCCTAGTGTTGATGTGTTGGCCGGATACGAATTATAATTGTCGGTTATATGCTTATCCATGCTTAGACATGCTTAGTTGCAATACTAGTTGTGCCCGTCGTTTATTTCCATAATTGTTTAAGTTAATGGAATGATTCGGGCACGGTGGATATTTGTGATGCTTAATTAAAATGCTAAGATGGCTTGGGTGAGTTGCCATCGGGGATGGTGTTTTGCCTCACTCTAGCCCTAGGTGCGAGTTCTTTACCTCTTGAACCAAGACTGAGCGTGCTTCCGGAGGTGGGGGCATATGGAACCCCCTTTGACCGAATAAGTTGTGAGGGGCTTGTCAAGGGTCCTCTAGTTCGAGTTTTCCATTTGCGCGTGAGTTGTGTGGGTGGAAAAAGGAACGAGGATGGTGGTGTTTAGGAATGTGGCCGCGGGGCAGGGCGCTGAGAGCGCTGATCCTGTCCTTCCGCACACTGATGGTCCTTGAGTAAGCCTCATGCAATGTAAAGGTCTAACCGCGCCCGTTCGCCGGCCTTCCCCGGAAGAGGGCCAACTAGGTGAGCCGGACGGTACCGATGGGTAAATTAGTACACCCCTGCAGGGTTAATCTTTTCGAAAAGCCGTGTCCACGGTTATGGACGACTTGGGAATAGACGATAAGATCATAGAGAACCTTAACCTAATTGATATGGCAGCTAAAGGTTGCATAATCAACGTGTGATAAAGGTTCACTTCCTCGAGGGTGATTCGAGGGGGTGCCTTGGTGGAGATGAGAGTGGTTGGTTACAAAAGGGTTCGATGAGAACCAAAGTTGACAAATGTTTACTCTCTTACCCCGTTTATAAAAATATTCTGAGTAGACGAATGCCTTGTGTCATTTATGTTTCGGTTTATGAAAATATAGCTTTATGCAAAAGAAATACATATAAAGCTTTAGAGCCTCCGTCAGTCATTGGGTCTATATCGCCCTACTAAACTTGCGAGTACATCGTACTCAGTCTCTCTTTGCTGCCTCTATGTTTTTGTATTTCAGAGGAGGACGACACCGAGCAGTTAGGTGGGTTCTTCGTTGACGTCGACTACTAGTCTGGGGTTCCCAGGTGGCAGCTTGGGACCGTGGAACAAGCTGGCTGGGATGATGTTTATCTGTAGGCCTCTTAGGCCATAATTTGCTTCTTGTTGTATTAGACAACGCTACTTCGCTTCCGCTTGTTGAATTGTTGGATCTGTGATCCTTTTGTTTGTAATATTTGTATTCTTCTCGTTATATGAGTTGCTATATAAATGTTTTGTGTCGTAGAGTCATGCTTTGTGCCAGTTCTGTTCCACAAGTCTCGATCTTTGTTTTATACATTGATGGTTGTGTTGACTACATAGCCTCTCTGTATAATTCCGGGGTCGGGGCGCTACATGTAGCGCCTCTCTGTAAGTCGCTATACTATGGAAATTATATGCTTCCGAGCGCACCCGAGAGCTAGCCCAGCTAGCAGCCTCGAATTTTTTCTAAGTCAGTGTGTAGCGCCTCTGCCTAAGGCGCTATGCCTGTGTAGCGCCTCTCTGTAAGGCGCTATACTATGGAAAAGATCCCAGCCAAAATGGTTTCAGGAACCTGATGGAAGATGCATTACAACAGCCAGAATGTGATGGAAGATGCATTAAATTCGACAGAAATCGACAGATTTTGGAAGGTGCATTACAGTACCATAAGGTTCAAAACACAAATCCAAACAAGGTTCACAACATGAACATCTACGACGCATGCATCATTACTACAAGGTTTAACCGACAACATGATGACCACCACATAGCTCTACTGCGTCGAGGCCGGTCCCTTTCCCTTGTCCTTCCTGTTGGAAGTGAACTCTTCTTCCTCAGCCGCTTCTCTTGCGAGACGAGCCTCATGAAGCACCCTCTCCCTGAAAATCTTCGCTTCTATCTCCTTCTTTGCCCTCACCATTTCCCAATTCTTGGTCCATGACGCCTCAAAATCCCTTTGACGTTTCTCGGCTGCTTCTTTGATCTTTCTCTCCTGACGACGTTGATACGCACAATACTCCTTCCTCAGTTGTTCTTTCTCCTCTTTCTTCTTTTCTTCCTCCTCTTTCTTCTTTCTCTCACGTTCGGCCGCATCTTGCTCTCTCACCTTCCTCAAACCCACCTCCAACCAACCCGGCCTCTCACCTTCCTCGTCCGAGTCCACCCAATTGATTGTTGCCTTGTTCGGCTGAGATGCCGCCATACCTAAAAAAAATTGGAAGCAATTTTTTAGTAAGTAACAGGTGATTCGTAAATAACAATAAACATGTTTGAAACAATATGAATGCAAAACTAAAATGGAGATACATACGGAAAGGGTCCACTAAGGTATCCTATCATACTCTCCGTTCTACCACCACCACGGCCTCTACCACCACCAACACGGCCTCTTGTGAGCCCAAGTCTTCTCCCTCTTTGTTGTCTAGAAGTTTGTTGGCTCACTCTTTGTTGGCTTCTTCTTTGTTGCGTAGGAGCTTGGTGGCTAGGACCACCATGTTGGCTAGGACCACATTGTTGGCTGGGACCACTTTGTTGGCTAGGACCACCATGTTGGCTAGGACCATATTGTTGGCTAGGACCACTTTGTTGGCTAGCACCACCTTGTTGGCTAGGACCATATTGTTGGCTAGGACCACTTTGTTGGCTAGCACCATCTTGTTGGCTAGGACCATATTGTTGGCTGGGACCACTTTGTTGGCTAGCACCAACTTGGTGGCTAGGACCACCATGTTGACTTGGTTGGCTTGTGCTTGGTTCACTACCCTTTGCTCTCTTCCTTTGGGTGCATTTTCTTGCGTTGTGCCCGGTAGAATTGCACTTGCCACAACGGGCTCTATCACGAGGTTCTTGGAATTGGTCGTTGCGACATTCTCGCCCACCACGACCCCAACCGTCCATGTCGCCTCTAAAACGCTTTGTCTTGCATCTTCCCCGTTTGATCACATTCCAATCCTCATGGGGCCATAGTTGAATTCCATGATACTCCGGCCATTGTGATTGGTCAAGGTATGGGTGAAATCTAGGCGCCCATGTCTTCTTGGTAGTCACGATAGAGAACTCGGACTCTCTCACGGTGAGCGGGTGATTCACATCGACATGTCGAGTACGAGCCGCCGTTAGCAAGTGTGATCATGCGAGATGGAGCAGCATTGGTCTCCCGCACGTGCAACCACAATTCTTGAGCGAGACCTTGAAGGCCCCTCCTCCGTGTTGGACACCATCGGCCGTGGTTCCTCCGGGCTCGTTCACTTGGTAAATCAACTCCTCGTTATCATAAATTGTGGCAACTTGGGAGTCCGCCTTCCTTGATTCGAACTCGATGAAACCATCAACCTTAGGCGGATAGTTCAACTTGTCAATCCGCTTATCCGTTTCTAGTGAGTAGTTCAAAAAATACTCATTCAACTTGGTGAACGTGTATTGAACTATTGCGGTCACGGGCAATGCACGCACACCCTTCAGTACGTTGTTGAAGCACTCCGCCATGTTGCTTGTCATTTGACCGTACCTCCGGCCGTCTTCATCATAAGCTCTTGCCCACTTCTTCCTAAGTTGAATGTGCCTATTCAGAAACTCTAAGCCCCCCGGGTTGAGAGATTTGTTAGCGAGCAATCTATTGTACAAGTTTGCGAAACACCGATCTGTAAAAGTGAGACAACAATCTTGAAGATCGTCGGACAACTCCTTGCTCCCACATGCCCTATAGAAGTTTGAGCAAAAATGCCTCATGCACCAACGATGGTGCAAAGGAGCATGCCCGGGAATGTCAATCTGCACGGCATTGAGAATTCCTTGGTGGCGATCCGAGATGACACAAATTTCTCTTTGAGGAAGTAATACCTTGGTTCTCAAAAGATGAAAGAACCACTCCCAATTATGATTGTTCTCCGCTTCAACCAAAGAAAAAGCCAATGGCAACAAACGGTTATTTGCATCGTTTCCTATTGCAACCAATAGAGTGCCCTTGTATTGACCGGTCAAAAAGGTGCCATCAACGGAGATGACGGGCCTACAATGTTCAAAAGCACGAACACATTGCTCGAATGCCCAAAATGCATGGCCAAATACTCGGACAGTCTTTCCATTGTAGTTCGTTGTTTCTTGCCCATATGGCTCAACCACATGAACCATGCCCGGGTTAGTGGCGGCCATGGCTCCCAACAACCTAGGGAGTCGGTTGTATGCTTCCTCCCAACCACCGTACCACATCTTGAATGCGGCTTGCTTTGCCTTCCATGCTTTCCCGTACTTGACCTTGTAGTGAAATAGGGCTTCCACAAGTTCCATGACACTCTTAATGCTCATTGTTGGAAGTGACGATATGGAGTTGGAAAGCCTATAAGCAATGAACTCGGAGGTGAGTTGTCGGTGCCCTTGTTTGACATCCTTGCCATCAAGCTTCTTGCCTCGGCACATGTGTGTTGCCACACAACTAGAAATGTGCCATTCGGGTCCTTTCTTCAATGGTACGGCACGCACAACCCATGGGCATCCATCGTCCAAGCATCGCACCGTGTAACGCTTCTTTTGGTCCGAGTGAACCACCCTAAACGGACGATGATACTTAACCGAGAACTCCTTTATCCATACCTTAAATTCCAACAAGGTTGCAAACTTCAAACGGGGAGATATCCCATTATCCTCGTGATTCATATCCCGGTAAGAAGTTGGCCTTGCTCCGAGTACTATACCCTTGCCACCGTCAACCGTGGCTTCATCCGCGAGACTAAGATCACGAAAAAGCGGATTCCGATGATCACGCCCCAATACCTTCTTATGAGCTTCGGCCTCCTTGACCGTGAACCCCTCCTCATCAATTTCTTCATCGGGACCATCGTCATCCGAGTCCGATGCATAGCATCGACAATAATGTTGGGAATATGCCCTAGAGGCAATAATAAAATGGTTTATTAAGCATATTCACGTTTATGATAATAGTTTATTATCCATGCTATAATTGTATTAAATGGAAACATAATACATGTGTGGAATATAAACACCCGGAGTCCCTAGTGAGCCTCTACAGGACTAGTTCGTTGATCAAGAGATAGTTAGAGTTTCCTAACTATGGACTTGTTATAGTCACTTGATAACGGAGTCATATCATTAAGAGTAATGGTGTGGTGGACATGACCCAAATAAAGAGTTGCAATTAATCGTGTCACAAAAGTTTTGTTGTCAACACTTTTAATATGCCAAATATAGTTTCCTTAGACCATGAGATTATATCACTCCCGTTCACTGGAGGAATGCTTTGTGGACATCAAACGTCACTTCGTAACTGGGTGATTATAAAGGTGGCTTTCAGGTATCTCCGATGGTGGGTTGTTGGGTGATATGAATCAAGAGTGGGATTTGTCCCTCCATGTGACGGAGAAGATATCTTCAGGCCTTCTCGGTAATATAGCATCAAAAGTCTGCAGACAGGTGATTAGGTGGTAATCACGAGGATCCTATATTATGGACGAGTAAAGAGGACTTGCCTGTAACGAGATAAAACTGGACATGGGGATGTCAACAATTATATCTCAGGCAAGTAAAATATCGTGAGACAAAGGGAATCGTATATGAGATTAATTGAATCTTCGGCATCGTGGTTCAATCGAGAAAAGGTTTTCGTTGAGTGTATAGGAATTAATATGGGCATCCCGGTCCCGCTATTAATTATTGATATGATCATGTCTATGCATTCTCGAACCCGTAGGGTCACACACTTAACGTTCCGATGAATTTAGGTTTTGCGATGAATTAAATGATGAAACGAACGAATGGTGATTCGGAGTCTCGGATGGGACCCCGGACGTCACGATAGGTTCCGGAGGAGTCCGGAGAATAAGATTCATATATGGAAAGTGGTTTCCGGAGGTTTCGGAAAAGTTCCGGAAATATTTACAGGGTACCGGAAAGGTTCCGGAAGGTTCTAGAAGTGTCTAGATGGAACCACATGGACCAAAGGGGTGCAGCCACCACCTTGGTGTGCCGCACCACCTAGGCCCACATGGGCCCATGCGACAAAGGAAGAAAGGGGGCCGGCCGAGTCCTAGTTGGACTAGGGGCCGGCTCCACCCCTTTAGGAAAGGGGCCCAAGGAGGAGTCCTAGATGGACTCCAACTTGGGGGGCAAGACAAGAGGGGGCCGGCCGGCCCCTGCCTTAGCCCTAGCCGCCACCTATATAAAGGGGGGAGGGGAGGGGTGCGGAACACCCTTGAGCTGCCGCCCCAAGCACCCTGCCGCACCACCTCCTCCCACCCTAACCCTAGCCGCACCCCTCTCTCCCCGGAGGGCTGCCGCCACCTCACCTCCATCTAGAGCTGCCGCACCT
Organism: Puccinellia tenuiflora; assembly: GCA_012064385.1. Classification (NCBI taxonomy): domain Eukaryota; kingdom Viridiplantae; phylum Streptophyta; class Magnoliopsida; order Poales; family Poaceae; genus Puccinellia; species Puccinellia tenuiflora. Next base: position 713,935 of record QRDG01001240.1, read on the forward strand.
CCCTTACCCTAGGGTGCTGCGCCACCTCCACCTCTCCCTCTCCTCTTGCTTGGCTTGGCGAAGCCCTGCTCGCGGAGATCGTCATCATCACCGGCACTACCGTCGTGCTGCTGAGATCATCAAGGCCACGTCCTCTCGCTTGCGGGATCAAGGAGTTGACGTCTTCATCGAGCCGTACGTGTGGACGCCGCGGAGGTGCTGCCCGTTGCTGCACTTCACCGGATTGGATCTCGAGGATAGTACATCTCCTCGCGACTAGACAAGTCTAGTTGCGGGGATCGACTAGCCAACCCCTGCACCGACAAAACGTGTTTGTTGATCTTCAAGGGTAAGAGATTGGATCTCACCTTCGCTATCTTCATCTAGTAGATCTAGATCCTTGGGGTTTATTCCGCTTGCCGCGTAGGAAAATTTTTGTTTTCTATGCTGCGACCCCTTCAAATAAGGGATGTCATGATCCATACTCTCTTGCTCAAGGTATGTGTCCAAATCTCCAACATTGTTGTCGTGGAGGTCAACCCCATCCGCATCATCGTCATACCCATCATCTCCGTGTTCATCATTTGTCCTCAATGCCTCATCTTGCCTCAAAGTTTCTCTCATTTCATGTTGGGAGGAAGGAGGTTCGATCACTTCATCTTGGTTCATGATTGGTGGACTCCTACCATCAAATGGGGAGTCACATTGGTTCAAGTCCAACTCCATATGAGCATCAACCTTCTTAGTGGCAAATAACTCAATAGACTTGTCTAGTGATTCGGCCACGGTCTCCTTGTATGCAACCCAACGTTGTTCCGAGTTGATACGCAAAAACTTCCAACGGAGGTGCACACCATGACCCGCATTGTGTCTTTCCTCCCACTCTACAACATCACTTGGGTCCATCCAATTCAACTCAATCCTCACTTCTTTCAAAACCTCGGCATAGGTAGGGCTACGCTCGAACACCAAGTCTACCTCTTCCGGATCCGGTTCCATATTGCTTTTTAAAAAGGCGTCTTTGTCCACATGATGAACATGAACAATTCTCGACATTCCTAAAATAATAACAATAATATCATAGAAAGTTAAATCAAACATTAGTAACCCATATGTCTACTCACATAACCAAACACTAGCCCTAACATACCATATCCATAACCTAACTAGCATCCTAACCCTAACATAACAAAAACCTAACCCTACCATAGTAATAACCCTAACCCTAGACATCATACAAGCCACCATTTGGCCAATGCACCAACCATAGTAACAACTCTTATACAAAACATCATACAAGACAATGTTTCTAGGGTTTCCAAGATTTGAACATAGATCCACAAAAATACAAGATTCCAATGGGTTAAAACATGGGAAAATGAGAGAGATTACCTCTAGGAACTTGAGGGATGTCGATTCACGGAAGAAATCTTCAGATTTGAGGTGTTTGGGAGAGGATTTGAGTGGGGAGAGAGGAGCCGCCGCCAGCATCTTTCTTCTTTCTCTCGGGTGTGGAAATGAGCTGCTAGGGTTTGGGAGGCCGTCGCAGCGCGACTTAACCCCTCCCCCCCATAGCATAGCGCCTCTCAATCAGGTGCTATACTGCATATTATAGCGCCTTCCTATCAGGCGCTATGCTATGCATTTGTGATGTCCCACCGAGCACCAGAGACTAGGGTGAGCCGTCTGCTTTACGGTGCGTACCATAGCGCCTTTCTGTAAGGCGCTATGCTACCGAAGCATAGCGCCTCGCTTGAGGGCGCTACATGACCACGGGTGGGGCCCCCGGGCGCCACGCTGGCAGGATGTGTAGCGCCTCGCACCCAGACGCTACACCGAATACGATTGCGCCTGATTGTGAGGCGCTACCCAAAAGGGTTATTTCGTAAAATAGTTTCAGCGAACGTTTATTTCGTAAAATTCTTTGCCTTTGTGGTTATTTTCGGTCAAATTTCCCCACTTCTGGCCTTCTGGGGAAGTGGAGCAACACATCACGATGGATGACGGCTTGATGGCGTGTTAATAGTGAAGGGTCCACCCGTCAGTGTTGATCTTGACGCTCGGCCGGTAAGTCTGGTCAGGTCCGAACAAGGACGCGTTTGGTTCCGTGTTTTGTAAACATTTACAATACAATAGTTGATAAGACAGTATCATAAACTAGATCAATACCACACACGTTGCAGCGGGTATTTTTATAGAAAAAATTTACTGTGTAAACTAAGATACATGAAATGTGAATTTAAAATTGTTGACAAAAATATGCGTGTGATTCAGTTGTAGTTGAGAGGCTAAATTTATTTGACCTGAAATTATTTTGTATTTGACGACAATCTATCCTCAAAAAAATAGTACCTCCTTTGGTTGATGGTGTAAATTATGAATGAATAAACATGTATGATGGGTGTGTAAATAAAATATTGGTGACATGGACAATTGTATGGCTTAAAACAATGAATGAAGTGGATATGTTACATATATATATATACAATCATTAATAAATATTAGTGGATGACATGGACAATTGATTGGTTAAAATAGTAGGTGATGTGGATAGCTCGCATGTTGAGATAGAAAATCATAAATGTATGTTAGTAGAGTTTTGCTTTATAAAAAGTATAGATATGTCACATAACATAGATATGATAAAACGAACATGATGTATAATGGTTGATAAGACAGTCTTGTCTCTAACAACAATCAAATATCCGAAATTTGTGGTGAGATTATCGTTGCTAAGAGATGATCTCTTACATAAGGGAAGACATCTTTTTTTCGTTTCTCTCCCCTCCAACTCATCAATTATACTACGTGTCATTGCTAAGATAAGATCATTGTACATGCCCTAATGTAACCCGATAACAATGTGATCGGATTACGTTGTTTTTTGTTTGGATTGAATCGGGTCGTAATTTGGTTCTGCGGAATCAGATTACATCGCTATACAGATCTGTTTCCGCCCACCTACCCCCGTAATCAGGTTCCTCTATTTCCTCTCTCCTGGCTATTTCATTGCGGTGGCGGCGACTCTTGTCCGTGTTCTCTGTATACCACCGTTGTTGCCTCTAGCAAACAGGGCCTCCTTACTGGCAGTTCATCTCGACCTCCTCGCCTCAGTGAGCGCTGATGACCCACAAGTATAGGGGATCTATCGTAGTCCTTTCGATAAGTAAGAGTGTCGAACCCAACGAGGAGCAGAAGGTGTTGACAAGTAGTTTTCAGCAAGGTTTCACTGCAAGCACTAAAAGAGAAATGTTTTTGGATTTTTTATTTTAAAGAACAAATGAAGAACAAGTAAATAAAAGAGTGCTACAATAATTGTAGCAAGTAACCCAATCCTTTTAAGCTCAAAGGACATGCTGGTTGTGTTACTTATGAAGATTAAAACGTTCTCGACGACACATGGGAGTTTCTGCCTAGCCAGTTTCATTGCACACCGATGATTAACCTTCAATGTTTTGATAAAGTGTTGTGTGGGTGGACCTATGCTAATGCACCGCCCTTACTTGGAAAAATACATACTTGTGATTAAACCCCTTGCAAGCATCCGCAACTACAAGAAAGTAATTAAGATAAAAACCTAACCACAGCCTTAAACTCCGAGACCCTACGCTCCCTAGTGCACTAGTTCACAAATTGGGGTTTAGGTTTATGTCACTCCTGCAACCCTACCATAAGCAAACTAAATACACTATGCATTCCCCTAGGCCCTTTGAAAGGTGAAGTATCATGTAGTCGACGTTCACACGATACCACTAGAGGAATAACACCACAACATAAATCAAACCATTAAATATTACTCAACATTATGCAATTACTAGCAACTAGGCTTTCCCCATGTCCTAAAAAAACGAACTACTCACAAGACATCATATAGACATGATCAGAGGTGATATGAATAAGGGCAACAATCTAATTGTAAAGACAATTCACCGATAAAACTCTCAAGCATCAACTACAAGTAGTAATCAACACCCGGGATACGATTCCAATGAACTAATAACAAAACAATGACAATTGCTACAACGGGATGAGATGGGACGGTGACGGTGATGATGGTGCTGATGATGGAGATGGTGTTGATGATGATCCCGATGATGCCCGACGTGATGGCGATGACGATATCGACGATTCCCCCCTCCGGGAGAGAAATTCCCCGGCAGATTTCTCCCTGCCGGAGCTCTTCTTCTCTCTGTCTGGTTTTCGCCTCCTGGACATGGCGGAAAAATTCCTCTTCGATCCCCCCCCCCTCCCCGACGTTTTTAGGCCAAAGGAAAGTAATACGCCGAAGGGGAGCCGGAGGATTGCCACAGGGGCCAGGGGCGGGTCCCACCCTCGGCCTAGGGTGGGCCCGCGGCAGGGGGCCGCCCCTACTCCCTGGAGCTCGCCTCTGTGCGCCCTTTTGGCTCCATGGCTTATTTCCCATAATATTTATCTCCAAAATTTTCTGGAATTTATGGAGCTTCTGAAGTCAGGTGTCTTGACACGTACTTTTCCAGCTGATTCCTGGCTCCGGTGGGATGCATCTCCAATAATTGCCAAACATGTAAAATAAGATAAAATAACATAAGTATTGCATCATAATATGAAATATATTAATGAATAAAGGTGAATTATGATGTAAAATAGTGATGCAAAATGGACGTATCAAGCGCGAGGTTGCATGGCGCGACGCTTGGCAGAGGATGGGCGCGACGCCGACGAGAAGCTCGGATTAGAGAACTGCGAGAAGCTAGCTTGGAGAGATCGCGGCGAGGAACTGAGGAAGAGGGTTTGATGGTGGATTTTGATAAGTTGGGTGGTGCCCCAAGCGAAGGCTGAATTGTAGCTAGTAGCAGTTTTCCCTCAATTAAAGAACCGAGGTTTATCGAACCAGTAGGACTTTGAAATCAACAACGAGGTGAATGTTGAAGATCTCTGGCGCTTAACCTTCAACAGACGTGGACCTGCACACACTCAACCAAAATACTTTTCCCCCAATGGCGGAGAGGTTGTCAATCTCTCCGGTCTCGCAGAACACAAAGCGGTTAATTGTATGATGAAATAGATAAAATATGAAAAGTGACCAGAGGAGTAATGATGATTAAAAGCAAGTAAATGAGGTTGTAAACAATGTAAAAAGATGGACCGTGGGCCATGGGTTCACTAGTGGAGTCTCTCAAGTAAATAAAATATGCATGTGATGGTGAACGAATTACAGCTAGGCAATTGACAAGATCATGACACAAACCCAATTTAGCTATGACAAAAAGGACATGATAATATTTATGGAGGCATCACGACAAGGAACAAAGACCGTTGAGTCCAACTGCGTCTTTGTCTAAATAGTCCACCGTGGGATCGCTATCCAGCCTGTCACCCAATGGTATTAAGTTGCAAGCAACAGACAATTGCATTAAGTAAAGTGTATGAAGTAAGCAATAGTAATATCAAAATAGACATTAACACCGCTGTTTTACCCTTAGTAGCAACAGCACACCCTCGCCCTTAGACGTTTATGTCACTCGTGCCCAGGAACAAAAAGGGGCATAACCCACTATCTAGCATAAATACCCTCTCTTGGAGATACACACAATCACTTGGCCAAAGTAACTACGCACATCGGAGAGCATGCAAGAACATAAATTACTCATATAAGAATCATGCACAATCTGACCATAACTTCATAATCCATCGGATCCCAGCAAACAGATCACATAGCATTACAATAGTCGATCTTGATCATGTTAGGCAGCTCACAAGATCATAAGACATGAAGCACAAGAGAGAGTGACTACCAACTAGCTACTGCCATTTACCCGTAGTCCAAGGTGAGACTACTCACAAATCATCCTGGAGGAAGGCATGTCGATGAAGAGCCCTCCGGGATCGATCTCCCCTCCGGCAGAGTGCCGGGATCAGCTTCAGATTGGACCCCGAACTAGGGTTTTCGGTGACGGCGCGTCGGGGTCGAGTTTCTGGAAAATAATCACCGCCTTGACGTTTTTATGTTAATTGTGATTTTATAGGAGTCGTAGGGGGCCGAGGAGGTGCCCACAGGGTAGGGGCAGATTCGGAACCACCGTCTTCGGATCGGAGAGGAAGTAGTCGAAGTAGTCGTTGTAGTCGAAGTAGTCATTCCGGTTGAAGTAGTCGAGGTAGTCGACGTCGTGGAAGTAGTCGTACTCGGGTCGTCGTCGTGGCAGACCTTGGCGTTCGGGTTTCGGGGTCGACGGGGTCCTCGGCATCAGGGAGTCGGGCATCGGGCTTCTCGGACACGCACGAAGGCAGCCGTCACAACACACAGGTCGATAAGACGGAGAACTTGGCGCACATCTTCGGTCGTCGCGGAAGAAGAACTTGTCGCACCGTCATCCACGGTCGCCGTGTCGTACTTGTCGTATCCACGGAGACCTTGGCGGCGTCATCGGGGGTTCGGCTTCACGACGAGGGTTTAGAACTTGGCGGGTTCCCGACGGGAACCATCATCGGGAACGGAAGCGAGAACGGAGACGGGGAACCGTCGGGGACATCTTCACGACAGGGAAAACGTCGGGGAAAATCCACGATGGGGACGAGAAGCGGCCGTCGGGAATGGCACACGGCACCGGGAACGGGGACGTCAGGTCAAAGGAACACGACACCGGGAACGGGCAACACGAGAACTAGCGGAGCCGCAGCAACACGAGCACGACAAGGATGGACCATGCGGGAGCAGCACGACACGGAACGGAGGCAAGGGAGCATGACACAAGCAGCGGCACAAACCACCTGCACGGGGCGCGCACGGGCGCAACACGGCAGGAGGTGTCCATCGGGGATGGGCTGAAGGAGGGGGCGAAGGTGCAGCAGGCGGCCCTGGTGGGGAAGAGGGGATGAGGAGCAGGTCGAGCAGAGGGCGGCTGGCCGGAGGCGGGGCGACGGGCGGCCGACGACGGGAGCGGGACGAGCAGGGAGCGACTGGAGGTGGGGAGGCCGGGAGAGGGAAGATGGTGGCGGCCAGGAGGAGAACCGGCCGGGAGGCAGAGGTGGCTGGTCGGCGGCCGGGCAAGAGAAGAGGTGGGGAGGCCGGAGCTGGAGGGGAGCACGGGGTCGGGTCGAGCACGCGCGGGTGCGGGTGGAGGAGCAGGGAACGATGGAGGCATGCGGGCTCGACCGCTGTGGGAGGCGATGAAGGTGAGGAGGAGTGACAGCGGGCCGGAGCAGCACAATGGGGCGAGGGATGAGTAGAGGAGAGTGGGAGCTCGCGGTGGAGGGGATCGATCGGGTGCGGGGAAGAGGAAGGAGAGGATGCGGGAGAGAGGAAGAAAGGGAAGAGGGGAAAAATAAGATAAAAAGGGCAGGGACCCTAAAAGAAAAGAAAAAGGACCTAGTTGAGAGGTGGAAGGGCGCGATTGCGATACGACGAAAAAGGAAGAGGGTGGCTGCAAGAGGTAGGGGGTGGGAAAACAAAACTGCCAGGGGGAAACCCTAGGGTTTGAGGTTAGGTGGGCTTGGGCCGGATTTTGGGCTACTCTCTCGCATCTCAAAACCATTTTTATTTTGCAAAACGATTTTGGCAATTAAATTTTGGAAACGGAGACGACCGTCTCGGTAAAATATTTTCCGACAATTTTAGAAAAAAAAGGGTTTGTTAAAAATAATTTTTGCGATAAAAAACATGCGATGCGATGATGCTGATGTCATGATGATGCAAAAATAAAATAACAGGCAATTCTAATTTGGGGGAAAACCCCGGGGCATTACAACCGACACCACTAACAAGGGATCTCGCCCCGAGATCCACGCTACCGTCGGGGGGGAGAAGAGCAAGGTAAACTATCGAATCTTCTCGCACCATGTTGATCTTCTCGACACCACTAACAAGAGGTTCTTGCTCACGTCGATGGCGATGTTCGTCTGTTGAGATCCTTCCGAAGATCGGACCTATTAGGACAGAAGGCAGAGATCGTCCACCCACGAAGATGCTATAACCGGAAGATAGATGAGAGAGAAGATTTGAAACACATAAGGTAAGAAGAGGAGGAATAGAATAGAGGTAAGGAATAAACAAGAGTCCTATTGAGATCTTTTCATAACTTTTAGCAAAAATATTTTGGACACTCTACAACAACGACCATTAGCTAGGGTATCCTACAGGCAGACTGGACCCGTGGGGTATCGAAGAACCAGAGCTCTGATACCACTTTGTAACGCCCCAAGATCGGTACTATGCAGACTTGAGCGTTCTAGCCAAATCCGCATAATAACGATCCTAAAGGACGCCCACCAGGCATAACGTGCACGTCGCAACACACACGTTATGCGGGTGGAATTGTGATAACATTACAATAGTTCTCGACGGAACCCACAAAAAGAACATATATACAACGACTCACCGAGTCAAGAACCAAAGATACAATACAAAGATCCAAATAACAACGGAAGCGGGTAGCGTCCGACTACGGACAAGATACAAATTGGACTAAGAGTCTTGAAGATAAACGAAGGCACCAAATCCCTGCCCAGGCCAAGCCGGAGGGATTCCCATGCTAACGTCGTCACACTTTAAACCTGTTGGCTGCATTGGAATAGCAGCCCCGAAGGGGTCAGTACTAGTAGAAGTACTGGCAAGTAATACTCACAAGATATCAAAGCTGGAATTCCGGGGGAAGAGGATTAGCGATTGAGGCGGCAGCAAGCAGCACTAACAACTTATAGAGACACACTACAACTTTCGTCTAATAAAGAGGAGGTAAGAGAGCGCATAGGGAACCAGCTATACTAACACCAAACATACCCAGCCAATTCCTTACCAGCCCGTTTATCCTACGAGCAGCAAGCCCAAAGGCACTCACACAGTTGGCAATTTTATAATTTATTATTGAAGTAGCTCTATCTTACTAATCAATTTATTAACATCAGGTGTAAGTTGTCTATGATCTTGTTAGCCAGCATCATCACCAAGTCGTCCATAACCGCGGACACGGCTTTTCGAAAAGATTTAACCCTGCAGGGGTGCACAAATGTAACCACACGCACTTCAACCCTTGTTGCCAGCTATTAGCACACTTCCTAAGGTGTGCCGGCAGGGTATCCGACGCTACACTTTCCTTCACTACCACACAAGTCCAGGGAACCACCTAGCTAGGTCTTGCCCACCTTGAAAGTCCGGCCGAAGCTTCGAGGTGGACCTAACCGTTTGCGCCTATGGCTAGGTGACACAGACTACCATGAGCTGGTCACTTCGCATCATACCGCAAGCCCTACGTAAGTAACCACGTATCCATCTTACCATATCATCCGCGCTTGTAACCGTAGAAACACCCGAACTACTTGTGGCGCCCTGGACAAGGTTGCAGATCCGGTACTAGGTCGAGGGGAGTCCCATTTCCTCCCACATGTGGGTAGTGCGCTCAGTCTTGGATCAGAGGACAAGAACTCGGGTCCTAGGCGACACTAGCAGAACAAATCACCACGATTGGCCTTCCGCCGGTGCCTTATCTTTATTAATTATTCCCATCGCCAAACATTAAAGATTATCATGTGAATTTAACCCAACTATCATTTTATAACAAGACTAGAACATGACTCGAGCAAAACAAGCCTAAGCATGCACTACGACTCGCAAGGCCAACAAGATAAACAAGCAACAGGGTAATAGGATGTGGGGTGGGGCATATCATGGCTGCAAGATAAACATGCAAATAGGATCGAGACACAAACATCGCAATATAAGGCTAGCAAGGAACAAAAGATAGGACATGTGAGAGACAAAAAACAAGCAGAGATAGCAAGGGAGTATCACTTGCCTGCAATTCCGGTAGAGGTAGCAGAACTTGTCGTTGCTCACATCAACTCAACGTCCTATTCCCGAAGAAGCAACGAACACTAGGCAACGGAAAAGATGCATTTTACTACTACGGCAAAAGAAGCGGCATGTTGATGACATGATGCATGACAAATTAAATGTTGTCCAATTTTATTTCCTAACACATGGCAAATCATTTTAAATGGGATCGATGCACAATATAGATGCACCGGACAAACCCCATAATTAAAGTTGGATTAATTCGACTAAATGGATAAAGGTTCGATGTTAATTAATGATGCATGATTTTATAAAAGATACGCATATAGGGTATTTAGGGATAGGGTTGGGGTCACACATTGGATCGGGGATCTTCGGATTCGGAACCACCGTCTTCGGATCGGAGAGGAAGTAGTCGAAGTAGTCGTCGTAGTCGAAGTAGTCATTCCGTCCGGAGTCGAAGTAGTCGAGGTAGTCGACGTCGTGGAAGTAGTCGTACTCGGGTCGTCATCGTGGCAGACCTTGGCGTTCCGGGTTTCGGGGTCGACGGGGTCCTCGGCATCGGGGAGTCGGGCATCGGGCTTCTCGGACACGCACGAAGGCGGCTGTCACAAAACACGGGTCGATAAGACGGAGAACTTGGCGCACATCTTCGGTCGTCGCGGAAGAAGAACTTGTCGCACCGTCATCCACGGTCGTCGTGTCATACTTGTCGTATCCACGGAGACCTTGGCGGCGTCATCGGGGGTTCGGCTTCACGACGGGGGTGTAGAACTTGGCGGGTTCTCGTCGGGAACCATCATCGGGAACGGAAGCAAGAACGGAGACGGGGAACCGTCGGGGACAGCTTCACGACGGGGAAGATCCACGACGGGGACGAGAAGCGGCCGTCGGGAATGGCACACGGCACCGGGAACGGGGACATCGGGTCAACGGAACACGACACCGGGAACGGGCAACACGAGAACTAGCGGAGCCGCAGCAACACGAGCACGACAAGGATGGACCGTGCAGGAGCAGCACGACATGAAACAGAGGCAAGGGAGCATGACACAAGAAGCGGCACCAACCACCTGCACGGGGCGCGCACGGGCACAACATGGCAGGAGGTGTCCATCGGGGACGGGCTGAAGGAGGGGGCGAAGGTGCAGCAGGCGGCCCTGCTGGGGAAGAGGGGATGAGGAGCAGGGCGAGCAGAGGGCGGCCGGCCGGAAGCGGGGCGACGGGCGGCCGACGACGGGAGCGGGAAGCTCGGCTGACGGCGCAGGGCAGGGGAGCCCGGCAGGAGGGGACGGTCGCGGGACGAGCAGGGAGCGGCCGGAGGTGGGGAGGCCGGGAGAGGGAAGGTGGTGGCGGCCAGGAGGAGAACCGGCCGGGAGGCGGAGGTGGCTGGCCGGCGGCCGGGCAAGAGAAGAGGTGGGGAGGCCGGAGCTGGAGGGGAGCACGGGGTCGGGTCGAGCACGCGCGGGTGCGGGTGGAGGAGCAGGGAACGATGGAGGCGTGCGGGCTCGACCGCAATGGGAGGCGATGGAGGCGAGGAGGAGTGACGGCGGGCCGGAGCAGCACAAGGGGGCGAGGGATGAGCAGAGGAGAGGGGGAGCTCGCGGTGGAGGGGATCGATCGGGTGCGGGGAAGAGGAAGGAGAGGATGCGGGAGAGAGGAAGAAAGGGAAGAGGGGAAAAAATAAAAGAAAAAGGGCAGGGACCCTAAAAGAAAAGAAAAAGGACCCAGTTGAGAGGTGGAAGGGCGCGATTGCGATACGACGAAAAAGGAAGAGGGTGGCTGCAAGAGGTAGGGGGTGGGAAAACAAAACTGCCAGGGGGAAACCCTAGGGTTTGAGGTTAGGTGGGCTTGGGCCGGATTTTGGGCTACTCTCTCGCATCTCAAAACCATTTTTATTTTGCAAAACGATTTGGCAATTAAATTTTGAAAACGGAGACGACTGTCTCGGTAAAATATTTTACGACAATTTTAGAAAAAAAAATAGGGTTTGTTAAAAATAATTTTTGCGATAAAAAACATGCGATGCGATGATGCTGATGTCATGATGATGCAAAAATAAAATAACATGCAATTCTAATTTGGGGAAAAACCCCGGGGCATTACAAACAATAAGTACATCATCAACTCTACCCAAAGATTTATTTTTAGAATAATCAGCAAGATGAACATTTAAATAGCACTCTTCCAAAGGATTTAAATCAAGCATATCATAGAAACTTTTAGGCATAACGGAAACACTTGCACCAAGATCACATAAAGCATTGCAATCAAAGTCATTTATTTTCATCTTAATAGTGGGTTCCCAACCATCTTCTAACTTCCTAGGGATAGAGGTTTCAAACTTTAGTTTTTCTTCCCTAGCCTTGATAAGAGCATCGGTAATGTGTTTGGTAAAGGCAAGATTTATTTTACTAGCATCCGGTGTCTTAGCAAGTTTTTGTAGGAACTTAATGACTTCAGTAAGATTGCAATTATCAAAATCAGTTTCATCATCTTTAAATAATCTAGGATGATCCTCTTTAGTTGTTTGGATAGTATAAACTTTAACAGTTTTCCTATTCATTTCAGCAATTCTAGCTTGTTCAGCCTCTCTAGCCCACCTAGCTTTCAAGAGAGCCATCATCCTTTCATTTTCATTATTTTGAAGAGAGATAGCATTTAAAGATTCAGTATGTTTCTCTTGATTTGGAGTGGTTCTAATTTTCAAAATTTCGACATCATGAGCAAGAACGTCTACTTTAGAGACTAGACTATCCAGTTTTTCCAACTTCTCTTCAACAGTTTTGTTAAAAGCTTTTTGCAAAGTGATAAATTCCTTTAAAACATTTTCAAGATCAGAGGACACATTCTTATTAGGATTATAAGAATTACCATAAAAGTTGCCATTATTGGGAGGATAAGGCTTATAGTTGTTACTAGCAAAATTATTTCGATAAGCATTATTGTTGAAGTTGTTTCTATTAAGAAAAATAACATCAACTTGATCCTTTTCTTGGGAAATTAATGAAGCAACTGGAACATTATTAGGATCAATATTGGACTGATTGGTAGCAAGCATAGACATAATCATATCAATCTTATCACTCAAAGAGGAGATTTCCTCAATAGAATTTACCTTCTTACCACTTGGAACTCGTTCGGTGTGTCATTGTGAATAATTTGTCACCATATCATCCAAGAGTTTAACTGCTGCACCTAATGTTGTGGACATGAAGGTGCCTCCCGCGGCCGAGTCCAAAAGGTTCCTTGAAGAAAAATTCAAACCTGCATAAAAAGTTTGGATAACCATCCACATAGTTAATCCATGCGTGGGACAATTCTTAACCATATATTTTATTCTTTCCCAAGCTTGAGCAACATGTTCATTATCAAATTGTCTAAAGTTTATAATGTTACTCCTTAGTTGTATGATTTTAGCAGGTGGATAATATTTTCTAATAAAAGCATCTTTGCATTTAATCCAAAAATCAATGCTATTTTTAGGCAAAGACAATAACCATTCTTTTGCTCTCCCTCTCAAAGAGAAAGGGAAAAGTTTTTGTTTTATGATGTCACTTTCCACCTCTTTATATTTTTGCATATCACATAACTCAACAAAGTTATTTAAATGAGAGACGGCATCATCAGTACTAGCACCAGAAAATTGCTCTTTCATAACAAGATTTAGCAAGGCAGGCTTAATTTCATAAGATTCCGCTTTAGTAGCGGGTGGAGCAATTGGAGAGCATATGAAATCATTGTTATTAGTGCTAGTAAAGTCACACAACTTGGTGTTTTCAGTAGAAGACATAACGATAAGATAAAATAACAAGACATGAATAAAGACTACACTAATTTTTTTGGGTTTTAAAATTTTGAAACAGGAAAATAAACTAAACGAGATATAAAGCAAGCAAGACAAAAACAAAGTAAAGAGATTGAGAGTATGAGACTCCCCTTGCTGTAGCTCCAAAGTCCCCGGCAACGGCGCCAGAAAACTGTTTGATGGTGGATATTGATAAGTTGGGTGGTGCCCCAAGCGAAGGCGGAATTGTAGCTAGTATCAGTTTTCCCTCAATTAAAGAACCGAGGTTTATCGAACCAGTAGGACTTTGAAATCAACAACGAGGTGAATGTTGAAGATCTCTGGTGCTTAACCTTCAACAGACGTGGACCTGCACACACTCAACCAAAATACTTTGCCCCCAACGGCGGAGAGGTTGTCAATCTCTCCGGTCTCGCAGAACACAAAGCGGTTAATTGTATGATGAAATAGATAAAATATGAAAAGTGACCAGAGGAGTAATGATTATTAAAAGCAAGTAAATGAGGTTGTAAACAATGTAAAAAGATGGACCGGGGGCCATGGGTTCACTAGTGGAGTCTCTCAAGTAAATAAAATATGCATGTGATGGGTGAACGAATTACAGCTAGGCAATTGACAAGATCATGACACAAACCCAATCTAGCTATGACAAAAAGGACATGATAATATTTATGGAGGCATCACGACAAGGAACAAAGACCGTTGAGTCCAACTGCGTCTTTGTCTAAATAGTCCATCGTGGGATCGCTATCCAGCCTGTCACCCAACGGTATTAAGTTGCAAGCAACAGACAATTGCATTAAGTAAAGTGCATGAAGTAAGCAATAGTAATATCAAAATAGACATTAACACCGCTGTTTTACCCTTAGTAGCAACAGCACACCCTCGCCCTTAGACGTTTCTGTCACTCGTGCCCAGGAACAAAATGGGGCATGAACCCACTATCTAGCATAAATACCTTCTCTTGGAGATACACACAATCACTTGGCCAAAGTAACTATGCACATCGGAGAGAATGCAAGAACATAAATTACTCATATAAGAATCATGCACAATCTGAACATAACTTCATAATCCATCGGATCCCAACAAACACATCACATAGCATTACAATAGTCGATCTTGATCATGTTAGGCAGCTCACAAGATCATAAGACATGAAGCACAAGAGAGAGAGAGAGACTACCAATTAGCTACTATCATGGACCCGTAGTCCAAGGTGAGACTACTTACAAATCATCCCGGAGGAAGTCATGTCGATGAAGAGCCCTCCGAGATCGATCTCCCCTCCGGCAGAGTGCCGGGATCAGCTTCAGATTGGACCCCGAACTAGGGTTTTCGGTGACGGCGCGTCGGGGTCGAGTTTCTGGAAAATAATCACCGCCTTGACGTTTTTAGGTTAATTGTGATTTTATAGGAGTCGGAGGGGGCCGAGGAGGTGCCCACAGGGCAGGGGCGGGCCCCACCCGCGGGTCCCCCCCAGGCCGCGGCTGGCACCCGCGTGTGCCCTGTGGGTTGCCTCCGAGGCTGCCCTTCGGACTCCGTCTTCGTCTTGGCGTAAAAATAATCCCCCTAAATTTTCGTCCAATTCCGAGAATATTTCCAGAAGTAAATTTCTGAAACAAAAAGACAGCAAAAACAGGGAACTGGCACTGGGCATCTTGTCAATAGGTTTGTCCGACAAAATGCATAAAAATGATATAAATAACAGTAAAAACATGTGACAATATCACAAAACTAGCATGGATCACTCAAAATTTATAGATATGATTGAGACGTATCAGGGTTCGTCCTCTCGAGGCGGCCGCCATAGTCGCACATCAGGAAAAGCTTGTCCAAGAACCACCTGAGCTTGTTCGTCCTCGACGGCGCCGCTGCCACTGAGCGGGAAACCTGTGAGAGACCCTTGTGGGCAAGATTGGGAGGAGAAGATGACCAGGGGAGGCGCCATGGGAACACCTCACAGCAACAGCGAGCCGGTGGTCATGGCAACAAGGGCAAACTGCGGCAGTCAAGATTTCCAACCCTGTAATTCCATTCCTTAGATGAACCAAACATGTTTCAGTTTTACCCCATTCCATTTTCGTTAACAGTGTATTTCAATAACGATGGCGTTTCCCTTTACATTGTCGAACCAAACACGTTCCAAGTTTCTCACTCTCTCCCCCCCCCCCCCCCCCCATTCTTTTCCGCTTGATATGTATGAGGTGAGATAGCCCACCCGGGCTACCGAACACACCCATAGAAGATGGAGGAGGCGGCGGGAGCGGCAGCACAAGTGTTGGCGGTGGAGGCAGCATGGACAACCAAAACGAACTTTGGTCATCTCTGCCATCGATGGTGGCCATGCTAGTGCAGATATAGATGGACAATCTGGTGACGAGCCATCACTGGACATACAATTTCGGCAGAGTTGAGTAAATAACCCATGTTCTTCTTGATTTGTAGACCAATGGGTGTCGAACATATTGAGATTTTCGGTTAGGGTTTACTTAATTAGATATTTTCAATTATTTCGTAGTTTGGATTCAGAATTTAGTACGTCGGAATTCATATGATTGAGTAGACAATCTAGTAAGGAAACTTGACTGTGATGATATTACGTATTTGAATCTTGTACCACTTATTGAGACCCAACGGTACAGTATGAGAGATTCAATCTATTACGTCAAGGTGGAGCGCATAGTGCTAGAAAGGGTGTAATCGATTGACAACAGTGCGACCATTTATCAAATGTTGGAGCAATATGATTCAACAAAGGTGTTAAAGTTAAACGTAAAGAGTGGTAGAATTGTTACCGGTAAGAAGGTTGATGCAACACAACAAGATATGGTTGGGGCAGACCAGTCTGATAGCTTTCAATATCTTCTTGAGAGGGTGGTCGTGAGATTAAATGGATGGAGGGAAAAATTACTGTCAGGTGGGGGGGGGAATTCTTCTTAAGGCTGTGATTCAATCAATTCTGGTGTTTGCAATGGGGGTGTTTAAGGTCCCTAAAAATGTTTGCAGTGATATCATAGACGCAATGGCAGGTTTTTGGCGGAGAGACGAGAGTGCCAAATGCATGCATTGGTCTGCGTGGCGGCGGATGTGTGTACCGAAGAATAGAAGAGGAATGGGATTTCGAGACCTACATGCGCGCCTTCAATGCTCTCAAAACAGGTTTGGAGGCTCTTAAATAATCCCAATTCTCTGTGTGCAAAGATTTTGAAAGCGAAGTATTATCCTAACCGCAGTATATTACTGGCGGGGCCAAAGAGTGGGTCATCGTTCACATGGTAGAGCATCTTTGCGGATATTCAAACTTTCAAGCATGGACACATATGGCGTGTTGGTGATGGATCATCATAAACATTTGGGAGGATTATTGGGTCCCTTTGAGTCCGACAAGAAAGGTGATAACAAGGAGAGGTCAAGTTATACTTAAAACTATGAATGAATTAAAAAACCTCATGCTGGTACATGGGATGTTGATTTAATATCAAGTATCTTCAACCCTGTTGATGCCCAGCGCATCTTGAGAATTCCACTTAATGTGGAGTTGACTGAAGATTCTGTGGCGTGGCAATACTCAAAAACCTTTTGCTTCACTGTACGGTCGGCATATTACACGGAATGGAATCACCAGTTTGGCTCTTTCATTAGGCATACTGATGGACAAAGCTCCTCAACTCCAAACCCGGGGTGGTATATAATGTGGCAGTTGGATATACCGAGTAAAATGAAAATCTTTCTTTGGAAGGCACTGTTGGAATTTTGGCCCAATTAGCCAGCCTTTTAATTAATCCAATAAATTCCTGAAAATCCTAAAGGCCCATGTGGCCCATTCATGCATGGCAAGAGGTGGGACAAAATGTTTAGTCCCATACCGCCAGTTGGGAGAGAGTTTCACCAGGTTATAAGGTGAGACTTTCTACCACTAGTATGAGGCATTGAAAAGGGAGAGAATAAGAGAGAGCCACACGCGCGCTCCTCCGCCGCCCGCCACGCCACGCCATGCTACGTCATGATGCGGGAATGAGCCGAGCTGATGGCTATATTTTTGTCACGCATGATTGGAATATGAGAAACGTTTTGCGTAGTGGACAATTAATTCGAACCTGAGTGCTTCCTATTCAGTTTGTTTTCTGTCTCTTCATTTCATCTCCCACGCAGCTTGTTTGCCTTCTCTTCTGTGCCTATAAAAGAGAGGTCGCTCCTCTCTAGAACAACACAAGAGCCACACCTCTCATGCGCATGCCTCCTGGTTCTCGAGCTTTGCGCCATCGATCAAGACTTCTCCATCCCGTTCTGCGGCGTGCACCGCGGGACGGGACAGTAGGCCTCCGGAACCCCGCCTCTCGTGATCCTGGATGGGAGAGGGGCGATAAGGTTTTTGGGGAGCGCTACCACGCGACTACTGACCTCTTTGTCAACACGGACGCCAACGACTTCTTCCCCAACGACGACTACTTCCCCGACGTCAACGACATCTTCGGCGACATGAACACCGACGGTGCCAACGGGTCTTCCTCCAACACCCAGTACGTGCTCATCTGTGTTCTATTAGATATCATGCTTCGTACAGTGTTTGTAGCAATCTGTGTAGAATTGCTGTTTGCGTACTCTCTAGAATTGCTTTTTGTATACTCTCTGTTAGATTGCATGACTAGTTTAATTCACGTTTTATTAGTCATGTTTTATCTACTGCTTTCAAGGATTAAATCATGAGGAAATTTCCTAATATTTGACCCGTATTTGTTCATGGCTTCTGTTCATGGCTATTCTCAGCATTCTTCACGAGAAAATCATTGACCTGTATTTGTCCATCACTACGGGCAAGGGTATGTGGGATGCGCTCGAGGCCAAATTTGGTGTCTCGGACGCAGGCAGTGAATTGTATGTCATGGAGCAGTTCTATGACTACAAGATGACTGGTGAGCGCTCTGTTGTCGAGCAGGCTCATCAGATACAATCCATTGCTAAGGAACTTGAGCAGTTCACATGCGTCTTACCGGACAAGTTCATTGCTGGAGGCATTATTGCCAAGCTTCCTCCCTCGTGGAGGAATTTTGCTACTTCTCTGAAGCATAAGAGACAAGAGTTTTCAGTTATGGATCGCATTGGGTCTCTCGATGTGGAGGAGAAGGCGAGAGCAAAAGACGCACGCGCTCGAGGCCTTGAGGGAGGTTCAAGTGCTAATTTCGTTCAAAAGAAGAACTCCCAGTCCTACAAGCCCAAGAACAAGAATAAGTCTGAGAACAAAGGTAAGTTTGATAAAAAGAACAAGCCCTCACAGTCTACCAACTTCAAGAGGAAGAACGATAGGAAGAAGGGATCCTGCCATGTCTGTGGTGATCCTAATCACTGGGCTCCAAGATGCCCTAACCAATTTGAGGAGCGCGACAAGAACGGCAAGACCGCCAATGTTGTCATTGGAGATACTAAAATGAAAGATGCTGGGTATGGTATATTTCCAACTATCTTTTCAGTATGTCATTCTCCTGAATGGTTGATTGACACGGGTGCCAATGTACATGTTTGTGCTGATATCTCAATGTTTTCTTCTTATCAGGTCGCAGGGACTTTCTCCGTGCTGATGGGGAACGGGTCACATGCTTCTGTTCATGGTGTTGGTACGGTCGATCTGAAGTTTACTTCGGGGAAGATCGTGCGCCTGAAGAAAGTTCATCGTGTGCCCGCCATAAATAAGAATCTTGTTAGCGGATCTCTTCTGTGTCGAGATGGCTACAAGTTATCTTTTGAGTCCAATAAATTTGTAGTGTCTAAGTTTGGAACCTTTGTTGGTAAAGCCTATGAGTGCGGAGGCTTGTTCCGCCTATCTTTGTCAGACGTTTGTAATAATGTTGTTACTCATATTTGCACAACCAGTGAATTAAATGTCTGGCATTCACGTCTTTGTCATATTAATTTTGGTTGTATGATGCGGCTAGCCAAAATGAGTTTAATCCCAAATTTCACTACTGTTAAAGGCTCTAAGTGTCAATTATGTGTGCAAGCAAAGCAATCATGCAAGTCTCATACGACTGTGGAGGCAAGAGATTTGGCACCACTAGAGCTTATACATTCAGATCTCTGTGAGATGAATGACTTGTTGACAAAAGGTGGAAAGAAATATTTCATGACGTTGATCGATGACTCCACTAGATATTGTTACGTGTATCTCCTTAAATCAAAAGATGAAGCTTTACATTTCTTCAAAATCTATAAAGCGGAAGCAGAAAACCAACTCGATCGAAAGATCAAGAGGCTTAGGTCTGATCGTGGTGGAGAGTATTTTTCCAATGAATTTGATTCTTTTTGTGCGGAACATGGTATAACCCATGAGAGGACGCCTCCTTATTCACCCCAATCAAACGGGGTGGCCGAAAGAAAGAACCGAACTCTGACTGATTTGGTTAATGCCATGTTAGACACTTCGGGTCTGTCCAAGGCATGGTGGGGGGAGGCGATATTGACTGCGTGTCATGTCCTAAACCGAGTTCCCACGAAGAACAAAGAGATAACACCATTCGAGGAATGGGAGAAGAAAAGGTTAAAGCTCTCTTACTTACGGACTTGGGATTGTTTGGCGAAAGTCAATATACCAATTCCCAAGAAGTGGAAGCTTGGACCGAAAACTATGGATTGTGTTTTTCTGGGCTATGCATTTCATAGCATTGGCTATAGATTTCTGATAATAAAATCTGAGGTATCATGCATGTTGGTACAATAATGGAGTTGAATGATGCAACTTTCTTTGAGGATATCTTTCCCATGAAGGATAAGCCTAGTTCATCAAATCAGGAGATGCCTAGCACGTCTAGTCAGGAATTAGTTACAATTCCCGAACCCACCATTCCGATGGAACACCATGATAATCCTTTGGAGGATGGCAATGAAACTCCTAAAAGGAGCAAGAGACAGAGGACCGCAAAGTTTTTTGGTAATGATTTTATTGTGTACCTCGTGGATGACACCCCCAGGACAATTTTAGAAGCTTATGCATCTTCTGATGCTGACTATTGGAAGGATGCTGTTCGTAGCGAGATGGATTCCATTTTGTCCAATGGTACCTGGGAGATCACTGATCGTCCTTATGGGTGCAAACCTGTAGGATGTAAGTGGGTGTTCAAGAAGAAGCTTAGGCCTGATGGTACTATCGAAAAGTACAAGGCTCGACTTGTGGCCAAGGGTTATACCCAAAAGGAAGGTGAGGACTTCTTTGATACTTACTCACCTGTTTCCAGACTGACCACAATTCGTGTGCTACTATCACTGGCTGCCTCACACTATCACTGGCTGCCTCACACGGTCTTCTCGTTCATCAAATGGCCGTTAAGACGGCTTTCCTAAATGGAGAGCTGGAAGAGGAAATTTACATGGAGCATCCAGATGGATTTGTAGTACATGGTCAGGAAGGAAAGGTGTGCAAGTTATTGAAGTCACTATATGGTCTCAAGCAAGCCCCTAAGCAGTGGCATGAAAAGTTTGAAAGAACGTTAACTGCCGAAGGCTTTGTTGTAAACGAAGCTGACAAATGTGTGTACTATCGCCATGGTGGGGGCGAGGGAGTTATTTTGTGTCTGTACGTCGATGACATACTGATATTTGGTACCAAACTTAACGTGATTAAGGAGGTCAAGGATTTCTTATCTCGTTGTTTTGAGATGAAGGATCTAGGAGTAGCTGATGTTATCTTAAACATCAAGCTGTTGAGAGATGACGACAGTGGGATTACACTGCTTCAATCCCACTACGTGGACAAGGTCTTGAGTCGTTTTGGGTATAGCGACTGCAAGCCTTCTCCAACACCGTATGATCCCAGTGTGTTGCTTCGAAAGAATCGACGAATTGCTAGAGATCAATTGAGATACTCGCAGATTATTGGCTCGCTTATGTATTTGGCTAGCGCCACGAGGCCTGACATCTCTTTTGTTGTAAGTAAACTGAGCTGGTTTGTTTCAAATCCGGGAGATGATCATTGGCATGCTCTTGAGAGAGTTATGCGCTATTTGAAAGGCACTGTGAGTTATGGTATTCACTATACCGGGTACCCGAGGGTACTAGAGGGTTATAGTGATTCAAATTGGATATTTGATGCTGATGAGATTAAGGCCACAAGTGGTTATGTGTTTACACTTGGTGGTGGCGTTGTTTCCTGGAAGTCTTGCAAGCAGACCATCTTAACGAGGTCAACTATGGAAGCAGAACTCACAGCACTAGACACTGCCACTGTTGAAGCAGAGTGGCTTCGTTAGCTTTTGATGGACTTACATGTGGTTGAGAAACCAATACCCGCCATCCTAATGAATTGTGATAATCAAACTGTGATCATCAAGGTTAACAGTTCAAAGGATAATATGAAGTTATCAAGGCATGTGAAGAGGAGACTGAAATCTGTCAGAAAAATGAAGAACTCCGGAGTTATTGCGTTGGATTATATCCAAACATCTAAAAATTTGGCAGATCCCTTCACAAAGGGTCTATCACGCAATGTGATAGATAATGCATCGAAGGAGATGGGTATGAGACCCACAGTATGAGTTGTCTGCAGTGGCAACCCACTCTATGTGATCGGAGATCCTGTGAAGTAAAATTGGGAGACAAGATGTTGATCAACTAAGAGAAGAGTATCCTTACTTTATATAATACCACTCCGTGAAGATGCAATACTCTTCTGAACTGCATGGCAGGTTGATGTATATCTTAATGTGTTCCAAGAGTCTTTTATTTTAAAAGAGGAGATGTTGTCCTGAAGAACATCTTTTGAGGAACACACCTATATGAGCCTGACTGTCAAACGTCACAGTCTATGAGAGTTGGGTGCTCTCTAATAAACTCATGAAAGGCCCTGGAGTATGACGTATAAGCTCCACCCGCGGGGAAGTCCCACGGTAGCCCAGTATCGGTCAAGACTTTGTGTGAAACTAGATTCGCAGAAAACTTGCAGTTCAAGGCATAGTCCACTGTTCAAGTTGCAAACTAGTCTAACATGAAGTTCTAGGTGGAAGTTCAACTTAACAGTCTCCACTGCAGTACCGGTATGTAAACAATGTTTAAGAACCTAAGGCAAACTCTATGTGCCTCTAGGATCTGGTGGGGGATTGTTGGAATTTTGGCCCAATTAGCCAGCCTTTTAATTAATCCAACTAGAGGCCCATGTGGCCCATTCATGTATGGCAAGAGGTGGGACAAAATGTTTAGTCCCATACCGCCAGTTGTGAGAGAGTTTCACCAGCTTATAAGGTGAGACTTTCTACCACTAGTATGAGGCATTGAAAAGGGAGAGAATAAGAGAGAGCCACACGCGCGCTCCTCCTCCGCCGCCCGCCTCGCCACGCCTCGTCACAACACGTCACGACGCGCCGCGCCGCGGGTTGCGGGTTGCGGGAATGAGCTGAGCCGATGGCTATATTTTTGTCACGCATGATTGGAATACGCGGAAGCTGAAACGTTTTGCTTAGTGGACAATTAATTCGAACCTGAGTGCTTCCTATTCAGTTCGTTTTCTGTCTCTTCGTTTCATCTCCCACGCAGCCTGTTTGGCTTCTCCTCTGTGTTTATAAAAGAGAGGTCGCTCCTCTCCAGAACAACACAAGAGCCACACCTCTCATGCGCCTGCCTCCTGGTTCTCGAGCTTTGCGCTATCGATCAAGACTTCTCCATCCGGTTCTGCGACGTGCACCGCGGGACGGGACAGTAGGCCTTCGGAACCCCACCTCTCGTGATCCTGTACGGGAGATGGGCGATAAGGTTTTTGGGGAGCGCTACCACGCGACTACTGACCTCTTTGTCAACACGGACGCCGACAACTTCTTCCCCAACGACGATTACTTCCCCGACGTCAACGACATTTTCGACGACATGAACACCGATGACGCCAACGGGTCTTCCTCCAACACCCCGTACGTGATCATCTGTGTTTCGTACAGTGTTTGTAGCAATCTGTATAGAATTGCTATTTGCATACTCTCTAGAATTGCTTCTTGTGTACTCTCTGTTAGATTGCATGACTAGTTTAATTCACGTTTTATTAGTCATGTTTTATCTACTGCTTTCAAGGATTAAATCATGTTAAAATTTCCTAATATTTTCAACAAATCTCTCACCAATTCTGTTTGTATCATTAAGGGAAACAAAGATCTACATGGAGAGGAAAACAGCAGGGCAGCGTATCTAACCTTCCTCCCAGCGATCTCCTTCCCCTTCTCTAGTACTACTCCTGGGAGTGTTACGGTGTGTGTGGTGTGTGTGTTGTCTGGTGCAGCCTAATGTACAGGAGGTGAGGGGAATTTATACTGCCGAGGGTGTGTAGAAGTCATGTTCTTTTATTTTTATTCTCTACTGTGATCCTTATCTGGTAATCATCAACGCCGGATCGTAAGAAAAAAATGGTATGCAAGATGGGGTGTGCCATTTGAGCTACTGCTATTTCCATCAGCCGTCTAAAACGGATACAAATTTATTTAGTGAAGTATTTAGCAGCTACAGATAGATTACTGGCATTTAAAGGCAATGGTCAGCAGACAGTTAGTTTAGGTTCAGACAAGAGTAATGTTGACGGCTGATTTTGGCTCACAAAGAGATGATATCAAGATGATCTCAAATGAGAAAATAATGTGAATGCAAGTTGTGCGTATCATCAAGATAAACAACTTTGATTTTTAGATTATCTTAATCCGGGGACATATGCAACTTGTGGAGCCAAAATACAGCAGACCGTCCTACCTTAGATAGTGTCTGCCCTTAGACGAGAGCAACTCGTCCTACCCTGGACGGTGTCTAACCTCAGCAGGTCAGAACGCCCTAAAACGTATCAGACTGCTTTCGACGCAATTTAAGGTGTCAAGATGGTGTCATATGGAAAAACTTATAAAATGAAAGTTCTTTGTTTTTTCAAAACGAACAACTTTGTCTTTTACATGAAATTGATCCGAGGTCGTTTACTGCCTTAAAAACGACCCGCAAGGTGCAGACAGTTTTTAGACCGAACAGTTTTGAAAAGTTCGGTTCAGCCCATCCGAATTGGACCCAAATTAGGGTTTTGGACGTGAATCCAAGCCTTTCCTTGCACGGGAAGTCCAGCCGCTTCTTATATACATCAGAGGTGACGGCCGATTGAATAACAACACCAATCGAACAAACACATCTAATACTTTTTCGTGTTCATGTACTTTTATCTCTCTCCCTCGTATCTTTCTTCTCGTTCTTCGTCATTCTTCAAGACTGGAGGCTGCGAATCCACGAGGCTCTAGGGGCGGTCAGGCCGACCTAGAGCAGCCCATAGCCGCCGCGAGCCCTGACGGGGTCCCTCCCGGGCGAGCGGGGTTTCGGGTCAACAAAACCGCTCGCCGGATTGTCTTGCGTATCGCGCTTCCGGCAAGCCTCCCTCGACGCGTGCTGCCGCGCATCACGCTCGGCGTCGAGGGTACACGGGTGACGTGTTCGTGTGCGAACACACTTTTTGGCGACTCCACTGGGGACGAAGCAAACGGTCTCCAGACCGTTCTTGCTACGAAGAGAGCGTCATCAAGCGACTGCAATCTACAACGGTATCATGAATCTCCAAACTCCTTATGTAGATGCAAATTACGCTTATGTTGATGTTGCTAAATCCTATGATATGAGTACTGTACCGGCTAGCCCTAGTTCTTACTTTGTGCAAAAGCTGATGCAAAATAATTCCTATGCTTCAACTCATTATAATTTTAGCAACTTACAGCATGTATACTCGAATTCTCATGCATCGGCAACCCCAGAAATTCATGGGCCGATGAACAACATGACGAGATCGGTTTATTCATACGAAACACCCAATGTTAGAAACTTCAATTACATGCAAGAGAGTGTTTCAGATTTTTATACATCGGCAAATAGCTCACAATATGTGGGTTTACCTTTAAACATGCCGATGGATAGGGAAATTGGGCATGCTACTACTAGCTATTCGGCCAGTTTCCCTCAACCATCATATTCTACATCTTATGCTACTAATGTTTCAGCGACATATGCAACTGGTGAGATTCATAATTCGGCTTCGTGCTTTCATAGTGATTATAGCCGAAAAAGTGAAAATTCAGCAGGAGTTCATGTGCCTTCATCTGCTACTACCGCATATGGATTGGATAGTTGGAAGGAAAAACTTGCAACTGATTCCAAAAAGATCAATGCTCTTCACTTGAAACTAGAAGAAAAGCCCCCTGATCTTGCTACAATACAAGCTTATGAGGCGTATAACAAGAGGCGTGAAGAGGAGTGTCGTGGGGTTGTCACGGCAAGTTCTTCCTCAGGGAATATTAGTTGTGGGGCCATTGTGATTGAAGTACACATGAGCTGGTTAATCTCGATGAGGGAAAAAGAGTTTACCCAGGTTCGGCCCCTCTGTTTAGAGGTAAAGACCTACTTCCTGCTTGTTCTTTATTGTTGTGCACTAGTTCTCGATTACAAGGTTCCGACTCCTATCTGAGGAGTCGGCGACTATGGGCTTGATGTTTCTTAGGAGCTTGTAAGACTTGTCTAGGCTTGTCGATCTAAGGTCCAGGGCCCTCCTTATAAAGGTGGTCAGGTCCCTGGATTTACAACTTATGCCGAGTTACACTTGAATACGGAGTCCTACTCTAGGTCTTCACCTTCCAAGTTGGTACTCCGGGTTGTATTGGGACTCCGGTCTCCGTTGGGTCCTTTCCCTTCTGGTGACTCGTAATGGGCTGGCCAGCTTGTTCCTTGTCCAGCCCATGTTGCTTGAAGTGTAACCCGACTTGGGCCTTCTGGGTCTTGGCGGGTTCACTTTCGGGCTCCATGGACCTACCTAGAAAGTATCCCCCCATCAGTAGCCCCCGAATTTATCTTGGGCGCAGTCTTGGCGTATACGTCCGGCTCCTTTTTTGGAGTTGATAACTCGGAAGTCGCCTGCTGCTAGCTCCAAGATGAATTCCTGCATAAACATAAACAAACTTTGATAAAAACAAGTCGGCCCTCTCCTTTACTCTGGCCTCACAATCGACCCCTACTCCCTGGTTGGTCATGTGGCTATAGCCCTTCACGAGTTGGCTAGGAGGGCAAACTTCTCCCTTATTCATACTGGGGACTCATCTTTTAAAAATGAGTCGGCTCTTCTGATTGAAAATGTTGTCTTCTTGGGACATGGAGTCCGCGCCGAGTTGTTTGCCGGCTTGTAGATGTAGAACTTGCTGAGTCGTAGACGTCGATGATGTCGCAGTACCCAGCGCCGCATTTGCCGGGTTGTCGATGTAGACCTTTGCCGAGTTGTCGATGTAGACTTTGCCGGGTTGTCGATGTAGACTTTGCCGGGTTGTCGATGTAAACATTGCCGAGTTGTCGATGTAGACTTTGCCGGGTTGTCGATGTAGACTTTGCCGGGTTGTTGATGTAAACATTGCCGAGTCGTCGATGTAGACGTTGCCGAGTCGTCGATGTAGACGTTCCCGGGTTGTTGGCGTACATGCTGCCGGCTTCTCCTGCCGGCTCGTTTTGAAGCGAGTCGGAATTTTCTCCGAGTCCTTTTGACGAGTTGTGTGTAGATGTTGCTGGCTTCTCCTGCCGGCTCGTTTTGAAGCGAGTCGGAATTTTCTCCGAGTCCTTTTGACGAGTTGTGTGTAGATGTTGCTGGCTTCTCCTGCCGGCTCATTTTGAAGCGAGTCGGAATTTTCTCCGAGTCCTTTTGACGAGTTGTATGACTTTGCTCGAGCTTTGTTTACACTAGTATACGTATAGCCCCCAAGCGCCGAGTTGTTAACTTGTAATAGCTTGGAGCTTGTATTGATAACTCATAACTTTCAGATAATGTAGCCCCCGAGTGCCGGGACGTTTGCCTGCGACGACTCGGGACTCCTTGATGTATAATTCCTATCCTTGAACTTCGAACGGTGTAGCCCCCAAACGCTGGGCTGTTAGCCTGCAGCAACTCGGAGCTAAATTTTTTGAACTTGATTGATGCTTAACTTGTAGAAAAAATCTGATCCGTGAGTAGCCCCCAAGCGCCGAGTTGTTGGCCTGCGACAACTTGGAGCTCCCGGCTCTGAACTTCCCTTTGACTTAAACTAAAAACTTGATAACATGTAGCCCCCAAGTGCCGAGTTGTTGTTTACAGCACCTTGGGACTTATAGATCTTCTTTTGGTAATTGTAGAAAAACTGGACTCCCACTGCTCTGGCTCCTGCAACTCATGAAAAACATTGACAAGAGCCATGGGATCGATGATTTTGGAGGTGTAATACTTAACTTGTGCCGCTTGTCTGGCTTCTGGAGTAAAAACTTATGCTTTTGCTGTTGTGATGCTAGAATCCTTATATACAAGTCTTTTTTGGTTCTTATAACCCTTCTGAATTTATACTGATGAATAAGTAGGCCCCGCATGGCTCTTCTAACAGCTTGTGCTGACAAGATCGCAATCTCCTAAGTCCTTTAGGCCTCATAGGAGTTCGAAACAAGTCATGCCTGTAGATTGTCCATATTGTGCAGGTTGCATCTAACTTACCAGTTAAAATCAGGAACAAGTTGGCTTTTAAGCCGGGTCCAAGAGTCTTAAGCTTGAATTTTTCCTGAAAGACAAGCCCCCAAGGACCTAATGATCAAAGTTAATAAAGGCGCACTTGCTGGGTGTCTCGATAAAACTCTTACTGTAGAGAAGCCGGCTTTATCTCTTTGATCATAATAATCATGCTATAATATTGCAGAGCTCTCTGGGATCGTTGGTAATTGCAGAGCTCTCTGGGCTCGTTGGTGTTACAGAGCTCTCTGGGCTCATTGGTATTGCAGAGCTCTCTGGGCTCGTTGGTGTTGCAGAGCTCTCTGGGCTCGTTAGTAACTTGTACACTTATGCTTACATGCTGTGAGGCACTCTTTGGGCCAAGCTTGCTATGCAGTTTATAATATCAATTGTAGTACGGGCTTTATCCCTTCAAAAATGTTGCGAAGCACTCTTTGGGCTAAGCTAACTTGTATGGCTTCTGGCCGGGTTCAAGGGTCTAAAGCCTGGACTATGCAAGTCACAAGCCCCCAGGAACCAATGATAGATAATGAGAGGGGCTCTCAAGTGAGTAGCTTGAATGTATCGTTAATAGAGAGCTCAAACATTTGCATACTTGGTATCATATTTCTTCATTCTTATTTGAATCTTCTCCGTGTGAGGTTTTAGTGTTTTTCATGATCTTCAATACAAGCTCATGTTCATCGAAAACAAAATTCGTATGAAAACTTATTGCGTTATTGATACTGAAGGTTTTGTTGGTTCATCGTTACAGAGAGGTCTAAACTCTCCCCTTACAGAAGTATCATATTTTCTTGGTATTTGGTATTTCTCTATATGAAGAGTTAGAGCTTGTTGATAGCTTAAAAACAAGACCAAGTTCATCGAAAACGGAGTCCGGATGCAAAAGTGATTGTCGTTTAAGTTCTACCTTGTCGGATTAATTTGGGTCTGCCCATATTATCCGGGGTAAACCCGGATTATCCGGCTGTTCTAGTCCGTTTTCTCCCAGGAAAATCTAGTTTGTACGGATTATTCTGCCCGAGTCCGGATTAATCCGGTCATCGAGTTTTCTGCACATAACGGTTTGATTTTGGGGGACCTATAAAAGGGGTCTTCCTATTGGTTCCCAGCCTCTTTGGGAAAGTTTTCTCCTCCATTGTTGGTATTCTCAAGGTTGCTAACTTTCAATCCCTCCAATGATTCTCACATCTTCTTGAGGAAAAAAGGGGATCTTTATTATCATTTGACCAATAAATTTCTCCTCTAACCGAGGGAAAACCATTGGATCTAGATCTTGGTATTTATTTGTTGATTTCCTCCTTGTTCTCCCTCTCGTATTTCTCCATGGCATTATTTGCTTTGATGAGATTTGGAAGAGAGGGATTTTGAGCACCTGTTGTGTTCTTAATTACCATTGCATCGGTTGCATCATTTTGAGTTCTCTACGGTGATTCGTGGAAGTGAAATTCGAGATGCTTATTACTCTTGGGTGCTTTGGTTCCCTAGAGCATATTCCTCTCGTGTGCTTGGGTGCCCTAGATGGTCGTTGTTGTTTCCGATTTTGGAGTTTTTGTTCAGAGCCTCCAATTAAGGCAGCCCCAAGTCGGCCAGCCCTAGGGCTGGGTGCGCCTCACCCCTTGGCCCCCTCCACCTATATAAAGGGGGGGTGCGGCCAAGGAGGGTTTCCCTAAGTGCTAGCCGCCGCCCCCCCCTCTTGCCCTGGCCTCCACCTCTTGCGCCACCCCTCCCGGAGGGCTGCCGCAATCTCCACCTCCACACCCTAGCCGCACCACCCCCTAGCTGTAGGGTTGCTGCCGCTACGCCACCTCCTCCTCTCCCTCTCCTCTTGCTTGGCTTGACGAAGCCCTGCTCGCGGAGATCTACACCATCAACGCCACCACAACCGTTGTGGTGCCAAGATCTATCTAGCCACTCCCTCCTTGCTTGCGGGATCAAGAAGGCGGAGTCTACATCGAGCCGTACGTGTGGATACCGCGGAGGTGCTGCCCGTTGTGGCACTTCATCGGATTGGATCTTCGAGGAAATACATCTCCTCGCGACTAGATGCGTCTAGTTGCGGGGATCGACTAGCCAACCCCTGCACCGACAAAACGCGTTTGTTCGATCTTCAAGGGTAAGAGATTGGATCTCCACTTCGCTACCTTCGTCTAATAGATCTAGATCCTTGGGGTTTCTTCCGCTTGTTACGTAGGAATTTTTTTGTTTTCTATGCAACGACCCCTTCAGTGGTATCAGAGCCTAGATCTATTCGTAGATGTTGGTGCGATTAGAACACAAGGAGTTGTGGGCGTTGATGTTTTTGTTGCTACCTTCTCGCGTGTATTTCGTATCTTGTTGGATGGTTGGATTGAAGCGGCCCAGACCAACTTTACTCGTCCACGCACGAGAGACCGGTTCCACGATTGACATGCAACTTGTATTGCATAAGTGGCTGGCGGGTGTCTGTTTCTCTAGCTATGGTGAGATGCGATCTGCAATGGAAGGCCTTTAAAAAGGATGAGTAAATAAGCAACTTCTATATCACGGTTGTGGTTTTGCGTAGATTAGAACGGTTCTATCTCATTGACCCAAGCCACGTAAAAATTGCATAAATAAAGTAGAGGACGTCTAACTTGTTTTTGCAGGGGTCTTGTGATGTGGTATGGCTAATATGTGATTTGTGATAATGTATGCAATGATCATGTTTGTAATTTTTCACGACTTGCATGTCGATGAGTACGGCAACCGGCAGGAGCCATATGGTTGTCTATTATTTTATGTGACCTGCGTGTCATTGAATCACCATGTAATTGTTTTACTTTATCGCTAAGAGTAGCAATAGTTGTAGTTACAATAGTTGGTGATGGCAACCATGGAGGAGGCGCCATAATGTCGGTGATGATGGAGATCATGCCGGTGCTTTGGAGATGGAGATCAAAGGCACAAAAAGAAGAGGCCATATCATATCACAATTTTAAATTGCATGTGATGTTAATCCTTTTATGCACCTTATTGTTATGCTTAGATGTGATCGCGATGGTAGCATGATAAGGTTATCTCTCACATTAATATCAAGAAGTGTTCTCCCCTAGTATGCACCGTTGCAAAAGTTCGTCGTTTCGAAGCACCACGTGATGATCGGGTGTGATAGACTCTAACGTTCGCATACAGCGAGTGTAAGCCAGTTTACACATGCGGAAATACTACGGTTTCCTTGACGAGCCTAGCATGTACAGACATGGCCTCGGAACACAAGAACTGAAAGGTTAAACACGAGTCATATGGACGATATGATCAACATGGTGATGTTCACCTTTGAAGCTACATCATCTCACGTGATGATCGGTTGTGGTGTAGTGGATTTGGATCGTGTGTCACTAAAACAACCTGAGAGATGTTGAGTTTAGTGGGAGTTCATGTAGTAATTTTGATTAAGATGAACTAAAATTATCATAAACAAAAGTCCTTAGATGTCTTTGCAAAAATCCTTGTAGATCATGGTCGACTACGGTAGTCTGTTCGTTGCTGAAAAACTGCGTCTCGATGGGTCAAATTTTGTTGAGTAGTACCTGCGTCTTAAAGAAGTCCTACACACCAATGCTGAGCTCTACGTGTTAGATGAACCATTAGAAGAATGCCCAAACATTTCTGCAAGCTATGAAGAGTACATGGAGTGGTTTTGAACCACCTACTTGAAAGTCAAGTGGATGATATGCACCTTCATGAATTCTGACCTAAGTAGACAATTCAAGAACTTGACTGCAATGGAGATTGTTGGTGAGCTGAAAAATAGGTTTTTAGCACAAGTTAGAATTGTAAGGTTCGAATGTCTGAACGGCTTCCTTTCACTCAAGATGGAAGAGAACACTTACTTGAAACAACACCTGAGGATAATGCATGAGATACATCATCGTCTAGTGCTTGTTTGGAACTACGAGATGAATGGCGATTTCACGATAGATGGGGTGCTACGCTAGCTTCTCCCCAGCTTCAAGAATTATGCCGGAGACTATGTCATAGGAAGGGATTTGATCACTTCCTATGAGTTTGTGTCTCGGCTGCATCATGTCAAAGTGGAACCCATAGCAAGAGAAGTTGACAATGCAGAAAGTATATATTGATATACAAGTTATAAGTGTTTAAGTCCAAATTGCAATTGTGGCGGTTTCAATAAGTATTTGATACTCATTCTGTTTTATGAAAACAGAACCTGCTGCTTGAGATTTGCATAAAGGATCTAGGAAGACATTGCGGAATGGTGGCAATCAAGGAGTTGATACTGGCAATGATCTGTCTCTACATTTATCGTTTTGGATTAGAGGATTTGAATAATTTTTGTAATCGAATTAAGTGTGATTTTGATTAGTGTGTCTTGCTTATGTGAGACAGTTATTCATGTTAAAGACAATGGTTGTTCTATTTTCATGAGTGATCCTTTTTGGAAATCACAAGTTTCGATTATAAGTGTATTAGTCTTATTATAATCTAGATGATGAATTGGTTGAACATTTATAAATATGAAACATACTAAAAATATCTAAAACTCAATAATGACATTTTATTTGTTCATGCTAAGCATTGTGAAGAACATTTTGATGTTTAACACATGCGCCTTGTTTTGAAGTAGTGTGAATAAAATGCCGCCCTTTGGAAGAGTGCCATGAGTTACCGAAAATAAACACAAGTGTTGGTTGTATTTTCAGCAAATGTTAGATGTCTTTATTTTGTGCGCTCCATCATAAAAGATATGAGTAAATAGATGTATTTATTCAAGTTATGATATTTGATGAGATCAAATAAAATTCTGGAGTTAAGGATGTTAAGTTAACGAGAAAATTGAGTCTTTTCGATTTGATCAAAAGAGACAAAATATTTGAGTTATTGTTTTAGTATGAAGACTTGTGAAAAGTGTTTTCGCAAATTGCAATATTTAGATTCAAAAGACGTTTTGATGCGCCCTAAATATTGTAATCACATTATATTAGATATTATGTGGTCTTATAAAATAAAAGGGTTTTTCTTATTAGGGTTTATTTGTAACATTTAGATTTATTTGATAACACTCCGTTTAGAAACAAGGATCTATGTATGATTCGCATATATTTTTCATATGAGTTATGAGAAAAGGAGGTCTCAATGATTATTAGAGCCTATTGCGAATAATGTTGTAGTATATTCATAAGTGTGACTATGAATAAGATTCCACAATATGAGACTAAAAGGAGCAAACTAATTTGTTGGTTGTGCTAAAGGTTTTAGTGGTTTATCGTGAAAAGAGTTTCATTGATAAAAAGGATTGATGGAACAAAGAGACTTAAATCAAGATGGTTGATCTTGCTTTTAATTATCAAGTGGCACATTTTGAAAAGTGCATTAATGGTTTAGACTTGATATTTAAAAGAGAAGTTAATGATAGTGATCATTGAATTTCGAGTTAAGTTTTTTCTAATGAAAAGTAGGATTCAAGAATATTAAATTTTGTCAGGTTACAAAATAATATTCATGATTTACATGTCATGTTTGAGAAACAAGACATACCTACGAAACTACAAAGAAGAAATAGAAGCCTTAAATACGAAAATGACTAAGAGTCATCCTATGTTAAGTTTAAATCACAAAGTAATTGTTGCTTGATTTTGTGAAAGTGGTGTTTCACATATTTATTCCTCAAAAGGGGTTTTGTAGAGAATAAATAAAACTTAAAGCTAGCAAAGTACTAGCGTTTCGTATATGAGTTCTCGAATTTTAAAAGTTAATTAAGAATTTTGGAGGTGTCCAAAATATCGAGAAAGTGCATAAGAAATTGAGTGGGATCTAATTATAATATGTGGTGACATATGTTAAGTTAGAGCAGAAACTATTTTTCCATGATCAAAATATGTGGTGACATATGTTTGAGTGGGAGCTAGTTAATCATGGTCAAATATAGAGATAACATATTTCTGAGTGGGAGCCAAAGTGGTTTCACAATTTAATATGTGTATGGTGTATATTTGAGTGGGAGTTTAAAACATCTTTTTTGAGTGAAATGGAGATTTCATAAATGTTGTAAATGAGTCAGGAACCAACGTATAACTTGTGAAGTTAGTTTTGAACGTCAAATATCTATGGAGATAGATGTATCTGTGGTGGATAGATATGTTTGATAAAGCATTATGTCAGGATGTTTAACCTAAGTAAGATTTTGAAGGAGTTCAAAATAAAACAATAGAAGAAAGGTGTAACAGCCCAGATTTGGTACCCTAAAATGTGGGCCAAATTTTCATTTTTGGGTTTGCATTGCATCATGGCATTCCCATTTAAATTGCTAATGTTAAAACAAAGCAACACCTTGAAATTTAAACAAAGGAAACAAACCCTTCTTACAATTTCCAACCCAATGGCAATGACCAACTTGGCAACAACTAAATGAACTTCCAAATTGTCTCGGAAGTTCCAATTTTTGCATTCTACAACTTTTTCCTAATTTCCCAAATGTTGCCAAATGGTAATTAAAATTGAGGATCCAAAATTGGGCTATTTCATTTCTACTTTTGGAACCAAGATAAACTTCCCCAAAAATTCAAAATAAAAACATGGGGTGCTTCATTATTATAGTATGAGCCTCCTTGAATATTTTGATTATTTTTGGAGATGTTTAAATATTTCAAATAAACGAATTTTGGAAGATCTAAAAAATGCCTTCATTTAAACCCTGTGGACAAATCATGACCAAAACATTTCTTTTTGTTTCCCAAATTTTTGTGGAGGTTTAAAGGCATAAAGGGAGCCTATGTGAATTTTTCCACATTTAATAAAATTGTCTAAAGCCCCCTTTAAAATCACCAAAGCTACTGGGGACCTCTTTGCAATTACAAATCCTGGAGCCAGGGGGTAATCGCAAAAGTCTTTCTTCCCCACTGTGGCCACCGTGGCCGGCGCCCCATGCCGCCGACGCCCGCCTCAGTGGCCATGCCGCCGTGGCCCCCCCTCCTTGAGATTTTAGCACGCCACGACGACCTGGACGTCCCCCACTCGCCCTGCTCCTCACCTGCTTCCCCCGTCTCTCTCCTCTCTCCCTCTCGAGCTCCCTCCGTGCCGACGGTTGCCGAGCTCGTCGCCGGCGTATAGGACCGCCCCGCGCAAATCGAAGCCGACGGGGAGCTCTAGCGTGCCCTCCTCTTCCTCCCCGTCGTCGGAATCGGGCTGGGAGGCTCGGGATCGAACGAATCGTCCTCGTCCTCTTCGGCCGCGTCCGCCGCTCGCCGGAGGCCGAATCCGTCGCCGTCGGCCGCTCCCTCACCGTCGTCGACCACGCACGTGAATTCGGGGTGAGCTCCGCCCCTTTTTGGTCTTTTTCCCGCACCCTCTCTACCCCTCCCGCCGTCGTTCGCCGTGGCGCCCGCCGCCGGCGTCACCGCACGAGCGCCCGGCCTCGCACTCGGCCTGGGCCGGCCAGAGGGCCGGACCCCTCGGGCTGGTCCCCGGCCTGCGCTCCGGACTGGGCCGGCTCTGAGGCCGGCCTCCTCTGGTGCTGTCCCGGCCTGTAACCCGCCCTGTGGGCCGGCCCAAACAGTAAAACCTGTGCATTTTGGAAAATAAAATGAAATTTAAATAATTAATATCTATTTGAGAAATGCTTCAAATTCGACGATTCAAGTTTCAAAATGTTCAGTAAAACAAACTCCACCTTTTGGAATCATTGTAATCTTCGTTTGGAATTACTTTCTTTTGTATATTTAAGAATTCCTAAATGGGTTATTTAATACCCAAATTGGGAAATTCATAACTTTTTGAATAACTGTCCAAAAATTATGAATTAAATATCAAAGTGATCAACTTGTCAAATGCTACTCAACCATGCTGATATCATGTCATGATCACAAACATTTATTTGATGTTGTTCATAATTTGATTAAATGAAGTAAATTCAATTATTTAATTAATTTGCTATTTATTCATCGGTACTCCAAAAATTACAAATAAATTACCGAAACGATCGAAGAACAAACCCTAACCATTTTCATGTCATGTTCATGCATTTTGAGCCACTTCGCTAATAATTCAATAATTTATGAAGAATGCGGTCATTAAGATAAATATGGGGTCGTATCCAAATAATTGCACTACTTATTTGGCTCCCTATTTAATGTTGCTATTTAAATTATAATGATATCTTTGCATCAATTGGACATGTCATCATGTGTTTGCGCATTGCACCTTGTGATCGTGTGATTTATGTGTGCTTTGTATTTCTTTGGGTATCGATAGATTCCGGAGTCGAGGGTCTCTCTAACTACCCCGACGAGCAGTACTTCACGCCCCGGCAGCAAGGCAAGAGATAACCTAACCTTCTTGGCATCTAGCATCCTAATGTTTTATAAACTTATTTTATCCACCAGAATATTGCATGCGATTCAAATGTCTCTTTTGATCAAGATGTAGAGTATCCTATGAATGCATGTTTATCCCCTGAACCATCACATGCCTCCCTTCCTATGAACACTAGGTTTGATGTGTTGGCCGGAGACAAAGATATAATTGTTGATTATATATGCTTAGCTATGCTTAGCCATGCTCAGTTAAATGATATATGTTGTCCGGTGATTTAAATCCATTATTGTGAATGGTGGAGGAATGGTCGGATATGATGGTTACTTGTGGTGGATAATTAATTTGCTAAAAGGCTTGGATGAGTTGCCATCGGGGATGGTGTTTTGCCTCATTCCTGCCGCCTAGGCTGAGAGTGCTTTTAGCTAGAACCAAGAAACGAGCGTGCTGCCATTGGTGGGTGTATGGGCGCCTCACTAACTGAATAACTTGTGCGGGTGTATCCAAGGGTCCTCTAGTTTGCTATTTCCATTTGCCGTGTGTGTGAGCGGAAAAAGAAATGATGAGGATGGTGGTGTTTAGGACGTGGCGATGGGGCAGGGGCTGAGGCTGGGTAAACTTGCCCTGTGGCCACAGATGACTCTTGGATAGTCTCACGCGAGGTAAAGGTTTAACCGCGCCTGCTTGCCGGCCTTCCCCGGAAGAGGGCCAACTAGGTGAGCCGGACGGTACCAATGGGTAAAATAGTACACCCCTGCAGGGTAAATCTTTTCGAAAAGCCGTGTCCACGGTTATGGACAAACTCTTGGGAAAGGCGGATTAGCTCATAGATAACTTTAACCTAATTGATATGGCAGCTAAAGGTTGCATAATCAACTTGTGATAAAGGTTCATTTCCTCGAGGGTGATTCGAGGGAGTGCCTTTGGTGGAGATGAGTGGTTTGGCTACAAGTAGGTTCGATGAGAACCGAAGATGAAATGTTTACTCTCTTATCCCCTTTATGAAAATTATTCTGAGTAGACGTCGCCTCGTGTCATTTATGTCTTTTATTGAAAACTGGCTTTATGCAAAAACAAGTACACATATAGCTTTAGAGCCTCCGTCAGTCATTGGGCCTATATCGCCCTACTAAACTTGCGAGTACATCGTACTCAGTCTCTCTTTGCTGCCTCTATGATTTTGTATTTCAGAGGAGGACGACACCGAGCAACTAGGTGGGTTCTTCGTTTACGTCGACTACTAGTCTGGGGTTCCCAGGTGGCTGCTTGGGACCGAGGAACAAGCTGGCTGGGAAATGTTTTTTGTAGGCCTCTTGGGCCATATATTTTTGTTTCTTGTTGTTAGACAACACTACCCGCTTCCGCTTGATGAATTGTTGGATCTGTGATCCTTTTGCTGTGTAATATTTGTATTCTTCTCGTTATATGAATTGCTATATGATTTGTGTCATAGATTTGTGTCGTAGAGTCATGCAATGTGCCAGTTTGTTCCACAAGTCTCGATCTTTGTTTTATACATTGATGGTTGTGCCAACTACATAGCCTCTCTGTATAATTCCGGGGTCGGGGCGCTACAAAAGGTGTAACGCCCCAAGATCGGTACTATGCAGATTTTAGCGTTCCAGCCAAATCCGCATAATAACAATCCTAAAGGACGCCCACCAGGCATAACGTGCACGTCGCAACACACACGTTATTTGGGTGGAATTGTGATAACATTACAACAGTTCTCGATGGAACCCACAAAAGAGCATATATACAACAACGACTCACCGAGTCAAGAGCAAAAGATACAATACAAAGATCCAAAATAACAACGGAAGCGGGTAGCGTCCGGCTATGGACAAGAAACAAATTGGACTAAGAGTCCTGAAGATAAACGAAGGCACCATATCCCTGCCCAGGCCAAGCCGGAGGGATTCCCAAGTTAACGTCGTCAGACTTCAAACCTGTCGGCTGCATTGGAATAGCAGCCCCGAAGGGGTCAGTACTAGTAGAAGTACTGGCAAGTAATACTCACAAGATATCAAAGCTGGAATTCCGGGGAAAGAGGGTTAGCGATTGAGGCGGCAAGCAGCACTAACAACTTATAGAGACACACTACAACTTTCGTCTATCAGAGACAAGGTAAGAGAGCGCATAGAGAACCAACTATACTACTCACCACATCAAAAACCCGCCCAAGTATTACTCCCTCGATCAACCACCCGCGAGGAAGCAATCAGGGCAACTCACACGGTGGACAAGTTTTATGGGTTATTATTCAAGTGATCTATCTTACTAGTCAAGTTATAATCATTAGGTGCAAGTTGTCTATGATCTTTTTAGCCAGTGCATTTCACCAAGTCGTCCATAACCGCGGCTTTTCAAAAAGATTTAACCCTGCAAGGATGCACCAATGAACCCAAACGCATCGAAACACTCGCTTAGAGGTGTACCGGTGGAGCGTTCGACGCAATACTTCCCTTCTCTACAAACAAGTCCAGGGAGCCACCTAGCTAGATCTGATCCACCTTGAGAGTCCGGCCGAAGCTTCGAGGTGGGCCTAACCATTGCGTGGACAGCTTCGGGAGGGAACACTCATACGATTGCACCTCCTTCCACACTCGATAAACGAACGTACCGCAAGCCCTACCGTAGTAACCACGTAACCATCATCATCTTACCTTCTCATCATCATCATCGTTGTACGCGTGCAAATGGAAACACCCGAACTAAGTTGTGGTTCCTAGACAGGTTTGAGGATCCGGTAATAGATTGCGGGGAGGCCCATAAAACTCCCACATGTGGTTAGTGCGCTCAGTCTTGGATCAGCGGAAAAGAACTCGGGGCCTAGGCGACACTAGCAGAACAAATCACCATGATTGGCCTTCCACCGGTGCCTTATCTTTATTAAGTCATTCCCATCGCAACAGAAAATAAAGATTACCATTTTAGTTGAGCCTAGCTATCATGTTATCAACAAGACTAGATAAAGAGATAACAAGACTCAAGCAAAGCACCTAAGCATGCACTAGGACTCGCAAGGCTAACAAGGTAAACAAGCAACAGGGTAATAGGATGTGGGGGTGTGGCTATATCATGGCTGTCAGGTAAACATGCAAATAGGATCGGGACACAAACATCGTGACATAAGGCTAGCAAGGAACAAAAGATAGGTGGAGTAAGAGACAGAAAACAAGCAAAGATAGCAAGGGAGTATCACTTGCCTGCAATCCGGTAGAGGTAGCAGAACCTGTCGTTACTCACATCAACTCAACGTCCTATTCCCGAAGAAGCAACGAACTCTGGACAACGGAAAAGATGCATTTTACTCTACGGCAAAAGAAGCGGCATGTTGATGACATGATGCATGACAAATTAAATGTGATCCAATTTTATTCCCTAACACATGGCAAAACATTTTAAATGGGATCGGTACACAATATAGATGCACCGGACAAAACCCCATAATTAAAGTTGGATTAATTCGACCAAATGGATAAATGTGCGATGTTAATTACGCATGCATTATTTTATAAAATACGCATATATGGTATAGGGTTAGGGTCGGGGTCACACATCGAATCGAGGATCTTCGGATTCGGAACCACCGTCTTCAGACCGGAGAGGAAGTAGTCGAAGTAGTCGTTCATCCGGAGTCGAAGTAGTCAAGGTAGTCGACGTCGTGGAAGTAGTCGTACTCGGGTTGTCGTCGTTGCGGACCTTGGCGTTCCGATCTTCGGGGTCGACGGGGTTCACGGACACGCACGAAGGCGGCCGGCTCACAAACGGACAAGGCGGAGAACTTGACGGGTTCCGGTTGAGGAAGATCTCGTCGTTGCACGTTTCACAGTCGTCGTGGAAGAGCTTGTCGTATCG
The DNA here is from genome assembly GCA_012064385.1 of Puccinellia tenuiflora. Lineage (NCBI taxonomy): Eukaryota > Viridiplantae > Streptophyta > Magnoliopsida > Poales > Poaceae > Puccinellia > Puccinellia tenuiflora. The sequence continues at coordinate 754,132 of QRDG01001240.1, forward strand.
CCGTTCACGATCATCACAGAAGTCGTACTCGTCGTATCCACGATGGTCGAGGAAGATCTTGGCGGCTCCAACCTTCACGGTGCCGAGGATCGGGCTTCACGTCGGGAAACACAACACGGGGCAAACGTCGGGGACGGCGCATCAGCAGCACGGGCACGACACGGCAACGAAAAAGGAGTCGGGTCACTTGCGGGCATTTCGTCGAACACATCGCGGGCACCGGGTGGACGAGGACAGAGGACGCACGGCAGCGAGGACGTACACGGACATCAGCACGTCCACCAGAACACACGTGAACACTGCCGTCGGAGAGGAGGAGCAAGGGCCGATGGCCAGGAGCACGTGCAGCAGGGGCACCGGAGGAGGGACGGGAGAAGGAGCTGGAGCTCGGAGGGAGGAGCTCGGGGAGAGGAGGGTGCAGGCGAGGAGGACAGCACGGCGCGGTGCGGCGCGCGCGGAAGGAGGATGGTGGTGTGCGGGCGCGGGAGGAGCCGAGGATGGGGCGCGGTCGGGCCACGGCGAGGAGGCTGGCCACGGCCGCTCAGGAGAAGCAGAGGAGGCCGGCGGGAGAAGCTTGGCCGCGGGGGAGGAGGCCGGAGAGGCGTGTCGCTGGAGGTCGACCGGCTCGACCTCGGGGGCGAGCTAGGGAGGGGCGCAACTCGAAGGCGGAGGTGGACGTACGCCGCGGCAGCGCGAACTCGGCTCGGGCCGAGGATGAGCACGGCGTGGGTGGAGAGGACCGGCGGCGGACGGAGTACGGCGGGCCGGTGCGCTGGGAAGGGCGGCGCGAGGGGACGGTGCGGTGACCCAGCACACCACTGCATGGTGTAGTGTGCAAGTCGTTGACATAATACTCACAGAAGGACCTATCCGTGAATATTACATCCTGCAGAGTGGACAACAGAAACATAGCAGGTCCAAGGTAACACTATAGGATTACAACAATATTCAATACAAAATCTCGAGAACCTCCTCGATACATAGAGGATAGCCTCGTGCAAATGAAATCCAGAGAAGAGCCAATTCGTAGCACTAAGCTGGAGATCAACTCTAGCTCTAACTCCTAATCCACTACTGCTGTTGCCACCACCTTAATCTACTCTATCTGGAATAAGATTATCCGGACTTGTACTCGTTCCTCCAGTAAGCGTGGTCTCCTCCATTGGCAGTGTGATCTCATCGTTGTCATTGCTCATGTGTTGCTATCAATGTGGTCATTGCTCTTGCGTTGCTATTGTTGTTGTTCTTCCGTTGATGAAGTAGCGGTTGACTCCTTGTTGAAGGTCTCAATATCGTGATGCACCACCATCAACTCCTTTGAGGGCTCCACAATTCTAAGCAGGGGGTCAAAAGGGCAAGGGTGAGTAACCAGCGTTACCCAGCAAGTCCATTATGTACGGTGGGAAGTTTGATGCACTAGCTACAGCTTTAGACTCCAGGGAGCCTTAAGCTTAATGCAAGGTTTTTGTAAACATTTCTTCAAGAGGTAGCTTTTATTCTGAAAACTATGCCCGTCATCCTTCACAGGGCTAGAACTTTCATGGAGTTCCTTTCCTGCAGCGTTCGCAGCTCCTTCCCGGAACAGGGAGTAACATGTTACAATTCTTTACACTCTGCAGAGGTGCGTTACTTTACCCATAAGAGATCAAGACCTTGTTGCACAACCAGGTAGCTTTCCTGTCCACACTTCCTTTGGTGTGGGGCCCGGTTTTTGATCCAAGCCATTCACTGTGCTTCTCCACACAACGCATGCCCACCCAATTCATGCATAGCGAGTTTACCCTTGATGCTCTACCCCTCTCGGTAGACACCTAGGCTCTCCTTGCAGACCATCCTAGGCCCCAGTCGCCGTGGGACTTAAGGGATCCCACCCATGTGCATGTAGTCCCGCAAGACCTACAGCCTACGGCACTGGCAGCCCGTTGACATGCATCCGGGAGAAGTACAGATGACATTTCCCGTCCCATTCCAAGCCTTATGGTTAACGCGTCTTTACGGCACAATCATTATGACGGCATTTGTTGTTAATCCTAGGTAATACTTTCCCTTGCAAATGGAACCTCCGGACCTATTCTTCTTACCATGGTCCCATTTGCCATCCATAGTAGGTTACCACCACTCAGGTAGATAGCCAAATAGTCATATTATTAAAGAAATAGGTTTTATGCTTTCTTTTGTATAAAGGTGATAGTATATTTAGGTTTTCCAAATAGTTTTCTAACAAATATTTCAAGAGGTATGAGCAAGTGATGAACTTGCCTGTGGTAGAGATGACAGTTCATGCCTTCGGGGTTCTAGGGTTGCGTCAGAACCCAGAGATCTGAAAATAGCAAAGTAGTCCGGGTAAGAACTACTGGAAACACTTGCAATATGCTATTATGCATAAATATGAGATGCATCGAATATAACCCAAAATACCCAAACTCACAAGTAAGCGCTTCGCGTTATTGATTACTTTGTTAGCGGTGAGATGCTTTGAGTTGTTATAACTTTTAGACTTAGATGTTTGCTATGATTATCGAAGTAATGTTTTACATGATTAATAAACAACTTACAGGTGCTCAGTTAAGGATTGCATTTATTTCATAATTTTATTTTATTTAACTACTTTCAAAAAGTAATAACACTAGAGTGATTGATTTTCAAATGAACTCCTTTTTGTGTGTTTTACCTAGGATGAGTAACAGGACAGTCATTTACATAAAGGTATTTGAGTTCAAATTTTATGTTTTGAACTTATATTTCAAATTTATTTTCTTTATAGAAAACTAGTTGTTTTATAAGCTAGTACAATTCAATTCCACTACTACCTTTGAATTAATTACATAAGAAAATTCTTTTCAAATAATTTATTTTAAAATAATTGAAATCATATCCATTTATGGATCTTAGTATTTTTCATTCAATAAAATCTTTTCAATAAATTACATAAAATCATATTTGAAATTTTTATAAAGTTTAAAACATATTTTTATTTAATTTTAGGAATTTATTGGGATTTTAAAATTTTAGGTGATGTTTAAGTGGCATTTTGGTAATTCTAAACAACTTTTAATTTTAATTGCTAAATTAAGAATTAATTTGGTATATTTAAATAGGTTTCATTTTTCTAAGAATTTTGGTATATTAATAATATTTTTCTGAATTACAAATCAAAAGTTATAGAATTACCAAATTGTAAACATTTTCTGGAATTAATTAAATAGCTGCCAGAGGGTCCCACATGTCAGGGATTTAATATTTTTGGAAAAGATTAAAGTCGGCTGACATCACATGACGTCAGCACAGGAGCAGCGGCCAAAACCGACGATGCTCCGGCCGATTCCGGCCTCCCCGGACAAGGTGACCACGCGCAAGAGGTGCGCGGGGCTGAGCCCGACCCAAAGGTGACTGCGCCGCCTCCCTAAGGCCAACGGAATAAGCTCGGCGACGAGCTCCCGCGGCGGCGTACGGTGGCCGAGCTCGAACTCGAGCTAAACGACGCAATCGAAAGGAAATAAGGGTGCAATCGAAGTCGGAGCTCACCGCGGAGCGAAAGGACAAGGTCTCGGCGATGGAGCAGCCATGACGGTGATGGAATCGTGGTCGACGACGGCGGCTGCCGTTCGGGGCGGCGAGGGCGTTCCACGGTTACAGTTGCTCCCAGCACGAACGCGTGGCACCGGCGTGTTGAGGAGAACGAGACGAGGCAAGTAGACAAGGTCTCCAGGCTTAGAGCTCCACCGTTCGCCGGCGATTTAAAAGGGCATCGGCGGCAGTGAGAGCTAGGGTTAGGGTTTGCGAGCTCTGCTCGGGAAGAGATGGGAAGAGAGGGCGAGGACGGGAGAAAGTGAGACGAGGGCGAGATGCGGACGGCTCTCGTCCTTCTTATCTTCGCGGCCGAGCGGCAAGCAGGAGGTGGCACAGCGGCTGTCGACGTCGTCCTTCTGGCGCGAGAGGAAGAAGAAGAAAAAGAAAAGAAGATTTTTCAATTAACCCCCTGGGCTTTTCTATAAACACTAAAACTTTTAAAACAGAAGCTTAGAGAATTATTTAGAGCACTTAAGAAGCTCCAAAAATAGGGATAAAATTCCATTTAGGTCAAAATTATTATGTGGCTAACTTAATTCAGTAAAACACTTGTTGGATTAGAGGAGAAGATAGATTTCCTTCTTGGCAGATACATCCCTGTTACTCTTGTCCCTTCTCTTGTATGACCAAATGTTGCTCCTATTCTTGTTGCCTGCTTGACTTGAGATAACCAAGTTTGCTCCATCATCTATTGTCTCCTTTGAAGAAATGTTGATCTCTTTAGTCAAAGATTGGATATAAGGGCAAGATCCAAACATTCAATAAATAAGCTCCAAAATTATATTGCCTCACTCTTGTAGTGAAGGCAAACATTTAAACCAAAGAACACTCTCCATCTGACCAGGTAAACTCTTATTTGAAATTCAATTGCTTTAATGCATACAAAAGAAATCTGTGAACAAGGTTGCATAGCTTGTTACCAAACTACTTCTATATAACACAAAGCCTTTAAATTTCACCCCGAGTTTCTTTATTATAAGATTTGTCTTGCAGGAATGTCTTTGGAAAGATTTGAAGATAAGAAGCTAAGATCAAATAAGAAGATCAAGTTTGGTGTAATAAAGAATTACTTAAGCATTTGTATTAGCTTTTATGATTGAGCAAAGCAAAGACAAAGTTTTCTAATACTCAACCATTTACATTATTTACTTTGTTTTAATAACTCTTTGAGTTGTGATAGGTGTTGAGTTGGTAATTTACTTATGAGTTATTTTCTTATTTATATAAACATGTATGATTTTGTTATCACCTAAATAAGTTCTCCAATTCAATATCATTTGTATATTCCAATTTGGATCTTATTTCCCGCAACCAGTAAAAATGCCTGGAGGTCATGTCAAAACTTATCACATTCACCTCAGATGAGCTAAACTCTACTCATGAAGTTGAATGATCTCCAATCCCTCCAGGGTTTTATCTTGCGAAAAAAAAATTATTCGGATTTTCAGATGCATGCATGCAGATGCACAAAATCATACTTCTACCCTTCGTTGGTTGCTAAATACTGGGGTATTACAGACGGCGGCCAGAGGGCGGGGTGGAGCAAGAGGAGAAGGAGAGAAGGAGGGGCAGGGCGGCGCGGCTGGCCGGAGGGAGGTGGCCGGGAGGTGGAGGGAAGAGGAGGAGCACGGGACCGACGGGGAGGAAGGAGAAGGGGATGGTGCAGGGGAGCAGCGCAGGAGGTGCGGATGAGGACATGCGGTGGGAGGTGAGGCCAGGAAAAAAAAGGAAGATAAGGGGAGAAGAAAAGGAAGAAAAAGAAAAAGAGTGAGAGAGATAAAAAAGGGGAGGGGAAAAAGGAAAAAGGCGGAGGTGGAGGACCCGATCGCGAAAACAGCAAAGAGAGAAGGGTGGCTGCAAAGATGGAGGGGGTGGGAAAGTAAAACACCAGGGGGAAACCCTAGGGTTTGGAGGTTAGGTGGGCTTTGGGCCGGTTTGGGCTACTCTCTCGCGTCTCAAATTTATTTTTCTTTGCAAATTAATTTTGGCAAATAATTTTAGAAAAAGGAGACGACTTTCTCGGTAAAAAAATTGCGACAATTTTTGCAAAATAAAATAGGGTTTAATAAAAATAATTTTTGTGGTAAAAAACATGCGATGCGATGATGCTGATGTCATGATGATGCAAAAACAAAAACAAACAAAAATCTAATATGGGGAAACCCCGGGACATTACAACCGACACCACTAACAAGGGATCTCGCCCCGAGATCCACGCTACCGTCAGGGAGAAGAAGAGCAAGGTAAACTATCGAATCTTTTCGCGTCATGTTGATCTTCTCGACACCACTAACAAGAGGTTCTTGCTCACGTCAATGGCGATGACCGTCTGTCGAGATCCTTCCGAAGGTCGAATCTATATTAGGTAAAAGGCAAGAGATTGTCCACCCACGAAGATACTATGACTCGGAAGATAGATAAGAGAGAAGATTTAAATCATATAAGATAAGAGGGAAAATAGATTAGAGGTAAGGAATAAACAAGAATCCTATTGAGATATTTTCAAATAAGTTTTAGTAAAATAGTTTGGACACTCTACAACAACGACCATTAGCTAGGGTATCCTACAGGCAGACTGGACCCGCGGGGTATCGAAGAACCATGGCTCTGATACCACTTTGTAACGCCCCAAGATCGGTACTATGCAGATTTTAGCGTTCCAGCCAAATCCGCATAATAACGATCCTAAAGGACGCCCACCAGGCATAACGTGCACGTCGCAACACACACGTTATGCGGGTGGAATTGTGATAACATTACAACAGTTCTCGATGGAACCCACAAAAGAACATATATACAACAACGACTCACCGAGTCAAGAGCAAAAGATACAATACAAAGATCCAAAATAACAACGGAAGCGGGTAGCGTCCGGCTACGGACAAGAAACAAATTGGACTAAGAGTCCTGAAGATAAACGAAGGCACCATATCCCTGCCCAGGCCAAGCCGGAGGGATTCCCAAGCTAACGTCGTCAGACTTCAAACCTGTCGGCTGCATTGGAATAGCAGCCCCGAAGGGGTCAGTACTAGTAGAAGTACTGGCAAGTAATACTCACAAGATATCAAAGCTGGAATTCCGGGGAAAGAGAGTTAGCGATTAAGGCGGCAAGCAGCAATAACAACTTATAAAGACACACTACAACTTTCGTCTATCAGAGACAAGGTAAGAGAGCGCATAGAGAACCAACTATACAACTCACCACATCAGAAACCCGCCCAAGTATTACTCCCTCGATCAACCACCCGCGAGGAAGCAATCAGGGCAACTCACACGGTGGACAAGTTTTATGGGTTATTATTCAAGTGATCTATCTTACTAGTCAAGTTATAATCATTAGGTGCAAGTTGTCTATGATCTTTTTAGCCAGCGCATTTCACCAAGTCGTCCATAACCGCGGACACGGCTTTTCGAAAAGATTTAACCCTGCAGGGATGCACCAATGAACCCACATGCATCGAAACACTCGCTTAGAGGTGTACCGGTGGAGTGTTCGACGCAATACTTCCCTTCTCTACAAACAAGTCCAGGGAGCCACCTAGCTAGGTCTGATCCACCTTGAGAGTCCGGCCGAAGCTTCGAGGTGGGCCTAACCGTTGCGTGGACGGCTTCAGGAGGGAACACTCATACGATTGCCCCTCCTTCCACACTCGATAAACGAACGTACCGCAACCCTACCGTAAGTAACCACGTAACCATCATCATCTTACCTTCTCATCATCATCATCATCGTTGTACGCGTGCAAATGGAAACACCCGAACTAAGTTGTGGCTCCTGGACAGGTTTGAGGATCCGGTAATAGATTGCGGGGAGGCCCATAGAACTCTCACATGTGGTTAGTGCGCTCAGTCTTGGATCAGCGGAAAAGAACTCGGGTCCTAGGCGACACTAGCAGAACAAATCACCACGATTGGCCTTCCGCCGGTGCCTTATCTTTATTAAGTTATTCCCATCGCAACAGAAAATAAAGATTACCATTTTAGTTAAGCCTAGCTATCATATTATCAACAAGACTAGATAAAGAGATAACAGGACTCAAGCAAAGCACCTAAGCATGCACTAGGACTCGCAAGGCTAACAAGGTAAACAAGCAACAGGGTAATAGGATGTGGGGGTGTGGCTATATCATGGCTGCCAGATAAACATGCAAATAGGATCGGGACACAAGCATCGTGACATAAGGCTAGCAAGGAACAAAAGATAGTAGTAAGAGGCAGAAAACAAGCAAAGATAGCAAGGGAGTATCACTTGCCTACAATCCGGTAGAGCTAGCAGAACCTGTCGTTACTCACATCAACTCAACGTCCTATTCCCGAAGAAGCAACGAACTCTGGACAACGGAAAAGATGCATTTTACTCTACGGCAAAAGAAGCGGCATGTTGATGACATGATGCATGACAAATTAAATGTGATCCAATTTTATTCCCTAACACATGGCAAATCATTTTAAATGGGATCGGTGCATAATATAGATGCACCAGACAAACCCCATAATTAAAGGTGGATTAGTTCGACTAAATGGGTAAAGGTGCGATGTTGGTTAGGCATGCATGATTTTATAAGATACGCATATATGGTATAGGGTTAGGGTTGGGGTCACACATCGGATCGAGGATCTTCGGATTCGGAACCACCGTCTTCGGACCGGAGAGGAAGTAGTCGAAGTAGTCGTTCATCCGGAGTCGAAGTAGTTGAGGTAGTCGACGTCGTGGAAGTAGTCGTACTCGGGTCGTCGTCGTTGCGGACCTTGGCGTTCCGGGCTTCGGGGTCGACGGGGTTCCACGGACACGCACGAAGGCGGCCGGCTCACAAACGGACAAGGCGGAGAACTTGACGGGTTCCGGTTGAGGAAGATCTCGTCGTTGCACGTTTCACAGTCGTCGTGGAAGAGCTTGTCGTATTGCCGTTCACGATCATCACGGAAGTCGTACTCGTCATATCCACGATGGTCGAGGAAGATCTTGGCGGCTCCAACCTTCACGGTGCCGAGGATCGGGCTTCACGTCGGGAAACACAACACGGGGCAAACGTTGGGGACGGCGCAGCAGCAGCACGGGCATGACACTGCAACGGAAAGGAGCCGGTCACTTGCGGGCATTTCGTCGAACACATTGCGAGCACCGGGTGGACGAGGACAGAGGACGCACGGCAGCGAGGACGTACACGGACATCAGCACATCCACCTACAGGCTACAGGGAACATACGTGAACACTGCCGTCGGAGAGGAGGAGCAAGGGTCGGTGGCCAGGAGCACGTGCAGCAGGGGGGTTGCGGGGCACCGGAGGAGGGACGGGAGAAGGAGCTGGAGCTCGGGGAGAGGAGGGTGCAGGCGAGGAGGACAACACGATGCGGAAGGAGGATGGTGGTGTGCGGGCGCGGGAGGAGCCGAGGATGGGGCGCGGTCGGGCCACGACAAGGAGGCTGGCCACGGCCGCTCAGGAGAAGCAGAGGAGGCCGGCGGGAGGAGCTTGGCTGCGGGGAAGGAGGCCGGAGAGGCGCGCCGCTGGAGGTTGACCGGCTCGACCTCGGGGGCGAGCTAGGGAGGGGCGCAGCTCGAAGGCGGAGGTGGACGTACACCGCGGCAGCGCGAGCTCGGCTCGGGCCGAGGACGAGCACGGCGTGGGTGGAGAGGACCGGCGGCGGACAGAGTACGGCGGGCGGTGCGCTGGGGAGGACGGCGCGATGGGACGGCGGCTAGAGGGCGGGGTGGAGCAGGAGGAGAAGGAGAGAAGGAGGGGCAGGGCGGCGCGGCTGGCCGGAGGGAGGTGGCCGGGAGGTGGAGGGAAGAGAAGGAGCACATGACCGACGGGGAGGAAGGAGAAGGGATGGTGCAGGGGAGCAGCGCGGGAGGTGCGGATGAGGACGTGCGGTGGGAGGTGAGGCCAGGAAAAAAGGAAGATAAGGGGAGAAGAAAAAGGAAGAAAAAGAAAAAGAGTGAGAGATAAAAAAGGGGAGGGAAAAAAGGAAAAAGGCGGAGGTGGGAGGACCCGATCGTGAAAACAGGCAAAGAGAGAAGGGTGGCTGCAAAACTGGAGGGGGTGGGAAAGTAAAACACCATGGGGAAACCCTAGGGTTTGGAGGTTAGGTGATATTTGGGCCGGTTTGGGCTACTCTCTCGCGTCTCAAATTTATTTTTCTTTTGCAAATTAATTTTGGCAAATAATTTTAGAAAAAGGAGACGACTGTCTCGGTAAAACTTTTGCGACATTTTTTGCAAAATAAAATAGGGTTTAATAAAATAATTTTTGTAGTCAAAAACATGCGATGCGATGATGCTGATGTCATGATGATGCAAAAACAAAAACAAACAAAAATCTAATATGGGGAAACCCCGGGACATTACAAAAGGTTCATCTGCTTGTGAGAAATAGGTGAAACATTGAGTTGATAACTCAGTACAAAATTGATGGTTGAAAGATATGTTGGTATTCGCTATGAATGGTTCATAGGTCTAAACATATAAGAACCATGTGTTTGTATTTGACGATATGTGACCCAAGTTCTTGGTTAGAAGAACATGTTAAGTGAGGAGTCATTTTTTATGGAGTTGAGATAATAGAATCTAGAGATTGGTAGACTTGGTTGAAGTCATAAAACCAAACTAGATTGGAAATCTCATAAAGGCAGAAGCGCAGCGAAAGCATGATCGGAAATATCGAAGTGAAAAGTATAGCACTGTCGATTTGTGGTGGTTTGAGAAATTTTGTTTCAAGACTGAGTGAGTTCCGGGTGCACATGCTATGTGAAAGTCTTCTTGACAGATCATACGTCATGTAGGAATGAAAGGGAAACAAAAATCTCACTCTATAACCAAATATATTATATTCATCATATGATGATGATATGAAGTTTATCATGTGATGATATGAGGTTTATCATGTGATGATAAAGTAATGTCAAATTAGGTGACATTGACGTTTTGCAAAGAACATAGAGAACTATATAGTACAGAGCACGGACAGAATCTCTTCCACAAGCAAACATGATCATCACTAAGACTACATGAATGTTAGACTTCATGAGTGTTGGATCGGGAAAATGTAAACTAGATTATTGACTCTAGTGTAAGTGGGAGACTGTTGGGAATATGCCCTAGAGGCAATAATAAAATGGTTTATTAGCATATTCATGTTTATGATAATAGTTTATTCTCCATGCTATAATTGTATTAACCGGAAACATAATACATGTGTGGAATATAAACAACCAGATGTCCCTACTGAGCCTCTACCGGACTAGTTCGTTAGTCAAGAGATGGTTAGAGTTTCCTAACCATGGACTTGTTATAGTCACTTGATAACGGAGTCACGTCATTAGGAGAATGATGTGATGGACAAGACCCAAATAATAAAGAGTTGCAATTGATCGTGTCACACAGTTTCATTGCCAACGCTTTTAGGATATGCCAAGTATAGTTTTCTTAGACCATGAGATTATGTCACTCCCGTTTAAAGAAGGAATACTTTGTGGACATCAAACGTCAGTTCGTAACTGGGTGATTATAAAGGTGGCTTTCAGGTATCTCCGATGGTATTTGTTGGGTGACATGAATCAAGAGTGGGATTTGTCCTTCCTTGTGACGGAAAAGATATCTCTGGGCCCTCTCGGTAATATAGCATCAGAAAGGTTGCAACCATGTGATTGGGAGTAATCACGGAGATCCTATATTATGGACGAGTAAAGAGAATTTGCCAGGTAACGAGATGAAACTAGATATGGAGATATTGACGATCGAATCTCGGGCAAGTTAAATATCGGTGAGACAAAGGGAATCGTATATGAGATTAAGAATCTCCAGCATCATGGTTCAATCGATAAGGAACTTCGTTGAATATGTAGGAGTCAATATGGGCATCCCGGTCCCGCTATTGATTATTGATCTGATCATGTCTGCATGTTCTTGAACCCGTAGGGTCACACACTTGACGCTCCGATGTAGCTAGGGTTGGCGATGAGATAATTGATGGTATGAATGAATGGTGATTCGGAGTCTCGGATGGGATCCCGGACATCACGAGGAGTTCCGGAAGAGTCCGGAGAATAAGATTCATATAAGGAAAGTGGTTTCCGGAGGTATCGGAAAAGTTCCGGAATATTTCAGCAGGGTACCGGAAGGTTCTAGAAGAGTCTAGAAGTGGGGCCCATATCGTATGGACCCACATGGACCAATGGGTGGTGCAGCAACCCTAATGGGCTGGCCGCACCAGCCCATAGGCCCACATGTGCCGAATTGGAAAGGGGAGGGCCAAACCCTAGGTGGACTCGGCTTGGGAGCCAAGTCCCACCCTTGGCCGCCGCACCCTTTAAGGAAAGGGGGGGGGGGGGCGCCTTGGGGGTAAGGCAGCCCCAAGCCGGCCGGCCCTAGGGCTGGGTGCGCCTCACCCCTTGGCCCCCTCCACCTATATAAAGGGGGGGGGTGCGGCCAAGGAGGGCTACCCTAAGTGCTAGCCACCGTCCCCCTCTTGCCCTGGCCTCCACCTCTTGCGCCACCCTCCCGGAGGGCCGCCACAATCTCCACCTCCACACCCTAGCCGCACCACCCCTAGCTGTAGGGCTGCTGCTGATGCGCCACCTCCTCCTCTCGCTCTCCTCTTGCTTGGCTTGGCGAAGCCCTGCTCGCGGAGATCTACACCATCAACGCTACCACAACCGTCGTGGTGCCGAGATCTATCTAGCCAGTCCCTCCTTGCTTGCGGGATCAAGAAGGCGGAGTCTACATCGAGCCGTACGTGTGGATACCGCGGAGGTGCTGCCCGTTGCGGCACTTCATCGGATTGGATCTTCGAGGAAATACATCTCCTCGCGACTAGATGCGTCTAGTTGCGGGGATCGACTAGCCAACCCCTGCACCGACAAAATGCGTTTGTTCGATCTTCAAGGGTAAGAGATTGGATCTCCACTTCGCTACCTTCGTCTAATAGATCTAGATCCTTGGGGTTTCTTCCGCTTGTTACGTAGGAATTTTTTGTTTTCTATGCAATGACCCCTTCAGATCGGTTGATTTATAGGATTAGATCCTTAAGATTTTTTGCTATAGGATTGCGTTGCACTATGTTTTTTTTTGAGAAAGCAGGAATACGTATTAAAAAGCATACGAAATACAGCATAAGCACACAGCCACACTCTGGAACCATCCCGACGGACACCTGTCTAGGAAAAAAGCAGAAAGGACCCTGAAGAAAACAGAAAAACATTGAAGCCCTTGCAGGTCCTTCCGCCCGGCCACCACACCGCTCGTCGCTGCCGACCACCAGCACCGCCGGAACGCCGCCAGGGAAGAAGAGCACGAGGTCGCCGCACACCCGAAACCACCAGGAGCTCGATAGCAGAAGCACTGCGTTGAAGCACCGCAAGAATCATCCGGCGCGGCCGCCGGAATGTGTCTCCTCTGAACGACCATCGGCGGGGAACCATCCCTGAGCTCCTGCCAGCCCGTCGACGCCGCCTCCAGCCGGAACCAGAGCAGCAAGCGGCGACGTCCACCCAACATCCACAGATCCACTTCAAGACCAGGCGCCGGAAACACCAGAGCGCCCGAAACCACGCCCTCCACCAGCCGCAGCACCGCCGGGAAGAAGACGACCTCCCCGCAAGACGGGAAGGAAGAAACGGGGCTCCTTCAGAACACATACCCCAGCAGCCTCGCGCCGTCGAAGGAGGAAGCGGCGGCGCGCCGACAGAAGGTCCGAGGACGGAATCCCCACTTGACGAAGATGGCGCCGTCGCTACACCATCCTCGTGGGGGAACTCCCATAGATCCGTCACCGCTGCGAAAAGCCCCGCCGAGAAGGGGCCGGATCCGGGGAGACCAAAAAGCTGACCACGCCGACGCCGCCCCTACCCAGACGCCACCGCCAGCCACCACCATCCACACCCTATTTACAAGCCGGACACCACCCCCCTCTTCCACCGCCGCAGCGGCCGGAGAAGAGGAGGAGAACCGACGACGGCGTCGGAGGAACGGGGGGGAGGGGGGGGGGGACGATTCTCGACTCTCAAAACGCCTCTCTCAACTATAGCACGGGTCTCTCCAACCCCGTCGCATATATGTTTTGAAGGAAAATTTCCACCCAATCAAATCTATGTAACAATTTCTTTATATTTTTCTAATGATTCAAACACTTTTTGAAGAAAAAATCATGTATGCCCCAATCCTGTAAAATTTAACTGGACATGACACTCTAATCCTAACGTTTCTCCTATTCATATGTTTTGAAAATCTTCAAATCTTGCAAATCAAAGAGGCCAAAAATTACTCTTACACAAACAACCCTAACGGCCTAACCCATCCCTACTTCTTTCGGTCTTTCCCCATCCCGTAGCTTGCCTCCTGATCTCCTCCGGCCGGCGCACCACCCGACGTCCTCTGCTCCCCGCCCCATCCGAGTATCCGACGTCCTCGGCTCGCTCGGCGCCTACTCCGCCGCTCGAGGTCACGGACAAGGCCCGCGCGCCCTCCCCTGGTCGACACCGGACCTGCCCGACCGTCGCTATAGCAGGGCGAAGCGGCGGCGGCGGCGGCAGCATCGCGGAGCGGTCGTAGCAGGGTCTTTGTCGAGCTCGGAGGCTCCTGGCCCCCTCTACCTCAGTCCCCAGCCGAGCCAAACCGACCCCGTCTCGAACCGCCTCTCCTAACTCAAGGTAAAAGGTCTCCCCACACCGAGCCGCTCACCCGACACCTCCTCCGCTCTATTCCGCCGCCACAGCTCTTCCATCAGCGAGCAACTCCCAGCTGCGCCGGGACGCTGCCGCCTCCTGACCCGGCGCCACCACTCCCCTCTTGCGCCAGCATCCTCACGCAGGCCACCTCCCTCTCCGGCTCCAGCGACGCCTCGCCACGATGAGTACCGAAGGGAAGCTTGACCTGGACGCGACGACGAGTACCCTAGGTCCGGAGGATGACACGGCGCAGGGTCTGATCTTGCCGAGCAAGGATAGGGTCATGTACCGGCCTCCGGGGAAGTCTGCCCTAGGTATGATGCCTGTGTACATATCCTATAGCTATTTGCTAGTTAAATCCGCCGCGATTTGCAAAGAGTGAGCTAATCTTGAGCCGTGTTTTGACAGGTTTGGATCTTCTCGCTCATAGGAAGCGTGAAAAGGATGGTAACAATGCATTCAAGCCACCTCCTCAGAAGGTAGTAGCGGCTGCTTCTTCTATGGATGAAGATGAGAAGCCAGGATCTACGGAAAACGATACAAGCAGCCTGTCCGGTGGTGACCGGGGTAACATGTCTCGCCGTTACAGAGGAGCCAATTCCAGCGAGAAAACATCATCGAAAGGTACCTCTTCTTCTGCCGATCTGTTGACCATATACACTCCGCTAGTGTTATGGCTGTTTGCTAGTGTTTGTCAGTCAACTAAAGCTTTATACTCTGTTTCAGAATCTACAATCACTGATGAGAATGAAAGGGGTTCTACACCCAGACATCGAGATGAATCCCATCGGCATCAGGTCAGATAATAACATTTATCCTGCATTCTTGTGCCCTGCTTGGACTTCACTGTGTCAATAATTTTATTTATGTTCACCTTCCTATAGTTAACAATTCAACATTTCTCTGTTTTTTGCTTATAGACCCACAACTCTAGATACGATTCCCACGACGACAGAGGATCCCGTGAAACACGTGGTGAACGTGAGACATCTGCATCTATTGGCTACAGTAGCAGCGGAAGGCGAGGATACCGTGATGACAGAGAATCAAATAGTAGGCGTAATGAACGGGACAGATCTACATCCATTGGCTACACAAACAAAAGAAGTCGGGATGACTATAGCTCGAGAAGCTCAGGAACACCTGGTACTTTGTTGGAATATTATTCTTTGTGATGTTTCGGTTTGACTGGTTTAACATACAAGCTGATAGGAGTTTGGTCATGATCGCAGCAAGATCTGACTGGGATAGTGGCAGATGGGAATGGGAAGATACACCTCGTCGGGACTACCGTGATGATCGTCCTGGCTCTCAAAGACATCATCCAACACGATCTCCTATGCTGGCTGCTGCATCCCCTGATGCACGATTGGTGTCTCCTTGGCTAGGCGGGAATACACCGCGTTCGACAGGTAAAGAAAGTTCAGCTCTATCTTCTGTGATATTTACCCTTTGTTTCTGTGAAAGTAAGTATATTACTTCATATCCTGGTGACCTAACTAAATTGCCCACACTCACATTATCTGTGTTCTTCTAAATGCCCAGCATCCCCTTGGGATCATATTTCTCCCTCGCCTACTCCTGTGCGGGCTTCGGGTTCTTCAAAAGGGTCTTCTTATTCAAGTTCTAGTGGAAGGTCTCATCAGCTTACCTTTTCAAATGTAAGTCATAATTCTTCTAAGATCGCTTTATGTTCTCTTCCAAGTTCTGATCTTGTTTTTTCAATCCATGGTCATTATGGACTATAACCATTACTCTGTTATTACAGGATGCTGAAGCTGTTAGAAGCCCCTCAGCCGCTGATAGGAATTTTGAGGTTACTGAGGAAATGATGCAAGAGATGGATTATAATGCTGACCTTGCATGGTACTTATACTTGTAGAAATTCCTTATGCCCTAGTATCATCACAGGAAACCATGTTTAATTAGTCATTTGTCTAACCTTCACAAATTCTTTCAGGTATGATTGTGAAGAACACAACACTGTGTTCGATGGTGATAATTATGCTGCCGATGATAGCTCCTACAAAAAGAAGGAAGCACAATTGCCAAAGAAATTGGTAAATTTATTTTTTACATTTATCACACTTCGAAGTACTCCAGCATTTACTAGCTCTAATTCATAGGAATAGGAGTAGCACATATTATTGCAACTACAGAGAAGTAGAGAACTACGTAACTGTGAGTGTATATAGTAAATGACTGCATGTAGGGCCTGGTACTTTACCTTCTACCAAGAATTTGGTCTATAGTACATGTATTGTGGCTTCAGATTTCATGTAACCACCTTTTATTATGCTCATAGATGTCAAATTGCATTGTAAGGGTCTACTAGGAAGACACAACGTTGAATATATGGTTTTATTTGCCTTGGTCATAAATTGTAGTGCGTCTCTCTGTTAAGTTATAGTTCCTGGTGCATATTAATCTGATTAAATAATTAACATAACTTCCTTCAGGATGATCAAACATGTATGGAATAGCGTACATAAAAAATTAGAATGCTAATGCAAGAGTAACACATATTTCAATTACTTTTCAACGAATGTGGTTGTCTGTCATTTCTTCTCGATTTATCAATATATTTTATACTCTATTTTTGTTAACTATTTTTATTGGCTGCAGACACGTCGAGATGGTAGTCTGATGACACTTTCTCAGAGCAAGAAATTATCACAGATGACTGCTGATAATGCTCAGTGGGAGGACAGACAATTGTTGAGATCTGGAGCTGTTAGAGGGACCGAGGTGCAGACAGAATTTGATGATGAGGATGAGCGTAAAGTAATGCTTCTTGTTCATGGTATGTTCTTTCCCTGTCACATTTTTTTTTTGGCGATGTTTTGTTTACAGCGTCACAGTGGCGACTAAAATAAGCATCACACCAAACCTTTCTGAAACCAGCCTAATTTCTCGTACATTAAGGTTTCAAGGAATGTTCCTTCCTTGGAAGTGATGAAAATATTAAATACTTTAGACGTGTAAACAAACCAGCGCAATTGTCGGAAATTCGTTTTGTAACATGGGAGCATATGCTCCCGCCACTCGGAAAAAACATTTTTGAAATGTCAAAAAATTCTGAACAAAAATTTGGCGTGAACATCTCGACATTCTATGTGTGCACACTAAGTTTCACGGAAAACCGACATTTTTTGTGGGCCGTGTAAAAAGACAAAAAGAATTCTTGTTAAAAGGCTTTTGTAGCACCAACTTTGTCTTTTTACACAAAAAATGTCGGTTTTCCGTGAAACGACTTCGTGAGCCTATAGGATGTCGAGATGTGTGTGCGAAGTTTTTTGTCCGATTCTTTTGACATCTCAAATGCGTTTGAAATGCAATTTAAAAACCAGGAGCACGTGCTCCCGGGCGCCTAAACGTCGCCCCCGTGTAATAAAATAAACAAGTCCTTGCAGCTATCGGTCTTCTTTCCCATCTCCTTTTGCGGGCATGTGCTGGCTAATTGGCTAGTAGATAGGTGTTCAATGTGAACTTGTGATCAGAGGATCATTCAATCCCAAAAGCTTCTGTATCACAGCAAGCATCGAACCACACACATGTTTCCATCATATCTGTCAATTTGAAAAATATGCCTTTTATGTTTCCTTTATTTGAATACATAGTCAGGTTGAAGCAAATAGTACATGACCGGGCCCTGGCATGATGCCGTTAATGTTTTCTCTTGTACAATGTTTTCTACCTGTTTATAGTACATTCACACAGTTGAACTTTAACAAGTCGATGGCTTTATTTTTGGCAGATACCAAACCCCCATTCCTGGATGGGCGAGTTGTATACACAAAGCAAGCAGAACCTGTAATGCCACTGAAGGACCCAACATCTGATATGGCTATCATTGCACGAAAAGGTTCGGTTTTGGTTCGGGAAATTCGTGAAAAGCAGAGCCAGAACAAGTCACGGCAACGTTTCTGGGAGCTTGCTGGATCTAGTCTTGGAAACATATTGGGTGTTGAGAAGACAACTGAACAGGTAAACTATTGCCACATTTTCTGTATGTCTCTAATGGTTTTGTCACTTGTCCATATGTTTTACTCTCTGGTCGAAAATCAGGTTGATGCAGATACTGCAGTTGTTGGTGATCAAGGTGAGATTGATTTCAAGGAGGAAGCAAAGTTTTCACAACACTTGAAGGAAAAAGCAGAAGCCGTCAGTGACTTTGCAAAATCTAAATCTCTTGCTCAACAGAGACAATATCTTCCCATATATACTGTCCGAGATGACCTACTACAGGTTTGTACTTGATTCTGTGGACTTATTATGACTGCTTTAGTTATGTCATGATCTTCGTCTTAGTTTCCTCTACTAAAAGACACCTATATCTCAAAGCTGTACGACTACTTCCATATACTTTGATTGCGAATTAGGCAACATCCAAAAGTCTTGGAAATTTGGAATATGTGTTTGAGTCGGATGAGCCAATAACACGAACCTAGTATATCACCTATGCTTATGGAGAAAGGAACAATATACAAATTCTCGCCGCTTCACTCAGATTGCAATAGTTCGGAAAAGATATGTCCTTTGGAATACGTTCTATATTTAGGCATAGTTTTTATCTGGATTTTTTACTTATCTTGCTGTATTTCATTCAAATGATTATGGCATCAATGCGGAATAACCGGTGTTATGCTGCTGCAATGGAGCAGGTTGTGCGTGAAAATCAAGTCGTTGTCGTCGTTGGAGAAACTGGTTCTGGGAAGACTACTCAGCTTACTCAGTATCTGCATGAGGATGGATATACCACAACTGGTGTTGTTGGCTGTACTCAACCGAGACGTGTCGCTGCCATGAGTGTCGCCAAGCGGGTTAGTGAAGAAATGGAAACTGAACTTGGTGATAAAGTCGGATATGCTATTCGATTTGAGGATGTCACTTGTGCTAAAACTATAATAAAGGTAAAATTCTGCTTGTGCTTTAGTTCGTGTCAATATGTGTTATATCTATTTCTTGTTTTAAAAAAACTTGATTATAAGAAGGTTCCGAACACTAGGCTACACATAAGTTTTTTTTTTTTTGTTTTGGCAAAATAGACTATGCATAGGTTAGTAAGTAGTAACCTCGTTTTTGAGTTAACCTTATGATTTCTGATTAGGTATAGTTGGCCACATGCCCTGAAGTCTTTAGATTAACATTCTGAAGTTTAGTAATTACTTTTGATTGAATTTCAGCTTTTTAGCATGGAATTTCTGACACATACTTTCCTTCTGTTTGTTTCACAGTATATGACAGATGGAGTGCTTCTCCGTGAAACTTTGAAAGATGCCGACCTTGACAAATATCGGTATGCTGTTAACTTGCTGTCAGTCTCTCGTAGTACTGATAAAGCTTGTGATATTCATAAACCTCAGTCTCGAAATACTGCTTGCTGTTGTAACGCTTCTCCCCCTCTTTATGCAGTGTCATCGTCATGGATGAAGCACACGAAAGATCCCTCAATACTGATGTTTTGTTTGGTATATTGAAGAAGGTTGTTGCACGTCGAAGAGATTTTAAGCTAATTGTTACATCTGCAACCCTAAATGCAGACAAATTCTCTAAATTCTTTGGAGGGTAAGTTAACTTGTTATTTTTTCTCCATAGTTAAGATTTGAATCCTTTGTTTTTCTATATGCAAACCTATAATTCTTTCCTTTGTTTGCAGTGTACCTGTATTTAACATTCCAGGCAGGACATTTCCAGTTAATATCTTGTTCAGCAAAACACCATGTGAAGATTATGTGGAAGCGGCCGTGAAGCAGGCCATGACAATCCACATAACGAGTGGCCCTGGCGACATCCTAATTTTCATGACAGGGCAGGAAGAAATTGAGACTACCTGCTATGCTCTTGCTGAGCGCATGGAGCAGCTAATATCATCGTCCACCAAGACTGTACCGAAGCTCTCCATCTTGCCAATCTACTCGCAATTGCCTGCTGACTTGCAGGCCAAGATCTTTCAGAAGGCAGAAGAGGGCACTCGTAAATGCATTGTTGCTACCAATATTGCTGAGACATCCCTCACAGTAGATGGTATCTTCTATGTCATTGATACTGGGTATGGAAAGATGAAGGTATACAATCCAAGGATGGGCATGGACGCTCTTCAGGTTTTTCCGTGTAGTCGAGCAGCTGCAGACCAGCGTGCAGGACGTGCAGGAAGAACTGGTCCTGGCACATGCTACAGACTGTTCACAGAGTCAGCTTACCAGAATGAGATGCTCCCTAACCCTGTGCCAGAGATTCAAAGGACAAACCTGGGAAATGTTGTTCTCTTACTGAAATCCCTCAAAGTCGAAAACCTGCTTGATTTTGACTTTATGGACCCACCCCCACAGGAGAATATCCTCAACTCCATGTACCAGCTCTGGGTATTGGGCGCCTTGAACAATGTTGGTGGCCTTACAGAAATAGGTTGGAAGATGGTGGAGTTTCCATTGGACCCAACTTTAGCAAAGATGCTTCTCATGGGGGAGCAGTTGAAGTGCCTTGATGAAGTATTAACCATTGTATCCATGCTCTCAGTGCCCTCAGTTTTCTTCCGGCCAAAAGATCGAGCAGAGGAGAGCGATGCTGCAAGGGAAAAATTCTTTGTCCCAGAATCTGACCACCTAACGCTCCTGAATGTATACCTGCAATGGAAGTCAAACCAATATCGAGGAGACTGGTGCAATGACCATTTCCTCCATGTCAAGGGTCTCCGTAAGGCTCGGGAAGTGAGATCTCAATTGCTAGACATACTGAAAGCCCTGAAGATCCCACTGACATCATGCCATATGGAATGGGACGTGGTGAGGAAAGCTATCTGCTCTGCGTACTTCCATAACTCGGCAAGATTGAAGGGCATCGGAGAGTATGTCAACTGCCGGAATGGGATGCCATGCCACCTGCACCCCAGCAGTGCGCTCTACGGTCTCGGCTACACCCCTGACTATGTCGTCTACCATGAGCTTGTCCTGACAACCAAGGAGTATATGCAGTGTGTCAGCGCAGTCGACCCGCAATGGCTGGCAGAGCTGGGCCCTATGTTCTTCTCCGTGAAAGACACTGACACCTCCCTGCTTGACCACAAGAAGAGGCAGAAGGAGGAGAAGACTGCCATGGAAGAGGAGATGGAGAAGCTGAGACAGGAACAAACCGAGGCAGCACAGATGGAGAAGGAGAGGGAGCGACAGAAGAGAGCCAAGCAGCAGCAGCAAGTTTCTATGCCGGGCCTAAAGAAAGGTTCGACGTATCTGAGGCCCAAGAGGATGGGTTTGTAGATAACAAGTTCGAGGAAGCTCCCTCAAAAAAAAAAAAAAGTTCGAGGAAGCTTTTTGCGTGTATTGTGTTTTTTCTTTTTTGTAAGCCGAGGGAAACTGTACAATAGCTATGTTGCTGATTCACGAGCTAATGTAGTATCAAGTCTGCACTCTGCAGCATGTACAACACAGATGAACGAATGTAACATTTACAGCACTTGGAGAGAGAAAAATGGCAGTATCAAGCACTGTCACGGGGGCAAAGCATTCTAGTTGACCTGCAACCGTCTTAAATTACTCGGTTGTGCAGTGCACAATCCTTGGGACATTTGCTTGTTCTGTTTTTCGCATTTTCCATGCAGCTAAAAATACTGTAACATGAAATCAGGTATGCCAATTTTCTTGAAGGACCGGCCTAGCATAACAATTTCATTTCATCAGCAATCCGGGGAAGTTATTCGCGAGTTGTGAACGACATGAAAATGAAACGACAAAATTCAGGCCAGAACTTTTAACACCGCATTATGCACCCACAGGATTCGTACTTCAGACGTATGGGGTTTAAGAGATATATCCGCGTGGCAAAAATATTAATCAAAAATATTAATTTTGTGGCTGCTGGGATTCGAGCCCAGGTCTCCACGGCCACAACGTGGAATTCTCACCACTAAACTACAGCCACCACTTTGCTAAAATATCAAACCCTAGACTACTTATCTAGTCCTTAGACACGGTTGGCCGTGTTGCTACCAGCCCACCACTGACGCGGAGGCCCCACCTCCAGAGACTGGACTGGACCGCCCAGTCTCCCACCCGCCGCCTTCATTCTCCGCCCAGTCGCCCACTCCGCGAAAGGGAAGGGAAAGGAGGTGCAGGTGGCCTTAATCGCCGGCAGCGAATGCGAGCGGCGCATCCCCGACTCCTCGCCGGTGAGCAGGTACTTTTCGAACCCTCGTCTTTCCTCGAAAGCCCTATCGAGCTGCGATGAAGTGAGGCCTCGTTCTCAGATCCATGGATGCCACTTCTCGGCAATCTTATTCACGGGGGGTCCGTGGTAAATGGGATTCGTGAATCGTGAGTTGAATGCTAGTATGAGGAAGCTAGGGTTAGCGCATTGTGTATCTGTGTCATGCATGCATGTTCCTTGGTGGCAAGTGCTTGCGCCGCCTGACTTAAGCATTTGCTAAATACTCTCTCACTCTCGCAAAGACTGTAACTTCCAGCATTCTTAAAAAGTCTCATATAAAAAAAAGCATTCTTAGGAAGTCAAACTATCTTAAAATTTGACGGAGTTTATACAAAGATATACCAATATTTATGAAACCAAATAGGTATATTCTGAAAATATGTTTCACATGAATCTAATGATACTAATTTGGTGGCATAAATGTCAGTGCCTTATTGTATAAACACGGTCAATCTTAAGAATGTTTGACTTTCCAAGAAAGCTGGATGGAGGGAGAAAGGGAGTAGTGGTGATGGTTAGTTCGGATCATTCAATGTGTGGTGGCGATAGTAGGTGTAGCACGTGAGTTTGGATGGTTCTGCTTACTTACCAGATTGTGACTTCTCATGGTAGAAGAACTGTTTTGCATTGCAAAAGGATCACATTTAGACGATTTGGTGTTTTTCTCATAGTTATACTTGGGTTACACCAGTGGCGGAGCTAGGATTAGGAGTAAGTGATGTCAAAAGCCTAAAATAAGTGATCGATGAGACTAGTGAGGTCATTATCTAGTACTTTTAGGGTCAAAACTAAGGAATCCTTAGCTAATATCATGGTGTTCATCAGATTTTAGTGATGTCAATTGACATCATAAACAGCATGCAGCTCCGCCACTGGGTTACACGGCATTAATGCAACAAAATTTAGACACAGATTTTGGCATCGATTAAATATTATGGATATTTTTTCCTTTTCTCTCATTCGTTTTACTTGTGACATAGTTCTGCAAAGAATTGAACTTACACTAAATAAAGGACTGATGGTGTGTGTTTAAATATGTTCAGAAATCACAGTTCATTGGCAAACAATAACTTGGCGTGCGAGAGAGCTGAGATCCATCACTTGGATTAATGCTGATATCTATCAGAGCCTTCGAGGATAGTATTCTACATTATGGCAGAGATTTGGATATATGAGCCTAACTTCAAGTCAACCTTGTTCTGTTCTTAGTCAATTAAATATGATACCGAAACTCAAATATTCCCAAATTTCCTTCTGAATTTGAACACTCTGTTTAGGGCTAGTATGCAGATGCAAACGCCAAATGGAGCCTTACTCTCCCATTCCAGTATGAGAAGGCTACATAACCAAAAGCATGCAACTGGATTTTATTTTATTTTGCAGGTGAAAGGGTAGTAACTTGTAAAGTGTAATAGTTCCGGACCAGTCTTAACTCTTAATTATGATTTTTTTTTGGGATGGATGGCTCTTGCTGTCTTGCTTGTGTTTCACCTCTAGCTATTGCAATGATTGATGTACAATACAGTCCTCCCTACACGATTTGCTGACCCCACAGGTTTCGTGGCACTTATTTATTGTACATGCTTTCTAGGAAAAACTTATACTATATTTGACAACATAGCATCATTCTGTTATTGTCCGCCCATATTGTGTCCATTTGCTAGATCTGCCATGAGAACATTGAAAAGTTCCACGCTGTATCACCTTCATTAAAAACTGGATCTGCCTACTGGGTGATAACTTACACGCACTAGCAAATTCTATTTTCTGTTTCTCCTTTTGCACATATGCTTAGATCGTTATATTGCATCAAATAGCATGGTAGGTGGAGTCATATCCGGATTCATTGACCCGGCTACATCGGGACCACCGACCACGTCCCGCAAGATTAACTACCACCCCAAGAACAATACCGCCTTTCGAAGATTACTCCTAGAGACGACGTGATCCTCATCTCACGGCCCTGTTCCTTGCCCTGGTCGACTCAGGTCCTGGTAATTGGTTTACACGAAAATTTATCATCAGAGTCTGTAGAGCTAACTTTTTTTTGGAGAAATGCAACCAAAATATATGAAAATTTAAACCTGCATGAGTTGGTGTCAAATCTCATAGAATACATTTATTACAGAAGGTTCAAAGTTATTACGAGTGTCCAAATAGTTCCCCTCTTATTTTGTTTTGCTAGACAGCCAAAACAATATTAGTTCAGGCAAGAGCAATATTGCTACAAGAGTTTGTTTGTGGACCTTGAAAAGTCACAAGATACTGATGGCATACAAAATTGTGCCATGCACATCTAACTGCTGCTTAATAAAGGGCAAAGTACTATTGTTACTCAGAAAGTCAGACTGATCTCAGGCGTGGTGTATTTGAATTTAGTAATTGCTGGTCATCACTTTTAACAATTATAAGAAAACAATGCGTTTTCTTGTCAGAAATGCACTATTTCATTGTAATGTACTGCTTCAAATTTGTTGTTCCCTTTTTAGTGTTTACACATCATTTGGCTCAGTTGTAACTGCACAAATGACAACATCCCTGTTCGGTTTACCTTTTTTCTAACAATACCGGACAACGGACGTGGACCATTTACCTTCATTTGCGTATCATGTTTTCCAGGATAAGATGGACCTCACATCTCAGGGTCAGAAAATGCAGCAACAAAAACCAAATGGCCGAAGAGCAGTTGGTAGCTCGCAAACCTGGACAGTATGTAACTCTTTCCTCCTTCATTTTCACCTGGTCATCGTGAGCAAAACGACATACTGACAAAACCTTTTTTCTATAGCGGTATGGTGTTCTGCTACCAAGCCAGCAGACACGGAAACTAAAAGAATGGGTTCTAACTGATGAGCAACAACAGCTAGTCAATGCTAGTGGTCTTGGACATCTTGCTCTTACCACAGGATTTACCATTGACCGTTCCTTGCTTACAGCCTTCTGTGAGAGATGGAACAATGAAACAAATACTGCACATTTCGTGGGATTTGAAATGGCACCGTCTCTCCGTGATGTTTCGTACATTCTTGGAATTCCAGTGACTGGTCATGTGGTGACGGCAGAACCCATTGGTGATGAAGCTGTGAATCGCATGTGCTTGCATTACTTAGGAGAGAGCCCTGGAAGCGGAGAGCAACTATGTGGCTTGATCAGATTGACTTGGTTGTACAGGAAATTCCATCAACTGCCAGAAAACCCCACCATGAATGATATTGCATTTAGCACCCGAGCGTACCTTCTATATTTGGTTGGCTCCACCTTGTTTCCTGACACAATGAGGGGCTTTGTATCCCCAAGATATCTACCACTTTTGGGGGATTTTAGGAAGATACATGAGTATGCTTGGGGTGCTGCAGCTCTTGCTCATTTGTACAGAGGATTGTCTGTTGCTGTAACACCAAATGCCACTACCCAGTTTCTTGGCAGTGCAACTTTGCTCATGGTACCATCTCCTGTGTATTTCTATTATTATCTCTAGTTATCTACCATCTTGTTCACTAATTAGAGATTTCTCTTGTTTCTACAAGGCTTGGATTTATGAGTATCTTCCTTTAACTCAACCCCAACAAAAGAATCAGAACACCTTGCTGCCCCGGGCATGCCGATGGAACTTTGGAGGAGCAACACGTGGGCAGAGAAAGAAAGTTTTGGAATGGAGAAAGGATTTTGAGCAGCTCCAGTTATCTGATGTAAGTCCAGATTACCTATTTTACAAATTTGTACATTTGAGTTTATGACATGTTGAGTATTTTTCTGATTAACCTTTTCAGGTCAACTGGAATCCTTACAAGGACATAAATCCAGCAAATGTTCCAGGATATTGCATTGCAGCAGATAACATTTGCTACTCTCGGACATGGCTAATCAGCTTTAACATAAAAGAGGTGTATGTACCAGACCGGTTTACTAGGCAGTTTGGGAGGGAGCAAGGTCGCCTCTATCAGGTGCCAATGTGGGCAAGAAGAACTTGGAGTAAGGCGAAGGACTGGAGGGTTGAGTATGCTCGTGAGATTGAGGACTTCCATCAATTGGTTGGCTGTCGTTTCATCCCCTCTACAGAAACTAATATCAACTCCCTCCCGAGTGAGTGTATAGCTGGACAGAGTACTGCAGGATGCAGCCAGAGTGCCTCTCAGAACTTCTCTATGATGGTAAGCCCCCAGATAAATAATATATTTCTTCATACATCTTATGAGGTGATCGTTGGCTGTGGGTTGTAGGTTGAAGCTTTAAAGAATGAGCTCCCAGTAATTGATCGCTATTTGGAGGGACATGTACTCCCTCCAGAGGTTGCAAGCTTCCTAGAGAAGGTGAGTACGATGATCAAAATGTACTCCCCAGCACAGAGCAATCCAAGAAAAGATGAAGCAGCCCAGTGCAAGAATGTTACTGTCAGATCAAAGAACCCAAGAAAGAGGGCGAAAAAACCTCCGCTCTTTCAAGATCCTTCAAGCCCACAGGATTCCGGGGTAAACCAGTATCCAGGCGTGCTGGTACCTTATCAGGATATTAGCACGTATGAGTATGACAAGGCGTTGGATGGCACTGCCCCTCTGCTCAACGGAGGGGAAGTGTTCAAGGAACATGGGATGATGGAGCCATGGCAAATGTCGCATCTGACGACAGAGTCCTCTTCCTCTCCAGACTCGAGTTCGCCGGGATCAAGGAAGCGCAGGCGGCAACACCCTGATGAAGACCGAACCCGGAGGAGCAGTGACAGCCTCCCAAGGAGCAGAAGGCACTGTCTGCAGCTCAAAATGTTCAAGCACCGGGACGGGGTGGGTGCCGAGGAGACCAACCCGGTCTTCCTCTGATGGCGACCGACATTCCTTTGCCGTTGTACAAAGTAGTGGACAACCGGCCGTGTTGTGAGGCTGTTAACTGTCTTATGTAGGGTTGTAGGCGTTTCCTCGGAGTGAGTGAAAACCTAGCCTTTTGCAGTTGGGATATCTATGCTGTAGAGCCAAGGTGGATGGCGCAACCTTGCACCAGATGTGGTGTCCTCTCAGGTTCATATGGCTATTGCAGATATGCACAAGCGCAGGTCTGTGCCTGTATGTTGCACTGTGAGTAGACCGTCCCTTGTAAATTGTAATATCATGTGCTGTGGTCGCTCAATCCAATCCAAAATCTTGTTCGACATCCAAAGCATGAATTTTCATAGGGGGAATGTAAACGTAAAATAAAAAACACGATCCAAACGGGGCTGTATTGCTTCTCGATAGTACTACTACAATCAACAATAATCTTGGTGGGACGGTGGCGAGGGGAGATTGTTTGATTGATTTCAGGGCACCTTCAACGCAGGCCCCACTGTCTCTCCCTCCTCTCCGCCGTAACGTGCTCGTCGATATTTTTTTTTTACTGTAACTTTGGCGGGCTTTTAGCCAGCCTGAACTTTTTTTTTTACGGAAAACAGCGAGCACTGCTCCCTTTTATATTAAGAGGAAACCGGAACAGAGGAGGCGATCGTGGCGGCGGCCTAGGGTTTCAACCCTAGCCGCCGCCGCCGGTGATATCTGCAGCTTCATCGTCGTCGTCGGCAAAGATTCGACGGGTCCTCGCCTCCTCTAGGTGCCGTCTGGCACTAGAAGGGGTGGGGACCTCGGACCTGCGCACGGCGCTTTTCGAAGGTCACTAATGGTAGAGTTTGGCTTTGGTCGTCATCTTCTTCGTTAATGGAGATGGTATCGTCTGCAATAAGTGATCTTCCACGCTTCGTTCGACGGCGAGATATCCTTCCCGACGTCAATGGTGGCTTTGGAAGATTAAGTCTGTCTAGGTATGGTTCTTCAGATCTTGCTTCGCCAGATCAATCTTGGATTGTTTCTCATGGTTGCCGCGAGGAGGTTGGTCCTCGCAATATCTATCCCGGCTACTACGTCTTCGGCAATGGTGATTCGTTCTCTCGGCTCCCAACGACGTCGACAAAGTGGTTCGGTTTTTTGTCCCTGGAATATCAGTGGTGGTGCTCTTGCCGATGTTGCTTGATTAATTTAATGGCTGCGTGCGTGCACAAAGCCTTGGCATTGCGGCTCAAATTTAAAAAGGGAGAACCTTCGGTGGTATTCACAGGTCTATGGTTTGGTGGTGTTGGCATTGTTCTATGGCTGCCTTCAGAAAAGTACAAGATTGTGTCATGGATGAATAAAGAGCTTGAAGATCTCATAGATTTGCTAGTCTCTTTTAGTTTTGTTTTTGTAATCGATGTAATCGTGTACTCTTTGATGGTTTAATATACGTGGAAAATTCAAAAAAAAAGGAAACCGGAACAAATGCCGGCGAATTATTACAGAAGTTACAGAGGGAAACAAAGAAAAAGAACATGACACTAAGCAAACAACTCCGCAGGGAGAGCTTTCGACGCCCATCGTCTCCCGACTAGCGTTGGACGCTAGCGCACAAGGATCATCACCGCCGTAGACGAAGAGCTTCACTCAGCCGAGATTAGCCACGATGGTGCTGGAGCAGCCGAAGGGCAACACATTGCCGAGTCCACACCCGGACGAAGGGCCATGCGCCGCCGAGGTTTTACACAACATCCAACAGCATAATCGAAGGACCTTACGAAGCCGAGTCTGACACCCGGGAGGCATCCCGGCACTAGCCCGGCCATTAGTCGTCTTCAGAGGAGAGCTTCCGGCCCTTCCGAAGGAGCTCGAGCATCGTGACCATGTAGAGAGCACCAACACACCACCGCCACCTCTCCACTGGTCCCTCCAGCTGAGTCCAACTCCAAGAACAATGCCTCCAGGAGGGACATGACGACAAGCCGCCAACATTGTCTGATCGGAGACCCGAATTGAAGGTTTCCCCCCGGAGCCTGGACACGGTGGAGGCGAGCGTAGTACCACGACAGCGCCTTCAAGAAGGAGACGACACCCACGACCGCCATCGCTGCCGGCTCCGGCCAAGGCAGGAGCAAGCCTTCGCTCGGCACCGTTGCTCGCACCTGTAATGTCCCGACCCCGGAATTATACAGAGAGGCTATGAATCCGACACAACCATCAATATATAAGACAAAGATCGAGACTTGTGGAACAGAACTGGCACAAAGCATGACTCTACGACACAAAAGTATAGCAACTCATATAACGAGAAGAATACAAATATTACAAGCAAAAGGATCACAGATCCAACAATTTAACAAGCGGAAGCGGGTAGTGTTGTCTAACAACAAGAAGCAACATATGGCCTAAGAGGCCTACAATAAACATCATCCCATCCAGCTTGTTCCATGGTCCCAAGCTGCCACCTGGGAACCCCAGACTAGTAGTCGACGTCAACGAAGAACCCACCTAGCTGCTCGGTGTCGTCGTCCTCTGAAACACAAAATCATAGAGGCAGCAAAGAGAGACTGAGTACGACGTACTCGCAAGTTTAGTAGGGCGATATAGGCCCAATGACTGACGGAGGCTCTAAGGATGTACATGTAGTTCTTTTGCATGAAGCTAACTTTCATAAACCGAAACATAAAAGACACATGGCATTCGTCTACTCAGAGTATTTTTATAAAGGGGTAAGAGAGTATCATTATCATATTCGGTTCTCGACGAACCTACTTGCAGCCATCACCACTCATCTCACACAAAGGCACTCCCTCGACTCACCCTCGAGGAAATGAACCTTTATCACAAGTTTATTATGCAACCTCTAGCTGCCATATCAATTAGGTTAACGTTGTCTATGATCTTATATCCGATACCAAGATTGTCCATAACCGTGGACACGGCTTTCGAAAAGATTATCCCTGCAGGGGTGTACTATTTTACCCATTGGTACCGTCCGGCTCACCTGAGTGGCCCTCTTCCGGGGAAGGCCGGCAAGCGGGCGCGGTTAAACCTTTACCTCACGTGAGAATATCCAAGAGTCATCTGTGGCCACAGGACAGGTTCAGCGCTCCCAGCGCCCTGCCCCATCGCCACGTCCTAAACACAAATCCTCATCAACATCATCTTTCCACTCACACGCAAATGGAAAACCGAACTAGAGGACCCTTGGATACGCCCGCACAAGTTATTCAGTTAGTAAGGCGCCCATACACCCACCAATGGCAGCACGCTCGTCTTGGTTCAAGAGGTAAAGAACTCGCACCTAGGGGCTGGAGTGAGGCAAAACACCATCCCCGATGGCAACTCACCCAAGCCGTCTTAGCATTTTAATTAAGCACCCCACATATCCACCAAGTCCGCATCATTCCCTCTTCAACAACAATTATGGAAATAAACAACGGACACAACTAATATTTAACTAAGCATGGCTAAGCATAGCTAAGCATATGAAAACATCAAGTCTATCTTTATCTCGGGCCAACACTTCAACCCTAGGTTTCATAGGTAGGGATACATATGATTGGCTCGGGGAAGAACATGCATTCATAGGATATTCTAATATTTACCAAAAGAGACATTTGAACCGCATGCAATATTATGGTGGATAAAATAATTTGAATAAAATCATAGGATGCTAAAATGCCAAGAAGGTTGGGTTATCTCTTGCCTTGCTGCCGAGTAGCGTAGTATTGCTCGTCGGGGTAGGAGAGGGAACCCTCGACTCCGGAATCTATCGATACCCAAAAGAAAAATACAAGGAGCACATAAATCACACGATCACAAGGTGCAATGCGCAAAACACATGATGACATGTCCAATTGATGCAAAGATAATATCATTAAATAAATTAAAAGCAAATTTAAATGGGGAGCCAAATAATTGGTGCAATTATTTGGGAGCAACCCCATATTTATCTTAGTGACCACATTCTTTATAAATTAACAAATTATTAGAGAAGTGACTCAATTATGCATGAACATGACATGAATGGATAGGGTTCGTTATTCCGATCATTTTGGTACCTCATTTGTAATTTTCGGAGCACCGATGAATAAATAGCAATTTAATTTAAATAATTGAATTTAATTAATTTAAACAAATTATGAATAACATCAATTAAAGATTTGTGATCATGATGTGATAAGTGCATGGTTTGATAGCATTTTACATGTTGAGCACAATGATATTTAATTCATAATTTTTGGACAAATATTTAATAAGTTATGGAAATTCCTAAATTGTTATCATTTATGCCAATTTAGGAATTCATAATTAAACATCAAAATATGGTTTCAAATAAACATTTCAATGTGTCCATTGGTTAGAGTTTGTCTTGCTGATCACATCGGTATTTCATTTGTTGAATTTGGACGACTATTTGAAAAGTTATGAAATATTTGAAATTAAAACAATTTCTGTTTTTACTGTTCGGGCCGGCCCACAGGTCGGCCCAGGCCGGGGTGCAGGCCGGGACTGCTCCAGAAGAGGCCGGCCTCAGAGCCGGCCCAGACCGGGGCCAGGCCGGGGCACTGCCCGAACAGGCCGGCCTCGTGGCCGGCCCAGGCCGGGCGCCTGGCCGGTCAAGAACGCACGCACGCACGCGTGCTGGTCAGAAGCCACGACCGGCGAACGCACCGTGGTGACCGCGGCGATGCGCGACGGCGAGAAGATGCGGGGGGGCGAGCAGAGGGGGAGGAAGAGAGACACGGGGCGAGGAACTCACCCTGAGTCATGAGCGTGGACGTCGACGGCGAGGGAGCGGCCGACGGCGACGGATTCGGCCTCCGGCGAGCGGCGGACGCGACCGAAGAGGACGAGGACGATTCACTCGATCCCGAGCCTTCCAGCCCGATTCCGACGACGGGGAGGAAGAGGAGGGCACGCTGGAGCTCCCCGTCGGCTTCGATTGGCGCGGGGCTGTCCTAGACGCCGGCGACGACGGGAGGCAGACGGCGGAAAAGGCAGCTCGGGGAGGAGGAGAGAGGGAACGGGGAGGGAGCAGGTGAGCTGGGGAGGGAGCAGGGCGTCTCGAGGCGTGCTTCTTAGACCACCAGAGAGGGGGCCACGGCGGCATGGCGACTTGAGGCGGGCGTCGGCGGCATGGGGCGCCGGCCACTGTGAGAGAGGAGAGAGGGAGGGCTGACAGGAGGGTCCCACCGGCAGGCTTTTGAACTTTTCCAAAATTTTCTTTTTCCTGATTTTTAAAGCAGCAAGGTTTAGCTATTTAAAAGAGCTATTTAAGCAATTTTGTAAATTCTGGAAATATTCATGTGGGCTCCCTATGTCCTAAGGAAACACCACAAAAATTATTGTCCCAAAATAAAATGTTTGCACCACATTTGTTCATAAGGTTTAGTTATAGCTATTTTTGATAAATGGAAAAAAGCATTTAATTGGAGCAAATAACCTTTTCCAAAAATAATGAAAATATTCATGGAGGCTCTCACAATAATATTGAAGCTCCCCATGATTTTAGTTTGAATTTTTGGAAGGTTTAACTTGGTTCCAAAAATAGGAATGGAATTAAGCCAATTTAAATTCTCATAATTTATTTATTTGATTGGCATTTATAAAAATATATTCTTAGAACTTCCGGGACAATTTGGAAATTCAAGAATAAGTTGGTTTGGCCATTTTGGGCAAAGCATTTAGTTTTGGAAATTTGAGGAAGGGTTTTGCTTCCTTTGTTTTACAAATGTTGCTTTATTCAACTTAAGCAATTTTAAATGGATGCCATGATGCAATGCAAACAAAAAGTGAAAATTTGGCCCATATTTTAGGGTACCAAATCTGGGCTGTTACAGCACCCCACCGGTTAGCTGGTCCACCTGAGCCATCCTCTTCCAACGGACCGCGCTGCCGCCATCTTCAACGGAGCACCGCAGTCACCTTCGTGACCAGCACTGGCAGCGCTGGCCCTCAAGGCAGAGGGACGCCCAAACAACCTCCAACACCGCACACCGACCCCCACCTCGAACCTCCATTCCCGCGAGACAGGAGCACCACCACCTGCGCCGCCGAGCAAGCGCCGGTCTGGCCCTGCCGAGCAGCGGCAGAGCCCGAGCCGCATTCTGGCCGAGCGGGACCGCTGAGCCCAGGTCGGGCCCAGACGAGCCCAGATGCGCTGCTCGCTCCCAGCTATAGGTGGCCAAACGGGCCGGCACGGCCCGGCACGTGCGCGGCACGGCCCGGCAACGGCACGGCCCGTTGGGCACGATTAGAATCGTGTCGTGCCTGGGCCGGCCCGCGTGCCGCGGCCTGACCTCCGGCACGGCCCGGGAGGCACGCCGACGGCCCGTTAGGCACGGTTGGCCCGTCGGGCATGGCCCATTTAGCGTAAATGTGGCCCAAAAATTGAAAAAATAATAAAAATAGGTAAAAAAATAAAAAAAAACCTAATCGTGCCGTGCCGGGCCGGCCCACGGGCCTCGATCGGAGCTGGGGCACGGCACGGACCGGGCCCGTGCCGGGCCGTGCTTTTTTTTCCGTGCCTCGGGCCGGCACGCTCGGCCCGGCCCGTTTGGCCAGCTATACTCCCAGCTCTAGGACGCCGCCGCTAGTGAGCCTGGTGTCGCCGCCCCTCCACCGCACCATGCTGACCTCGCCGTCGTCGCCCCGCCGCACCTGGGCTCCGCCGCCGAGCGCAGTCCGCTCCGCGCGACCGGCGACTGAGACGGGCGTCTCAGCCACGCAGGTCCGCCCACAGCCCTCCGCCATACTTTGACGGCCAGGGCGCCGCCACCGCCGCCGAGGCCGGCGGCGGCAGCGGCCAGGGATCTCGAGGATGGGGTGGTTGCTGGCTAGGGTCCGGGGGCCCTCCGGAGCAGCCCGAGCGGGGGCGGCCCGGGAGGAAGGAGAGGAGGGGAGGGGAGTGGCGGGGAAGGGGAGGTGGGCGGCGGCGGGAGGCCCTGGCGGCGGCGGCTCGAGGGAGGAACCCTAGGGGAGAGGGGAGGGCCCTTGTGTTGCCAGCCTGAACTTTATAGAAGCAATCAAGGTAACTTACAACTTGGCATGTTACAAAGATGGAGAGAAAGCGAGGAAAACATGGGAGGAAGAGCTAAGGGGGGGTCTGCTCGTCGATTCCGCCACCCCTGGCAGCCGACGCTGCTAGCTTGGGGAGTTCGGGCCTCTAGACGACATTGTTTCAACCTCTTGCCGTCCTCGGAGGAGACCAGGCCCTGCAGCCAACACCGTCGCCGTCCCCTGTCGTCATCCTTGTAGCCACTGCCACCTGAGTCCATGCCATCGTCGGAGGAGCTCGAGCTCAACGATTGTACTCCCAGATCCGTAGGGTCGTCGGATGGCAGGTTGCCTTGGCTGACTGCCTGACCGTAGGTTTGTACACACCCACGACCACGAGCTGCATCATCCACAAGTTGTTCAACCGGTTGATTGCGCAACATGCACGTGATGAAATTATGTATGACTCAAGGGTGGGACTTTCAGGGCGAGTTGATTGAGCCCGAGAACGGACTGACAACGTCCCAAAAGTTGCTTTATTATGTGCAGCATGAAATCCGTGAACAAATAACTCATATTCAATTTTAAGATTATTTGGTGGAGCAAACGTGGAGTAGCATAGGTGACATGGGCATATGGCCGGACATTTGTTCCATGACACCCCAAACTATGCCCGGGCGTTCGGTCTGTTCGGTTTGCTCGGTCTTCTAATATTTCGGTTATCTAGAAATGCTACCCAAATTAGCTTCGGTCTTTTCAGTTTTCCAGTATTCGGTCTTCGGTCTTTTCGGTTCGGTCTTCGGTCATGACCATATAGACCAAATAGAGAAATGTGACACTAGTTTAATTATATTTTCAAATCTCAAACAACACATTTATATACAAAATATAAGCACAACATGAGCATTTTAATCACTTCAATTTGCTGAAATGTAAAATCACAGAATTATGTACACAAATCAAGCAACACAAGTCATAACTTGAAAATCACAGAATATGTAGTCTCAATCTCACATAGAGCAGCAAAAGCCACTTGACAAATAAATACACATATAATTTCACATGGTCTCACACAGATCACAACCACAAATGCACACATCACACATGAATTTATGGTAGAATGTTGCTGGACAGTGAGCATTCCCTTGGACCTTGGTCACCAGGTTGGCTGTAGCAAATCCTCAAGCTTTGGTGAACTTGCTTGACTTGGCCGTGGCCGGGGATGCAGCAGCAGCAGCCTTGCGCTTCCCTTTCTCTTGATCGCCAAGTTCTTCAAGCAACTCTGCATATGAAGCATATAAATATGAACCATGGCAGTAGCAAAACTATATAAATAACATGGTCATGTGGCTGATCATATGTAAATAGTTGATTGTAATAGCAACAAAAGTATGTAAATCACATGGTCATGTTGCTGATCATATATAAATAGCATGGCTGATTGTAATAGCTACAGAAGTATGTAAATCACATGGTCATGCG
This sequence comes from Puccinellia tenuiflora, assembly GCA_012064385.1. Classification (NCBI taxonomy): domain Eukaryota; kingdom Viridiplantae; phylum Streptophyta; class Magnoliopsida; order Poales; family Poaceae; genus Puccinellia; species Puccinellia tenuiflora. The sequence goes on from QRDG01001240.1 coordinate 789,840, forward strand.
GCGAATCATATGTAAATCACCTTTTTCTAGCTCTTCTAGTGCCTCCAAGTTCTCCTGGATGTCGACGGGATCAGTGGACCGTCTCAGCCAGTCTTGTGTACAGACTAAAGCTTGCACCATGAATGGAGTAAGAGATGTACGAAAATCATCAAGTATGCGTCCACTTGTGCTAAAGGCCGACTCCGAAGCCACCGTTGAGATGGGAATAGCCAAGATATCACGAGCCATCTTTGCCAAGGTTGGAAACCTTGATGAATTTACGGCCCACCATGCTAGGATATCAAGTTTTGTCTCGGGGTCTTCACAATCCTCCGCAAGGTATTTATCAAGCTCGGATTTACTACCGCCATTTGAACTATTACCTTGCCTTAGTCTGTTCGCAATTAGTTGCTTCATCATACTCCCTCCTCCTTTTGTTATTGCTTGGTTAGTAGATGTTGTCGCTGCTGCAGGTGAGGACAATTGCATCCGGTACTCCTCAAACAGCTCACGAACACATTGGATAATAGCAGCCCAGACTTTCTGTCCCATCTCAAGACCATACATTTCCTCTGTAGCAATCTTTGTATAATCTGATAATAGCAGCTGGAGTGGAGGGCTGGAGGCGTGGTGACTGACTGACTGGTGCCCTGATGGAGCGGTGACCTAGAGTATGCACGTTCTGCCAGGATTTCTTCGGTCAGTTCGGTCGAATCGGTCTATCGCTCACACCAACCGAACAACCCGAGATTATTTCGGTTGGCTGAGTTGCAAGACCGAAGTACTAACCGAAGCCCGAATTTTTTGCTATTTCGCGTTCGATCCCGGTTTTTTCGAGTTCGGTCTTCGGTTTCGGTCTTTTATGCCCGGGCATACCCCAAACAACCGAAAACAGACAATTTTGTGTGTGATATCCGGCGAGACACCAATGTATGTGTGTGTGTCAGTGTGTGGAGCAGTGGAGGGGGGCATGAATTCCTCTACCAAGAAAAAAAAACCACTTCGCCTTCTGTCATGGATGCCACGTTTCGGCTTCGTGGTGTTCCCTGGCCCTACATGTCAGCGCGAGCTGAGATCATTCTTTATTCAGCCTTTCCCAAAGGAGCAAGGTGTTCAGTAGGAGAGCAGTCCGTCGGTCGCCCAAAACCCGCTGCTCTTCGCCACTACCACTAACACTGCCTTCATCTTCCTGCCATTCTCCGTGCTTTTCTCGCTTTCTCTCTCTCATGGCGATTTGATGGAACATCCATTTGTGGCGTGTTAAAGAGCCAGCCCCTGTTCCCAATTTTCTCTGCATTTCCAGTCCACTTTCTCCTTTCCGGCTTTTCCGTCTAGGACGAACTTCCGCTCGCGATTCCGCCCGGAAAATCCCAACTTGCTCGCCTATTCTTCCTAGTCCCCGACCCACGACCCCTCCCCTCGCGTTTTCTCCCGGCGGCGGTGCAGCGAGAGGGGCGGCGCGGAGCTGCGGCGAGAGGGGAGGCACGGCGGCGAGCGAGGGGCGGCGAGACGGGCAGGTCTGTGTCCCATTCCCCACATCCCATCTCTCGCCGGAACCCTAACTCTGAGCTCCGCAGGAAGAAGCCAGTAGGCAGCGGCGGCTGTGGCCTGTGGGGATCTTTCCGCGACGGCGAAGCTTCTCTGGTGAACTGTCCTTCATTCAAGCCGGTAGGTGCTCTTGCTTCGGTTCCCGTTAAGATGACTCGGTTTCCTTCTAGATTACTTCTCTTACTCCGAATCTTCCCATGCATATGAATCAGAATGTTGTTCAGTTGGTAAGATTTTGTCCGAAACGCATGTGCTTGGTCAGGCACGGTTGCTCCAAAGTCCAAACACAGTTTGCAGATGACCATTTGTTTTGTTCTGTTAAGAAAAAAAACTGACTTTGCAAATGATCCTGTGATGGCTTGCTCGATCTGCAGGTGTGCTCTGTGGATTTTAGTTTGTTGGGGCCATCATTTTTAGATGATTGATTAACTACAGATTGTGTTTTTGCACCATGGATGATGCAACGCCAATGTCTTGTGGGGATCAAGTTAACGATGGAGCAATTGCATGCTAAATGCTCATCTTTCTTTTCCATAGGCCTCTTCATCATCATTGCCATCTCATTAAGCTGAATGCTCAAAGCGGCTGAAAAAGATTTGTTGCTTCACGTGTAATAGTGGTTGTCTGCAACTTTCTCTTAGCACACAAACTGGTTTTGATGCTGGAACCCGCAGTATGCAATATATAGTGTGGAATAGTTAGTTTGTCACTACCCATCGTCGTTGCAAAGGTTGGATTTTTTTTTATTCAAATACCTATGTCTATCCATCTCATTGATGGAAAGATTCAATTATTATTACTTGGTAGTGAGGGATTGGGGATTATAGAGAGGCGTTTGGGATTACACGGGGATTACAGGGGATTGGGTGAAGGTAGGGGTGTCACCCAGTCCCTGTGGGGACTAACCCCCTAAAAAACTCTAGTACCAATCAAGGTCTGAAGCTGCACAGTGCCAGTAGTGGGTTGGGTTCTGAAGCGAGCGGTGAAAAATGGTCTGGTTTTTCAGTCCAGAAGGGGAACCACAATGGCCAGGCCCAGGCCGGATGTATTTCTCTGGTGTTTCGTTACCCCGCTTTCTGATCTTATTTTCCTGTGATAAATGTCTGGACCATGCTCTTCATCTGGCACAAGTATCAACCTAGGGACATTTCTTCTTCTCCTTTTTTGTAGTTAATTTAAGTGGTGGATTTCTTATAGTTCGTAATAGTGCATCTTCATGTATCCCCTTGAGTTTTTTAGCGGATTTCCCTTTTGCAGTTGTTTATGCTTTTCTTGCATTACGAATTTTCATCTGTTTGAAGCCACTGTCTTGTCAACCGATCTCCAATCTTGTTGAGTACAATCTGTGGTTGCTCCCTTTTTAACCATTCGAACTCCAGATGATTGGTTTTGCTGATTATATTTAATCTCAAGGCCGAACCACTGAAAATCTGAAATCTACATTCTTACCAACTTCCTGTTACCATGTATTGTAAAACCTCAAAAGTTTGAGAAAGAAAAGCTCTAAAAATACTAATTGGTGTTTATAAAAATGAAAACATCTGATTCTCTGTTGATTATTGTTTTCCATTTACTGGAGGGGAGCAAAGTCTTAAAAAAGATCAGTAAATCATATAAAAAATAGGCCCTGTACACTCTCATTAGATCTTCCACCAAGTTCAGAATGTACTTTATTCTAACAATAGATCCTGTGTCTGATTCTTATTTGGCATGCACTTATCACGTAGCGTTTCGTTATGACCCCGTCGTGAACATTTCTTGTACTTCATTTTGTTTGAAGAACTAAGGTGATTTATCACTATGCAGAACTAAATGGAATCCTCTGAGGCGGTACCAACAAGAAAAAGTCGCAATCAGGTAGTTATTTTCACAAACCAAGTGACACCAATTTGCCAAACCTTTCTTTGGTTACCCCTGCGCGTGCCTGATGTGTGCTAAAATCTTAACACGATGTGCTCAATCATGCAGGATAGTTGTGGAATAACATTGTGCCAGATGACAAAGGATCTTGAAACATGGAAGCTGAACGAGCGGCAGCAACATTTAGTCGATGTAAGTGGGCTCGGCAATCTGATACACACGGCAGATCTGGTCATCAACAGCACTGTGCTCAGGGCATTCTGCGAGCTGTGGAGCAAAGAAACGAACACAGCAAGGTTCCATGACTTTGAAATGGCACCATCACTCAGAGACACTGCCTACATACTGGGGATTCCAGTGATAGGCCGTGCATTGACCACCGGGGCTGTGCTCAACATGTCATCAGAGCAGCTTTTCCTCCAATACTTGGGTCAAGTTCCTGGCTGCATGCATTGCACGGGTACTCGTGTGAAGCTCTCTTGGTTATACTCCACGTTTAGCCAGCTCCCGGAGCACCCCACTGAGGAAGAAATTGTGTACAGCACAAGAGCATATCTATTGTACTTGATTGGAGCAACTCTGTTTCCAGACAAAGAAAGGGGCCATGTCTCCCCAAAGTACTTACCTCTCTTGTCAAACTTTGAGGAGGTACGAGAATATGCGTGGGGCGCTGCTGCTCTTGCTCACCTTTACAAGGCTCTCTCTATGGTGATGTCCTCCTACAGAAAAAGGCTATTCGGCAGCGCCACTCTGCTCATGGTATGTGAACGCTCATTAATCAGGGGCAGATCGTACTTCAGTTTAGAAGAGCAAATGCTCTTCAATTCTAACTTTCTAAAAGCTTTTCTAAGTTGAACAAAACTGTGTTTTCTTATCAGTTTGAATAAAATATATAGTATTAGGTTTGTCAGAAACAGTGTAGACTGAAACAAGGTACTAGCACCGATGGATTTTAATAATAAGATAATTGTGAGCACACACCCTGCGGAGGCCAAGCCTCGAACATGCGTAGGCTGGGCCCACACCCTGTGCCTCTAGGCAACTGAGCGGCGGTCGGTAATCCAATATTACCGTGGACTTAAAAGGAACTATAAAGACATGCTGGGAGGAATATAAGCAGGAAAAGCGGAATATGCAATCCTAAGAGATTCATATACATATGCATCTATAAAGTTTGCACTGTTAGATGGCTGATGGTTAACATTTGTTAAAAGAAGAAGGATAATAGCCAGAGTAATACAATTCATAAAAAGCATCGGATGTTTGGAAAGAATAAAATGTTTTTCCTTTTTTCTTCACAAACTTTACTGTTACATTGTGAAAGCTGTTCTAGTGTGTTTTGAGTCCCTGTAAAGGGGTCAGGGTGAATGTGTGAATATATTCCAGCACTTTTGAAGAAATTTTATAATAGGTTTTTGAGAATAGTGATGATGTTAAATGCACAGAAAAGTAGGAGCAGAAAAAGAAAAAACTCGCTCAATCTCATGTATTGATGTACAGAGCATCTATAAAGGTTTTGCTGTGTATGTTGTTTAAGTATTTACGAAGTTGCTCATGATTGACACTTTAAAACAAGAAAAATTCATAAGGAGAATGGTAGTTGATAAAAACAAGCATTGGATGATAGTACATAATAAAATACTTCCCTGTTTTCTAGAATTCTATTTGATATCGAGTTGTTCAGAGTTGTTGTACTGTTCCAGTATGGAAATTTTCTAATGTACTTTTGGGTTTCTACACAGGGATGGATATATGAATATATTCCAGCAATGCGCCCTGATACGGATGATGCTCCAGCACACGTCTTCCCACGAGTGTGCAGGTGGACACGACGCACAATCTCTCAACCAGCAAATGAATTTTCAGATATCAGAAAAGCTTTCAGTCATCTTCGAGTTTCAGATGTGAGTCTACCTTTTCATTATTCATAGCCATACTTTACACTTTTGTTACTTGCCAATTGAATTTGACCATACAAAGTATGTGATCTTAATAGGTCAACTGGGAACCTTACAAAGACATGGATCCTGCATCCATTCCCAACATCTGTGTGGCACCTGATAACGTCTGCTCCTCAAGAACATGGCTGATCAACTTTAATGTGAGGGAAGTATATGTCCCAGATCGGTTTGCTCGTCAGTTTGGCCGAGAACAACATCAGCTCAATGATGTACATGGTCTCCAACGGCATCAGTGGAATGCATCAGTGGATTGGAGCCTCGAATATGCATCTCAGATCAAACATTTCGAGCAATTGACAAATGCTGCTCGTCGTGATGATACAACAGTTCCTGCCACCTCTAATACTACCGAAGGTGTTTTCACTGCAGCGACCACAGCACGAGAATTCCATGATCTCAGTTTGCTGACAGTGGTAAACTCTAGTCCATAAAGTTAAATGCATTTAATGGCGAGCTTTGTCCACAACCTAAGTGACCTTGCCATTTTCCATACAATTGTAGGTGGAGAACATCAAGGAGGAGCTCCCAACCGTAACGCGATTTTTCGAGCAACAGTCACTCCCCATCGAGGTAGCCAGGTCGCTTGCTCGGATCCGTGAGCTACTCGAGGCTTCTCACTGGAATGAAGGAAATGCGGCTGTCGGTGCTCTAGGTGGAGGGACCTCACGACCTGAGCCTGTGCCTGAAGTGATACAGAACGTCAGCGACCAACCTGCGCCGGAATCCTGCGACACACCGAGGGGGGAGGTGGGGAACGTGTCTGGCACGCCTGGGGAAGAGGAGGCACTGGTGTGGAGCAACAACAGCGAGGAGGATGAGGACGATGCTCGGATCCGTGAGCTACTCGAGGATTCTCACTTGAGGGAAGACAGTGTCGCTGTCGATGCTCGAGGTGGGGGAACCTCCTCACGACCTGAGTTGACTGCACCACACCCTCCTGTGATACCAGCGAGCGAGCAAGCGGCTACAGGCACAACAGATGGCCCAGCGACGGCTGAAGCTCCGAAGCATGTGCCTGATGAAGCGATGCCGAACGGCAGTGATCAACCTGCGCCTAATGAAGTGATGCAGAACGGCAGTGATCAACCTGTGCCTGATGAAGCGATGCAGAAGGACAGTGATCAACCTATGCCTGATGAAGCGATGCAGAACAATAGTGATCAACCTGTGCTGGAATGCTGTGACACACCAAGGGAGGATGAGGTTATTTTCACAAGAAAAATTTGCAATCAGGTAGTTATTTTCACAAACAAGTGACACCAATTTGCCAAACATTCCTTTGGTTACTGCATGTTTAATTTGTGCTAAAATCTTAACATGATATGCTCAATCATGCAGGATAGTCATGGAATATCAGTGTGCCAGATGACGAAGCTTGAAACATGGAAGCTGAATGAACGGCAGCAACATTTAGTCGATATAAGTGGGCTCGGCAATCTGATACACATGGCAGATCTGGTCGTCAACCGGACTGTGCTCAGGGCATTCTGCGAGCTGTGGAGCAAAGAAACGAACACAGCAAGGTTCCATGACTTTGAAATGGCACCATCACTCAGAGACACTGCCTACATACTGGGGATTCCAGTGATAGGCCGTGCATTGACCACCGGGGCTGTGCTCAACATGTTGTCAGAGCAGATTTTCCTCCAATACTTGGGTCAAATTCCTGGCTGCCTGCATTGCAGGGGTAGTCGTGTGAAGCTCTCTTGGTTACACTCCAAGTTTAGCCAGCTCCCAGAGCACCCCACTGATGAAGAAATTGTGTACAGCACAAGAGCATATCTATTATACTTGATTGGAGCAACTCTGTTTCCGGACAAAGAAAAGGGCTATGTCTCCCCAAAGTACTTACCTTTCTTGTCAAACTTTGAGGAAGTACGAGAATACGCGTGGGGCGCTGCTGCTCTTGCTCACCTTTATAGTTCCCTCTCTATGGTGATGTCCTTCTCCAGAAAAAGGCTATTCGGCAGCGCCACTCTGCTCATGGTATGTGAACACTCATTAATCAGGGGCAGATCGTACTTCAGTTTAGAAGAGCAAATGTTCTTCCAATTCTATGGAACTTTCTAAAAGCTTTGCTAAGTTGAACAAAAAAGCTTTTTTCTTAACGGGTTGAACAAAATTGTTAGGGTTAGGTTCGAAACAGTGATAATGTTGCTGTAGACTAAAAAAACAGGTACTGCCACCGATGGCTTTTAATAATAGATAATCGTGAGCACACACCCTGTGGAGGCTAAGGCTGGAACAAGAGTGGGCTGGGCCCGCACCGTATGCCTCTAGCCAACTGAGGGATGGTCGGTAATCCAATATTTCCACAGACTTAAAAAGTAATATACAGACATGCAGGGAGCAATATGATCAGGAAAAGTGGAAGTATGCAATCCTAAGATATTCATATACATAAGCATCTATAAGGTTTCACTGTGAGTTTTTGCTGGTGGTTAACACTTGTTAAAACAAGAAAGGATTACAGCCGGAGTAACACAATTGATATAAGGCATTGGATGTTTGGAAAGAATAATATACCTTTCTTTTTTTTTCTTAACAAACTCTACAGTTACATTGCGAAACCTGTTGTAATGTATTTTGAGTCATGAGACCTGGTCTACAAATTCAGCCCCGTGGACCAACTCCAGCAATTGACACGTGGCATGCATGGCAGTTTAGATCTAAAAATAAGCAACCTGATTTTGTATTTTTCTCTCTCCTGGCCACGTGTCAATTGCTGGAGTTGGTCCACAGGGCTGAATTTGTAGACCAGGTCTCATAGAATTATTTTCCCCTGCAAAGGGGCCAGGGCAAATATGTGAATATATTCCAGCGTTGTTGAAGAATTTTTATAACAGGTTTCTAAGAATAACGATGATGTCACATGCACAGACATAAAGGAGCAGAAAAAGGGAAATGTGACGTAATCTCATGTATTGATGTACATAGCATCTATAAAGGTTTCGCTGTCCTCTTGTTTAAGAATTTACGAAGTTGCTCATGGTTGACACTTTAAAACAAGAAAAAAATCATAAGGAGAATGGTAGTTGATAAAAACAAGCATTGGATGATAGTACATAATAAAATAATTCCCTGTTTTCTAGAATTCTATTTGAAATCGAGTTGTTCAGAGTTGTTACACTGTTCCAGTATGGAAATTTTCTAACATACTTTTGGGTTTCTATAAAGGGATGGATATATGAATATATTCCAGCATCGCGCCCTGATACGGATGATGCTCCAGCACACGTCTTCCCACGAGTGTGCAGGTGGACACGGCGCACAATCTCTCAACCAGGAAAAGATCTTTCAGATATCAGAAAAGCTTTCAGTCATCTTCGAGTTTCAGATGTGAGTCTACCTTTTCGTTACTCATAGCCATACTTTACCCTTTGTTACTTGCCATTTGAATTTGACCATACAAAGTATGTGATCTTAATAGGTCAACTGGGAACCTTACAAGGACATGGATCCTGCATCCATTCCCAACATCTGTGTGGTGCCTGATAACATCTGCTCCTCCAGAACATGGCTGATCAACTTTAATGTGAGGGAAGTATATGTCCCAGATCGGTTTGCTCGTCAGTTTGGCCGAGAACAGCATCAGTTCAATGATGTACATGGTCTCCAACGGCATCAGTGGAATGCATCAGTCGATTGGAGCATCGAATATGCATCTCAGATCAAACATTTCGAGCAATTGACCAATGCTGCTCGTCGTGATGATACAACAGTTTCTGCAACTTCTAATACTACCGAAGGTGTTTTCACTGCAGCGACCACGGCACGAGAATTCCATGATCTCAGTTTGCTGGCAGTGGTAAACTCTAGTCCATAAAGTTAAATGCATTAATGGCGAGCTTTGTCCACAACCTAAGTGACCTTGCCGTTTTCCATACAATTGTAGGTGGAGAACATCAAGGAGGAGCTCCCAACTGTCACGCGATTTTTCGAGCAACAGTCACTCCCCGTCGAGGTAGCCAGGTCGCTTGCTCGGATCCGTGAGCTACTCGAGGCTTCTCACTTGAAGGAAGGCAATGCTCGAGGTGGGGGGACCTCACGATCTGAGTTGACTGCACCACACCCTCCTGCCATACCAGCGTGCGAACAAGCAGCCACCGGCACAACTGATGGCGCAGCGATGGCCCAAACTTCAGAGCATGTGCCTGATGAAGCGATGCAGAGCGGCAGCAACCAACCTTCGCCGGTATGCTGTGACACACTGGTGTGGTGTGAGAACATGGAGGAGGATGAGGATGATGCTCGGATCCGTGAGCTACTCGAGGATTCTCACTTGTGGGAAGGCTGTGTCGCTGTCGATGCTCGAGGTGGGGGGACCTCACAACCGGAGTTGACTGCACCAGCGTGCGAGCAAGCGGCCACCGGCACAACAGATGGCCCAGTGACGGCCGGAGCTCTGGAGCCTGTGCCTGATGAAGCGATGCCGAACGGCAGTGATCAACCTGTGCCTGATGAGGCGATGCAGAACGACAGTGATCAACCTGTGATGGAATGCTGTGACACGCCAAGGGAGGAGGAGGTGGGGGGCGTGTCGGGCATGCCCGGGGAAGAGGAGGCACTGGAATGTAGCGAGAGCAGCGAGGAGGATGAGGACGAGAGAGGCCAGGGGCGGAAGCGGCGTGGCGGCGCACTCCGAAGGAGCAACCGACGCTGCATGCAGGCCAAGAGGTTCAAGCACCGGGGCAGGAAAGGTTCCGTGGCCTCTGACCCCATCGTGCTGTGAGTGACTGATGCATTCATCCATCATTCGCCGACTGAGAGTTCTGTTTCTAGATTTGATACGCATTGCATTCGAAGTTGCTCCCTTGTACCTAATTTCATGTGGTCTGTAGTCTGTACTACGTGTATGCTTTGATGGGGACGGCTAGATGCCCTACATGGGACATTTCTCTACTTGGCTACTGGCAAGAATATTTGAAGATTTTCAGTTCAGGCTTTCTCTTGAAATCTGAACTAGAAATCTTTATATTAATAGAAGTGGGATCCCCTCTTCATGACGTTTGGACATGAACCGTGAGCTTAATGCTTAAACAAACAACACAATGAGAAATTCTAAGGTGTTCCATGTAGGAAGAGATATCAATGGGGTGGCTCACAATTGTGCTCATGAGACAAAACGATCCATGAGATCTGAGCCTATTACCCCCTCCATTCCGAAATATAAGATGTTTTACTTTTTGTTCACATTCGCATATGTCTACATATATTTAGACATGTTTTAGTATGTATGTTCACTCATTTGGATCCATACCTAGTCAATATTGTGAGGGACATAAAACATCTTATATTTTATAAAGAGAGGAAGTAGTTGTTGTAGGAACTCAGCTCATAGCACTTCCGGATGTCCAGTTCTTGATGCCATTTCTCATGTGCAGAGATCTGGGACATTTAATTCTCTGTACTTTGCTTCTGAGCTGAAATGAAATTTGGGCACTCACCCGTTCAAAAACAAAATGCTTAAATAAACAACACAATGAGAAAGTCCAAAACAAAATAACTTGCTAATTACATAGTCAGAATACATTCGAGTGCCTAAATAAGGAAGTTGTGCTTTCATTCTGGCGTATCATTTCCTCATGAACCTGGAGGAAAACGGAACCTAAAAAGACAAAAAGAGTAATCAGAAACTAGTATGAATGAATATATGGTACTTCCTCCGTCCCAAAAAGGATGTCACACATTTGTCCAAATTTGGATGTATCTAGACACAATTTAGTGTATAGATAATCCAAATTTTGACAAATCTATGACATCTTTTTTGGGACGGAGGGAGTATATAAGTTTATTTTGTTAAGGAGTAACTCGGTAATAGATGCACTTGATACTTGTCCCTTAAGTGACGGTGTGCTTTGGAAACACTCAAAATTTTCTCAATGCTTGCAAATATGTCTCGCTCAAAATAGCATAACATGCTATGATCCATTCATCCAATCATCATTAATCCTGTCTCATTCATGCTATGATTCATCCAATATAGCATAATATGCCTCGATGTGGACAGCTAGATATCGTAGGTACAGGCAAGAACTAGTGAGATCTGCCTCGGTGTTGCCGTTTGTTGCTTGGTTTACCGGGTAGAGCGGCGATGACGCTCATTCATGTATGTTCGGCGCCTGCACCGGAAGGTACGGAGCAACTCGCCATCGCTTATGGTAAATCTGGACATCGCAAAAGCATTCCATAGTGTTTGCTTGGACTTCCTCTCTGAGCTCTCCGAGGCATAGGATTCCCTGATAGCAGGGATACAAGTGAGACCTCAATTTTATCCCACTTATATTTCATTTGGAGTTTTCTAGTTCAATTTTTCTCTCAAAATATGAACTTGATTAGCTAAATAAGGAAGATGTGCTTTCATTCTGGTGTATCATTTCCTCATCAATAAAACGGAACCTAAAGAGAAAAAAGAAGTAATAAAAAACTAGTGTGAATGAATAAGTGGTTCTATATAAGTTTATGTTGTCAAGGAAGTAACTCGGCAATAGCTGCACGTGCTATTTGCCCCTTAAGTAATGTCATGTTTTGGAAACACTAAAATCTTATCATCTCAATGCTTGGAAATATGTCTAGCTCAATATAGCTTAACATGTTCTGATTAATCCATCAAATCATTATTCATCTTGTCACGTTGCAGCTATTTCAGATTCCTGAGCCATGAAAGGTTGGTTGGAATTAGGGTATGTGCCCTCGATGGAAAATAGGATGATGCCTATTTTGATGAGAAAGTTCTTGGTCCTATTACTTCAATTTCTATGTCAACATTACCAGATTGAATAAAATCAATTAATACCTAATGGGCTAGTTCCTAGTTTGAACAATTGAAACAAAATCTTAAGAGAGAAAGGATTGGAATTCAGGTTGATTGGAGTTGATTAAGCGCTAATTTAATATTAATTCGAATGAGGATTAGCAAACCGTATTTCTAAACCTTGTAAGATATATACTAACAAAAAGTTAGCAGGGCATGTATCATTGCACAATAGGGAAACTGTAAATGGAGGCCGAGCTCCATGGAGCTCGGCATTACAGTAAATAAATCAAATCACCATTTATAAGTTCCAAAAAATAAAACAAAATTCCTAAATGTAGATAATGTCAAACTCTAACAGTGTGCAAAATCTTAATCAATTTTTTCGTATTATTTTAGGCTACATAAAAAACAAATCTAACCAATTTTGAAGTTTTTGAAAGTGTTCACTCTTCACCGATTCAGATCCAACCATTTATCATTTGTGTCTAGTCTAAAATATAATGAATTTTGAATTTTATTTTGTACATTTATAGATCATATTATTATCTACATATATATTTCTTCATAATTTTTTAAACATCAAAATGCAAGTATTGACATTTTAAAAAACGAGTTACCTTGAGCTTGAGCTCCAAAACGCTACACTCCACAATGGTCTTATATAGTTTAGCGAGTAAATAAAAGAGCTTGATCATAACCTGCAGCTCGCCCACAAGCGCGACTGTCGCGCTTATGTTCCTAGTTCTCTCCTATGGCATGCACAACTCCATATTCGAACTTTTTTTAGTCAAAAGGTACTCAGACTTTTGAAGCAAGAAAGTCATTGTCACCTCGCTGTGGAAGCCAATCTATGAGAGCGGGGCATTGCATTACAACATCTCTAGCAGATCATGTAAAAGGGGCCAAAACCGAAAGATAATTGATTTTTGTGGTTTTGGTCTAAAAAAAGTGCACCGAATAGATCCCACAAAACCGTTAGAACCATTTTTTGGGGGTAAACTGAAAAACGAACCTCCCATCCCTATATGGTCAGTACAAGGGGCAAATTAGGCACACTTTTTTCGGCTTCTAGGAGGACTTCTCCAAGAAGCTCCTCTTCACCAGTTTCTCTCAGAAACTCGTCTCATAAATTAGTTTAATCTTTTAAATTAATCTTCGAAAGAATAGTTTGGGAGTATAAATGAATTTCTGAGTCGGGCTTCTGGAAGAAACCCTTCTAGAAGCCAAAAAGAAATGTGCCTTATTGGGTAACTGAAAATCCCCACGACGGTTGGCGGGACACAGAATTTTTTTGAATTTCAAAAAAAAAAAAGGGCGGCCAGATCTAGATCTGGTCGCCGGAATTTCGTTTCGTTTCGTTTTTTGGAGGCCGTAGATGGGTGGAGGAGGGAGTCGCCGGAGGTTGGTGGAGGATGGTGGTCGCCGGAGTTCGCCGGAGTTCGCCGGAGGTGGAGGAGGAGGTCGCCGGAGTGGAGGAGGAGGAGGTAGCCGGAGTGGAGGAGGAGGTCGCCGGAGTGGAGGTGGAGGTCGCCGGGGTGGAGGAGGAGGTCACCGGAGGTTGAGGTCGCCGGGGTTGTGGAGGTGGTCGCCGGAGTTGTGGAGGTCGCCGGAGTTGTGGAGGAGGTCGCCGGAGGTGGAGGTGGAGGTGGAGGTGGAGGTGGAGGAGGAGTAGAGAAGATGTGGAGGAGAGGAGAAGAGATGGAGGAGGGAGGAGAAGGGGAGAGAAGTGTAGAGGAGAAGGGAAGAGGAGAAAGGAAGAGGAGAAGTGGAGGGAGAAGTGGAGGAGAGAAGAAGAAAAGGGAAAAGAGAGGGAGAAGGGGGCTGGCGGGATTCAAAATTTCGAATCCCGCCTAATAATTCTGTGGCGCATCCTTGGCACATGCGCCACAGATTTTTTTTCCCTTTTTTGGATTTTTTTTGATTTTACTGGGAAAATTCTTCTGTTGGGCATAACTTTTTTTTGGTTTGGAATTTGAGGATTCTGTGAATTGCTGACCGGGAAACCCGCCCGGTGCGATCGAATCCGAAATTTTCTCTAGTTTTTTTTAAGGTATTATTCGCATTTTTTCGACGTCGTATGCAAAAGTTATGGCCGTTATAAGATTTTTTTTCATTTGTTGCAAAAGAGGTCAAAATTCATATTTCAAAATTTCTAGACCTACTAGACACTCATACCTAACTACATCGCAAAGGATTTTATTTGTTAAATTTTTTATCATTTTATTTTACTTCCTACAAGACTAAAAAGGCGATCCACCGGGGGGGGTGATCCGAAGAAAAAAAATCTGTGCCACAGAATGTCACCTTTCTGTGGCGCAACTTTTAGCCCAACTGTCACCCGACCGTCGTCGGACTCGCCATAATACGACCAACTTTTAACGCGGGTCGTCTCGATACTGGCCAAATCTAAGTTGTATTTCACTATGTATCCTCGATTTGAGACGATTCTTTTACCAAATCATAGTGAAATCGTGTAGGAAAGGGATTGTCGCAGGAGCAGCCTGCCGAGGCACATATACGAGCAAGCGGGGACACGCGAGAAGGCTCAGGAGGCGGGTGGCGACAGCCGGTGCGGGGGTCGCAGGAGACCATGGCGACGCATGTGCTGGAGGGAGGCGGGAGGAGGAAGAAGAGGAAAGAGAGGGATAGGAAAAATGAAAATGAAAAAAAAAGCTGCTGACAGGTGCTCTTGGGCCATCCCCACCATCCAGTCCCCCTTCCTTCGTCTGACCACGCTGCCCCACCTTCCAGCTATTCTACGCGGCCCCACCACCTTGGCCACTCCAACTCGCCCAGATGAACAGACCAAACACCTGCACCAAATCTCGCGACATGTAAAATGGGCGAAGCCGGAAGCAGCGAGCCGCCGATGAGACAGTAGATGACACAACACGCCCCCGAATCAAACCCTAGCCCCGGAGGAGGAGTAGGAGGACGAATCCGGCGATCTCTTCTTCCCTCAATAACCCTAGCCCCGGCGGCGGCGGCGAGATCTCAGGGAGCGGGAGCGAAGGGCGGGGAAGGATGTCGGACTCGGCGTCGATGGCTGCGGCCACGGAGGCACGTTTCAGCAACCGCGACCTCATCGGCCGCGGATCCTTCGGCGATGTCTACAGAGGGTTGGTTCGCTGATCCCCTCTCACGAATACAGAGTTTTTTTTCTTGCCCTCCCTCGCACGCGGAATTAGCTGATATATGCCTTGGCGGCGGCCAGTGGAGCCGTTCATTTCGCTTTTGATCGAGTGTCATTGGGGACTCGTACAGCTCATGTCGAATTAGGGCATCAGGGGGCAGGATTGTGGCAATTAAGTGGCCAATCTAGTGGCGCTCGTGACATTTTTCTCTAATTTAGTCCTCTTAGTAAGGTGGTTTGTTCGGGATCTGCGTGGAAATAATTCCATTTAAATGCTTGGTAAGGGATTTAGGGAAACAAGCACTGCAGTACTAATCATGTCAATCGACTATCTGAGATAGGCACACATCTGCATGACTGCACATCAGTACTAATTTAGTTTAAGATGGCAGGGCACCCAACTGGGACCTTATGCTATGTTTTTGTTATTAAGGGGTGATCAAATCATATTGTTTGCAAATACATAATGTTTATTTTGTTCGATGTCAAATGTTATGTGGATTGTTCTGAAATGATGCTAAAGCTAATACAACCTAGGTTTTATCTGCATTGGAGTGAAGCACATAAATTTGATCTGTGGGAGACCACAATGCTTCTTCATAGGCCATCAGTAACTTAGGGCCCGTTTGGCACCCGTCATTTCATTTCATTTGGACCAAATGAAATGAAATGAATTCCAGACAAATGACAGGGTTAGGGATAAGAATTGACATAACATAGCAAAGGCATTCTCTGGAATTCCAAATGAAATGACATTCCAATTCCATGACATCCAAACAGGTTGAGCATGGAATCTGAAAATGAATTCCATACAAATGATGGGATCCAAATGACCCCTTAGTGAATAGAGTAGCTGTCAGAAACTTGAGTTTGTCTAGTTTCTCAGAGTTTGCGATGCAGTCTAGTGCCGGTACGTAAAATGATTTTACTGTTCTGTCACTTGTGTCATTCGTTCCGCATATTACGCACATAGAGGCCAACATGTTATTTCCATAGAGGATGACAATCATATCCGCTTATTTCTGTATCCACTTTATAAGCTACCGGATATCTTCAAACATATAGGTTGACATTTTTCTGAGCCATATGTAGCCCATGCGTTTTTTTCTTCTAATCCTTATCTTCTGTTCGGGTCCTTCGGGATGAAACATTTTTTTGCTTATGGAATATTTACTTGTGTCCATCCATAGGTTTGACAAAGAAATGAGCAAGGAGGTTGCAATAAAAGTTATTGATCTGGAAGAAGCGTGAGTCCTTACTCCTTAGCCTAATTTCACTTCGAGTCTCTGTTTCTTAAAGCACACATTAATTTTACTAGGTTTTACACTATAAATACATGTGCTATCAATCGCATTATTTCCTTCTATTTACATCATGTTTCCATTCACTATAGGACGTTCATTTTCTTGTGAAGTAAGTTATTTTTCATGAAAACGTGTTTGTTTTGTAATGTCAGAAAATCTAGACTGAAGGGTAACCTTATTTCTTATTGGTAACTGAATTGGGAATGTCATTCAACTTTTTAATGTCTTTTTTATCTATTCTATGCAGCGAGGATGATATTGAAGATATCCAAAAGGTTCAGTTCCAACTTATGAGTACTAGGTTATCATGGTATCAACTTACCGTGCAATTAATACATAAATTTCTTTTCCTAAAAGGAATCCTTTCGTGTTGCAGGAGATATCCGTTTTATCACAATGCCGATGTCCATATATAACTGACTATTATGGTTCTTATCTTCACCAAACCAAACTGTGGATAGTAATGGAGTACATGGCTGGTGGTTCTGTTGCTGACCTAGTATGTTTTGTAAATTCTGTATCTTGATCGACACAACACAAATACTTAACACCATGTAGATGGTAGATACATGTGTATTTGATGAATCATTCCAGTTTCATAATCAGTGCAAACTACTTGTTTCAAATTGTGATGTTGCTCCGAATTATATGTCCATATGTAGCTTCAAGCTGGCCCTCCTCTGGATGAAATATCTATTGCATGCATTCTAAGGGACTTGTTACATGCAGTTGAATATCTTCATTCTGAAGGAAAGATTCACCGTGATATTAAAGGTCTTGATTACTCCTTTCCTTCTATTTTTTCTGTCTCATCTGCATTTGTATCACAAACATTGACTACTGCATTGAGAAAATGCCAATCTTGTAAACCCTAGAAGGCTACCCCCTAAGCAACATCAATCTTCTGAGTATGTAAACTGAAACTGATCCTACCACTAGGCTGTGTTTGCTTCCGGTGATCATGGACAGTTTGTCGAGATTGTTCCTTTTTAGCTTAGTGTGGTAGATCTCTCTTTGTAGTCAGTAATCCCTTACCACCTCCATTGCCTTGGGCGTCATCACCACTGTAAGCTCTAGCGCCACTTCGTTCAATCCGAGGAAGAACCACATGGATTGGAATGATTGAGCACCCAGCTGCATTCTCTTGTGATACTCACTAGGTTATCCGCTTACCCTTGAAGCACACATTGAACCCTACCTATCACGGTGTTCTCTCGTGTCCAATGAGCAAACAACCAAATCATATTTGCACTGCATCGAAGGCTGCAGGCAAGGACACAACTTCTCAAAGAGTTTCATTTCTACCAACGGGTCGTGCCTCTATCCCGTAATTCCGCACATACACGCTAGTATTGCACATGCATGAATTATAAAATGAAAGGGAAGAAAAGGCAAGAACGAAAAAATGGTTATGGGTAACCATATATACGTATGCATGTCGCGAAGCTGCCTTGGCGACCCATTTGTTTGCACGTAAGTTAAAGCCTTTTTGGTTCCCTTGTTTTGCACATGTCAGAGCAAACGTCGGTTTTGGTCCGTTGTTCGTAAGGATTCAATGCATCAGTAATGCATTTGGTCCTAGGTTTTTAGTGCTTTTATAATTAATCCATTGGTTGTCATCCTTTAATTAATACACATTCGGCAGAAGGAGTCAATTTTAGAATAAAGAATGACGTACTATGCAATCATTAAGGACTGATTAATACCGAGACGTTGTCGTCAGTGCATATATTTTGTATATTGTGTTATTTAATACCATTGTAATTGACAACATCATGTGATGTTTTGCAGCGGCCAATATCCTCCTGACTGAAAGCGGAGATGTGAAGGTATTACTTTTGTAGAGCACGTGGATGATTCTATGTTTGTATGGTTATTACTGCATTAGCATAAAAATATATTTCTAAAGTGAATACGTGTGTTCCATAGGTTGCAGACTTCGGTGTTTCTGCACAGCTGACTAAAACAATGTCTAGGAGAAAGGTACCGTCTTAACCATGGTTATGTAATGTCATGTACTCAGATAATTCAGTGTTTCTGCATATGCATCAGGAACCTGTCTGCTCTTTTCAGCTTCAGATTTAGAAGTAGGCTGTATGTATAGTTGTTATACTAATAAATGGAAGCTATGAAAAAGAGGTCGAATTAGTGTTGCTCGATATTCACCGTAGTTGCATTCACCTGAATAACCGTTATTTTTTACATTTGTAAACTGTCACTTTCTATTGCTGTCAAAACTTGCTGATCCTATCCAGCTTGGTTGAATGTAGCTTGTCCATTACCACATCTTTTTTAACATTATGTCTTCTAATGCAAATACATCATCTCCCTAGCGTAATGATTGGACCTCTGTTGACAGAATTTAGTAGTTTGTCCTCCATTTAGTGCATGTGGGCTCGCCTTTAGTTGCAGAAGACAGTTATGCAGGGTCTTAAAAGTTAAAATTGGATACAACTAGGGCGCTTTGGTGGTAGTGGCTACAGCCCTCCCAGCTGCTAACTAGCCAAGCAAAGCAAAATACTGATTTCCACTGCTTCAGGAATCTGATAGCTGGCTGATTCACCAGGAACCGACTAATAATGACTACATGTTGTTTTCCCGTTTAAACCATGTCCTAATGTTTTATCGTTTTATGACTTGGTCGGTAATGATATTTGTAAACTGGTTTACATGGAGCAAACTGCCCAAATAGATGGTTCCAGGCCCCAATCAAGCCTGTTTGTGATTCATGCTTAGATTGGTTTTACAACTTCATTGGAGTAAGGAACCTTTGCTTGTGGCCTGGGGATTGTGTTGCTCTTCATCTTCCATTTACAATCACAATTGGTTGTTATTATGGAATTCAAGTGGGAGAATGGTGGCATATACTCTTGGTACCATTGGATTTCATTGATCTGGGCAGAAGGGAAAAAAAGCCTTGATTATTATTATGCATCTTATATTGCATGGATTTTGCTGGTAAGAGAGGCAGAATGTAGGGAAGAGGGGAATGAGTGGATGGTTCATGGAAATAACACTAGTTCTGTTTTATATTTGTGCAATCACATATATCTTTGCACCAACCGAGCGTGCACTAGATGGAAGTCCCTTTGACTGCAATGTTGTGGACCCGATAGTCTTTTAGCTTAACAGCGAACTTGCTTCCTTTGTTTGAATTATGTACAATAAATATGGTTTGTTTTTCAGTTCACATAGATTAGATCAGAATATAGCATGGTATGTTGCTAATGCATAATGGCTTTGATTTTTCCAGACATTTGTCGGAACTCCGTTTTGGATGGCACCTGAGGTTATTCAAAATTCTGATGGGTACAATGAAAAGGTGCTTGCACATTTGTTAAGCCTTTGGCTTCATACTAATTGTCGTTAAATAACTTTGTGTCTCAATGCAGGCGGATATTTGGTCTTTAGGTATAACTGCTATAGAAATGGCAAAAGGTGAACCCCCTTTGGCCGATATTCATCCCATGAGAGTTCTTTTCATGATACCTCGTGAAAATCCTCCTCAGGTCACTTGAGTATTCTTTAAATATTATCAAGTACTTCATTGCATTTTGTTGAAGCTTCTGTTATGCACTTTTTGCGAGAACATAAGTGGTATATTTATTAACATGCAGCTTGATGAGCATTTCTCTAAACCGATGAAAGAGTTTGTGTCACTATGCTTAAGGAAGAATCCAGCAGAGGTGATATTCTTATTTTGTGGTTCTACCTGTACCAGGAAGAACTAACTCTGCACTTGTTTAATAGAAAATTTCCATATTCATAAAAACAAGTTACCGAGAAGTGTTCACACTCTTTGTTCTTGTGAACATATGCAGTTCCACTCTTCTCTTTGCAGTTTCCCGTCATCCATTGTGACATTACTTGTTTTGTACTGGCCATTGATTTTGGGGTTCCACTAGCTATAACTAACATCACAATATACCATGAAGGGCTCCAATTCGTTCAGATGTAATTAGAGAAAAGGGAATGAAATGTGATCTAGGGTTGCTTTGTGGGGAAGCAGGGATAATACATAGGCTTTGTGGGTACTTTGTTGCATGTCATAGTAAATTTCGTACATAATTCTACGTAGATGCGTTGCCAATTTAGTTGCTATGCTGAAATTCAGAATATGTTTTCTGTGTGTGAGTCCTTTGGTCATCTTATTTGAGACTAATTAATAAGGTAATCATGTCTAAGATGGAAAGATTAAAAGTGAATTTAATAGTCTGTCGACATTGCCATTTTCGCTTAATGCTGTTCCTTTGTTACATTCTCACAGAGGCCTAGTGCTAAGGAACTTCTTAAGCATCGTTTCATAAAGAATGCTAGAAAGACTCCAAAACTTCTGGAGAGAATAAGGTATGTGATATTCTTTTATTATCTACGTTTTCTTAGTAAAACACATTGTTTTTTACTGATAATTTATGTGCATCGATGTCTATCTCATTTTCTTTGCATGCTTCTATTATTGATATTGGCAGAGAGCGGCCAAAATTTACCGTAAAAGGCAGCATCGATGCCACACAAAATGGCCAAACACATATTGAAGAGGATGATTACGGAGGTACTATCAAGGTTGAGAGGAATACAAAACATGCAGTTTCTCCCTCCAGGTATATTTGTTAAAATAGTTATTAAACTTTGTTTTGGCTTCATGCGTCTGATTAATTTTCTCCTACTACAGTCAAGCAACAGTTAGGAAAGCTGCTGGCTGGGATTTTCCTGATAGATCAGAGGGCACGGGAACTGTTCGAGGTGGTTTAAGACCACCACAAATAACCTCCACCAAAGATGGTAGATTTGATACGTCTCATAATGCAAGTACACTAAAACGTACAACCGATCGAGAAAATCAGTGGAGAACATCTGGGACTGGATCTGAAGAATCACCCTCAACAAACATGTCTAAAGAAGCACAGACTGACTATGGAAGACTTGAAAGTTCTACAGAAGACGTAAGATCTTAATCAGAAGCATGCAATCTGTAAATTGTTAATGGTTAATGCTGATTTTTGCTGTGGGTTCTTGACAGAATGACCAATCTGTAAGTGGGTCTGGAACTGTGGTGTTACGCTCTCCAAGAGCGTCTCAGGTCTACTCAGCAGCTCCTAACCAAAATTCTAAGGTACACTAATACCAATATAGTTTTCGAATATTTGCAGTCCTCTGAAAGCAAGACACAGTAAGCAACAGCATCTGATTCATTGTATTCATTAGCCTCCCAGCAGATTCTCCTCCTATGAAGATATGTCTTCCAGTGGGACAGTTGTTAGGAATCAAAGTGAAGAATCAGAAACTCCACGATCATCAAGGTCAAGGCTTGGGATACAAGAAAAAATAACAAATACTTCACTTGAAGATAGTGCTATTAACCTTGCAGAGGTAATGCACATGAACTTTTGTTGCCGAATTCTCGCTTGTATGGTCGATGCATAATTATAATGCGCTTGAGCAATATATGCAGGCAAAAGCTGCTCTACAAGCTGGCTTCAGAAAGGGTAATGCTCGAGAAAGACCAGTTATCAACAAACACGAAAAAGAAACACATGAACCTAGATCTTCTGGGGTAAACAGTCATGAGGTTCGAAGGTATTTCAAGCTTAATTTAAGCACTGTTTTTAACTTACTCGTGTGTTATTTATGTCCTTCCTTAACATAATATGTTCTTTGTCTAGTGAAAATGTCGACTCACAAAAAGGTCGCAAATCACGGCAACCATCTGATGGGCAATCAGCTTCTCGAGCTTCTGCAGCTTCACCTGCACTCTCATCATTGATAGTTCCTTCTCTGAAGGAGGTAAAGTATATTAGGCACATGCCCCTTCTTTCAATCTAGGTGTCTAGGCTATTGGAGTATACTAATTTACATTTCTGTCTAAAATCGCGTAAAGACCAGAGGGCCGTTCAACTAACTCTTCACTATACGAGCCCAACTGAATATAAAGATAATCGAATTCCGATAATAGTTAAGCTGTGCCATCACTGCGATATTCCAATCTCACCCCTCCTGACATGTGTTCCAACTTTGGACTGCTTGCTATCCTGTTGCAGACTACTGGCGACAAGTTTGAAGATCCTGTCGTCCATGCAGTCCTCAGTTCTTTGATGGATCTAGAACATGAGATACCTGGATCCTGTGAGGTATTGGTTGGTAGACTGCTACATCGGCTAGGGAGGTACGACCTTCACTCTCATTGCATATGCATCCTCGCTTTTGTGCATGTGCTCAGCTTATTGTGCCTCATGGTACCTCTCTTGCAGCTCGAAAGATTCCTCGTTGCAGAGTCTACATGAGACCGCAATGTCGATTTTTACAAAGAATCCTGAGCCTACGTCCGAGCCCGTAAGCAACAAGAAACTTGCTAGTACGCCACCATTGGCTGCTCCTACTGTAAGCCCCTTGGCGAGGTTCCTTCTTACCAGGTTGGTTTAGAGACATTTTTTTCCACCACGATATACAACCCGGAACACGGGAGGTGATAGCTGTTGTCATTGGTACAGGTGGCAAAACCAAGTTTCCCAAGACCTTAACTCCGTTTGATCCAGGCAATCCGAAATTCCTCCATCTTTTGATTCAGTGTATAATTGATGCTGAGTGTACATAACTCTTATCTTTAGAAACCCCCTTTCTCCTAGATACTCTCAGCGGCCATCAGCTTGTTTGATTTATTGTGTTGTACGTGAACAACATATTTCATATCCATTTTCTTATGTAACTGCTACCGACATACTACATGTGTAACATCTGGAGACACATGTCTGAATTCGCCGGTTACACCTGGAAATTTTGTGAACTATTTGTCGCGAGGTGGAACAGAACTATTGAAATATTTCTTTACACATGACTACACGAGTATTCATTGGTATTGTATGACCAGATACCATCCCTTTAGAAGCTGACTAAGTATAGACTGGTATCTGAACCAGGAGGATTATCTTCTGATTTTGTCTCTGGATTTGATTTTCATTAGCTTGTTGGGCGATTATTCTTCTCGCTGGTTTACCAATTGCAGAGGCTTATCACGTGGGTCGCAACCTGCAGTCCCTGTTGAAAACCTGAAGGTAACCATTTGGCAGTGCTATCTGTGCGCAGGGAGAGCGTCGATCGTTGTATCTCAGGAAAAGTTGCTAACCCGATTGTTAGACCATTAATCTGGCTGGGTCCCGATACGCAAAAATAGCCGTTGCGCACACAGCACCCAGCGCCGCGCGTATCCACCCAGATCCAGCAGTACACTCTCTGTTATGACTTGCCCCTTGGCAATCGGCCAACACTTCAAATCTCCCGACCGTTGCACTCTCTCATCCCCCCTCCCCAACGTTCTTCTCCAACCCACCCAGGCTCCTCCCCGATCCCCTTCATCCCTCTCTTTCCCCAATCAAAACCATACTCGTACATCAGACACCACAACATCCGGACAAGAGAGAGAGAGAGAGAGAGAGAGTGAGGGAGAACCCTAGCTCGCGTGCTCCTAACCCTAGAATTCCGCCCGTCCATGGCGACGGAGACGAAACCCTCGTCGGAGACGGCGCCGGCCGGGGCGGCGCACTTCCAGGTGGACGAGGCCTACGAGTACCGCGCTCCCAAGTACTTCGACTTCGTCGCCGACGAGACGGAGGACGAAGTCCTCGCCGCCGAGCGCTGGTTCGAGGCCGGCGCCAGCCACGCGCCCTCACGTACGCACTCCGTCCCCCCTCCCCTCTCCCCCGTATCGTTTCGTACCCCGTTCCTTCTGTCTTCCCAGCGCCGGTCCGCGGCCTCTCTCCGAGAAACTTACCCTGATTCCCCCTCTCCCCCTCCCTTCCCAGCGTTCGCCCCGAGGATCAAGGAGTCCAGAGCGGTGGTTAAGATCGACGCACTCTGCGACTTCGCGGACGCGGAGGAGCCGGCTCCGTCTCCCAAGGTAACAAACAAACAAAAAAAGTGGGACGAGATTGCTCCGATTTTGCCCTAATTTCGATTGTTTCGTCCCCTGTTCTCATCATCCACTTGTATTGGTATTTGCGGCGGTAGAAGGAAGCGACGGAGGAGGCAGCAGGCAGTATCACTAATCCTGCAGGGGATATTGATGGGTAAGCGCTGGTGACTTCTATTTCCAAACTCTATCACCGACTCGTTTGTGACTGGAAAATTAATTTTGTTCGTCGGTACATGAAAGATTGCCAATTCGAGACTCAGTTTGTGTCTGACATACGAATGTATCTGCCTGACTTGGTTTATTTGATCAGCACGGCTGCTTGTGCCGATGCCATGTCCATGTCGGAGTCCCCGCCAGCGGAAGAGACGGAGGAGGTGTCACCGAAGTCTTTTGAGTTCCCTCTGTCGAAAGATTTGGCTGCTAAATGTGGGTAACTAGTTTTTTCTTTGATGAATGACGGTTTGGGAATTTTGGTTCCTTCAGTTCTGAGATCAGTATTGCCGCGATTTTCAGCAGCAGATGGTGGGTCTAGCACCCCTAAGATTCAGAGGCCACCTCCAGCGGTGGAAGTTATCAACGCCGCGCCAACTCGTGTCAAGTCGACAATGAAAAACGACGTGCGCACTCCAAAGGTGCAGGGGAACGCATCCACTGGGTCAAAGATCATGCATCACTCTAGTCTGACGCAGTCCTTGCTGACACTAAAGAAGAGTGTGATCAAGTAGGAGCAGAAATATATATACTAACTCTTACATAATCGTTGAGATGATTTTCTTAATGATGTTCTTGGTTGTTTGTTCTCAGGGAGGCTCGTGATGCGGTGACTGGAAAGGCAGCTACTACTGCAAATGATATTGCGCAAGAAAATCAAGCTGTGAAGAAGCAAAAACTAGATGATGGAAGGACGAGACAGGTATATCAGGAACTTATATTAAAGATGGAACTTAGAAATTCATGTTATTGTCAACTTACAAATTTCTGTTGTGGCCAGATATTAAACGTCAAGACAAGGGTGCTGCCACACAAGGGAAGAGGTTGTGTGGCAGGAAGCACAGAGATGACACTGTCTTCCATGAGGAAGCATCATGACGGCGCACACTCTCTGAAGGTGACAACATCTTCGTCTGACTCTAGAGAAAGTTCAGTTTGATGTTTCGTGGGGAGAGATGAAACTGCAAGTGTAACGCAATTTTATTATTTTGTGCACTCGTACTTACTCTAAGTTTTGCCCCTTTTTTCAGGAAGGAACTCCATATATTTCGGCAGCTGAAATGGTAAAAAAGTTCGAGTCAGGGACCAGAGAAGGCAACCACCACAACAGATCAATGCAGAATGTATGTATAAGTATTCCTCTCCACATAATCCACTAGCAGTCTGAAGTTCGATAAAATCCGTAGGTTTATCAGTTTGTCTGGGAGCATTTGATGTTGAAAATGGGTATTGGAAGTCTACTAGGAGTTTACTTCCATATCGCAGTTTGTATGCACGCTGTGAATCTGGATGCAGAATGCAGTTCACAGGTTTATCCATAATTTGTTTTCTTGATGCCATCTGCCATGATATCTCATAGTAGCCAAGAGTTTGATGAATTGACTACATTTGTTACCTCTGAGTATTTGTCTATGAAAACAGTATGAATTGACTACATTTGTTACCTCTGGGTATTTGTCGATGAAAACAGTATTGGTAATTGATCAGGAGTCTTACATCCATATTGCAATCTGGATGCACAATGCAGGACGATGCAGCAACTCAGTTACAGAGAAGGCCCAAACTTACTCTAACAAGGCCGAAGGAACCTGAGTTTCAGACTACCCACAGGGTCCGAGCAGTGAGGATGAAGAACTCTTCAGAGCTAGAGGAGGAAATGCTGGCCAAGATCCCTAAGTTCAGAGCACGGCCATTTAACAAAAAAGTGAGATTTTTTTTCTGTAACTTGTGCTCTGACTTGGTTAATTGCATACTTCAAGGCATGAAGCCTAACCAATTGTTGTTTATGGTTTTAGATAGCTGAAGCTCCATCATTCCATCCTCTTCCAAGGACAGCTCCACAGCTCCCTGAGTTCAATGTATGTTTTCGATTATAAGAACAAATACAGCATGAACGCCCTTTTCGTCCACTAATTAAGCCGTCCATTTGCATTGACTACAGGAGTTTCACCTTAAAACGATGGAACGAGCATCGCGACATGCGGACGCGTGTTCAGAAGCTTCTTCTGTGGGAACTGTGCGGGTAAGCACAGTAGTACGGTAGTACCTGGTTGCTACGTTAGTATGTTAAATTGTGACCATTACTGAAAGTTAAATGCTTCAATCTTGTAGAGTCAGGGTAGTAAGTCACTTAAACTGACTGCAGCGAAACCCCCACAACTTGAGACAGCACTGCGTGCAAGGCCATCAAGGTATTTAATGAGAAACAATAGTCACTTCACTGTGCTGCAAATTTTTATGTTAAACTCTAACATCAGCTTTAACAGGGTGAAAAGTTCTCAGGAGTTGGAACTCGAGGAATTGGAAAAGGCCCCCAAGTTCAAGGCCAAGCCACTGAACAAAAAGGTCTTTATCACACTCGAAGCTTACATACATTTAACAAAGTCAAAGCACAAGCTTATATATACATTGCACATCATTCGTTACAGATTCTTGAGAGCAAAGGTGATATTGGTGTTTTTGCCCATCCAAAGTCTCAGGCAACAATGCCCAAGGAGTTCCATTTCCGAACTGATGACCGCTTGGGTCCTCCTGCAGTTGCGGATCTTTTCGATAAGGTGGGTGCAAATCATAAATGCGCAATACAAGGATTTTGTCAGGATTTTTTCTTCCTTTTTTTTAATGAATCCTCTATTTTGCAGCTTTCTCTGTACTCTGAATCTTCTTCGTGTCATGACAAGAAAGATGTGCCAAGACTGACGATACCCAACCCTTTCAATCTACATACAGATGTGTGTGAAATGTGTTTGTACTTTAAAACATTAGCATTCTTCCCCATCTTTGCTGGCAAATAAGATTGGTGTTATCCATGTTACAGGAAAGAGGGCATGGCAAGGAGAGGCAACTAGAGGCACAACTCTTACACAAGAAGCTAGAGGAAGAGAAGGCCAGAAAATTCAAGGCTAATCCCTACCCCTACACCACAGACTATCCAGTGGTATGTGCAAAATAATATATGCTGAGTATAAATCCTGGTTGCAGGCCATCATCTCTTAACATGCAGCTACATTTTCCACTCAGGTGCCACCAAAGCCTGAACCGAAACCATGCACAAGGCCAGAAGGTTTTCAGCTGGAGAGCTTGGTGAGACATGAAGTGGAGCAGCAAAGGTTAATGGAAGAAAGAGAGAGGATGGCGAAGGAAGAGGCTCAGAAGAGAATTGTCAAGGCACAACCGATACTGAAGGAGTGAGTAGCATATGCAATCTCTTGTTCTAAGACCTCTTGATTTATCTGAATGGAAGGTTAATAATTGCGTTTTTAACTTGTTGCAGGGATCCTAATCCTCTTCCAGAGAAGGAGCGGAAGCCTCTTACTGAAGTGCAACAGTTTGATTTGCATGTTGATGAGAGGGCAATTCAAAGATCAGAATTCGATACCAAGGTCAGTGATTTTGCCAATGTGCTTCTATCATTTGTTGCGGAGCTGTGAAATATCGAATTAGATTGATTATGAGGTTTCATGGAGCATGTCATTGTGATGCAGATGAAGGAGAAGGAGATCAATTACAAGAGGCAACGAGATGAGAACGAATTTGCGCAAAAGGTACATGCGCATACATCATATCCTTACCTGGTCCTCAGATGCTGAGTAGTGCAAGTGCAAGCACTTTTTTTTTTTCTGTTGTAGCAATTAACCGATGTGTGTTATCTGTGCGTGAAGATTGAGGAAGAGAAGGCGCTGAAGCAGCTGAGGAGGACCTTGGTGCCACAAGCACGACCGCTCCCAAAGTTCGACAGACCGTTCCGTCCACAAAGGTGAGCAGAAACCACCAAATTATGTCATCTTCAGTGCCCAGCTTCATTTTTTTAACAGATTGCTCAGCTTCCTAAAGTCTTGTCATCCATCTCACAAGCCTACAACTGATGTCTTCTCGCAGGTCGACGAAGCAGGTGACCAGGCCCAAGTCGCCACAGCTTCAGGTGAATGAAAGAGGGGCGAGAAGGCACGCTTTCATTAGATGATCGCAATCTCCAGCTGCTCCCCATATGTCATCTCTTTTCTTTTTCCCTGATGCCAAAGATCATCTTGTAGCTGATGCGCATCACCAGAATATTGTTGTCATTCTTTATGGTCGATACATAAGTAGTCAGTCGACATAGCTGACTCGGTGGTAGAGAAACTAAATAGGGCCTTTAGGAATCCTGGTTGGTGTTTATTGTGTGTATAGTAATTACAGCTGTATGTTGTTTGTGCACGTTCCACTGTTTATGAACCAAGTGCTGCTAACTGGAAATTTGTTTAAGACATAGTGGCAGCCAATTTACTTGGTCAAATACACCCGACCGAGCTTCGGTTCTCATGCCGGAAAGACGGCGCCGTGAAGAGACTCGACGTCGCCTCGATCTCCTGGACGATCAGTAGCCAAGAAATGGCCGCTGCAGATATTTTGACCTCGAGGTAGTCAGATGTCAGTGTCACACATATATTACGCAGGTTAGGGCCTGATTCGTTACATGCATCCACCCATGCAGGCTTTTTGCACAGCCAGGGCCAGCTCCCCAAGAGCCTGGCCCAGCCGAGTTGAAACCAACCACTGCGTTAAAGTGAGAGCTCATAAAAAAGTAGGTTGGGGAGTTAAAACCAAACACCCCGTTAGAGAGCTCGTATAAAAGTAGGTGGGGGTTGGTAGATTTGCATGCAGAGCGCATGCATGGCGTCCGGTGTGGCGGCACATGCGGTGTGAGAGAGCGCTGCAAGATTCCCTGACACAATGCATGCCTCGTGTTGTGCGTTGCCTGCATGGGAGGCTGCATGAGTGGAAACGGCCGAATCGGGCGTTTCTTCAAATAGCCGACTGGTATGGTGCATCCCCTGAGTACCGGGTGCGCCTTTGGCTAATTAGCCGACTGCTATATCGGGTGCGCCTTTGGTTAAGTAGCCGACTGCTACGGCGCAGCCCCTGGGTATCGGGTGCGCCTTTGGCTAAGTAGCTGCGCAGTCCAAAGTATCGGGTGCGCCTTTGGCTAAGTAGCCAACTGATCCGGCGCAGCCCACGAGTATCAGGTGCGCCTTTGGCTAAGTAGCCGATTGATGCGGCGCAGTCCCCGAGTATCGGGTGCGTCCGAGGTGAGAATGTAAACTGTAAAAAAAGAAGTATGCAAAAGCTTGTAGGGCGCAACCCCTCGAGTGTCGGGTGCGGCCAAAGCTGCGTGTCGACTCTGAAGTAGAGGAACATGATGTCTTTATTGATGGCTACATAACTGGCTAAGTAGCCTTATTGAAGAAAGGGCGAAAAAGGCCATGTCTAGGCGTAGAAACGGCGCAGCTGGGCGACGTTCCCCGGGTTGGAGTAGATGATGCCGGTCGCCAGGTCCTTGAGCCTGTAAGCTCCGTTGCCGATGACTTTGGTGATGACGTAGGGCCCCTTCCAGGGCGGGGATAGTTTGTGCGTCTTCTTCTTCTTGAGCCGGAGCATGAGGTCTCCATCGACGAAGGACCTGCTGCGCACTCGACGGCTGTGATAGTTGCGCAGGCTCTACTGATAGACAGCCGAGCGTGCGAGCGCGATGTCGCGTGCTTCGTCGAGTACGTCGATGTCATCTTCTAGCGCCCTGGTTGATCCAACTTCGGTGTACGCGGCGACGCGCGTCACGTTGTAGCGGATGTTAGCAGGCATCACCGCTTCGGAGCCGTAGACCATGAAGAACGGAATGTATCCCATTGACCGGTTGGGAGTTGTGCGCAATTGTCCTGCAGGCACCCCGAACACGCACTTTGTCGGGTTCAGCTTTATCTGGTACTCCTTGAGGGTTGTGAAGGTTTTGGCTAGGTCCTCGAGGAGCGTGGCTCCGACCTTTGTTTTGACGATGATGTCATCTATGTATACTTGTACGTTTCTGCCGATTTTCCCCTTCAAGCATGCCGGCATGCACCTCTGATAGGTGGCACCCGCGTTCTTGAGTCCGAACGGCATCATGGTGTAGCAGAATACACCATAGGGCGTGATGAAAGCCGTTTTTATTCGTCTTCGACCTTTATGCGGATCTGGTTGTAGCCTGAATAAGCGTCAAGGAAGGACAGGCGCCCGCAGCCGGCAGTCTAGTCGATGATCTGATCGATACGTGGCAGCGGGAAGTGGTCCGTCGGGCAGTGCTTGTTCAACGAAGTGAAATCGACGCACATGCGTAGCACTGTCGTGTTCTTCTTCGGAACAAGCACATGATTCGCCACCCATGTGGCCTGCTTGATTTCGCGGATGAATTTGGCGGCGAGGAGCCGGTCAATTTCCTCGTCGATAGCTTTGCGCTTCGGCTCCGAGAAGCGTCGGAGCCCCTGCTTGACGGGTCTAGCATTTGGGAAGATTTGGAGGGCGTGCTCGGAAAACTTCCTGGGTATGCCTGGTATGTCTGCTGGACACCAGGCAAAGATCTCCCAGTTCTCACGGAGAAATTCGACGAGCGCGTCTTCGTATGTGGAAGACAGGCTAGTCGACACGAGAGCTGTCTTCGAGGGGTCTGTTGGGTGCACCTGATGCGCTCAGGTGTCGTTGCTCGTGTTGAACTCCAGCTCGGGTGCGGCTCTCTGAGTCAATGGGAGGAGGGTGTGGTCTGTTGAGGACTGCAGCTGCATGAACTCCTCCTGCATCCCAAATGACTCGGAGATCTTGTTGAACCCTGTCGTAGTTGTCGGATCGTGTTAGGCTTCGTGAACGGTGATGATGCCCTTGGGTCCTGGCATCTTGAGTTGGAGGTAGGCGTAGTGCAACACGGCCCTGAACCGGGCGAACGAAGGTCGTCCTAGGATGGCGTGGTACTGGGATTGCCAGTCGACTACCTCGAACTCGATCTTCTCGCGCCTGAAGTTCATCGGGTCGCGAAAGATGACGTCCAGAAATGATAAGGGGTTGCCCGAACTCTTTCGGTAAGCATCCAGTATCTCAGCAAATGAACATTTCTCTAAGCTTTTAGTTGCCTTGTCTTGCTAACCGATCGCTGAAACCAGATGGAGCTGGCTTTGGCGGGTTGCACTGCGTGGCCCAGCTCTCTTACCACCCTCGAGCCGCCGATGGTGGATCGGATGGTTGATGAAGATAACTTGTGAGATGCTCAAGAACTCTCCGACTGTTCCCCTGTTGCCAATGCAACAGCTCTTCAACCCAATGGATATTCGCAACACCACACACTTGCACAACGTAGCCGCCAACCACGAGCGGTTTTCAATCTACTAATTCCCAATGGAACAACAGATTACACTCAAACTTTGGTAGCTAAATCTCCAGATCGAAACAAAGTGGAGAGGTTGAATTCCTGATCGCAACAAAGAGGAACTCGAATATAGATGAAAGCTTGCGCAATACAATCTAGGGTTTGGTTTAAATGTGGTCTGCCTCTAACTACGGCGCCCCTCCTGTACTTATAGGAGTTGGGGCGTCCTACCCTTGTACGTGGACTCAAAGTACGACTCTAGTTCGACTCGACTTGATACAAACCGACCCAAGTTGGGTTCAGCCTAATTGGCACGCAGGCCTCATGTGGTGCACCTTAGACGTATGTGATCATCCCTTGGATGTCCTGGTGCGCCACCTTAGCTTGTCACGCATGATCTCCCTCTCTTGGTGATGCGCCTGCCTCCCTCTCCTCCCTCGCGCATATGTTGGAAATCATCTCTTCTTCTTCTTGCTGCAATTCTCCTTCTCCATGTGCAATGCTTGCGCCATCCTCATATTTGATCATAGACAAATACAAAGACTTAGGTAGTATAAAATTCTCATAATCATGAATATCACTTAAGAACGAATTCACCTGTTGGCCAAGTAGCTTTGCACGTGCTCTAGTCATAGAACCAATCCGAACTTCATTAGTTGGAGCTTGAGAAGCAACATCATCTTTAGGAAAAGATGGTAAGGAACTAGGAATGTCCTCATCATCCTCCCCCCTTCAAAAGGCGTCGACCTCGACGCAGCAAGGTCTTCTGCATCATATGGCGTCAAATCAGCAACATTGAACATATTACTTACGCCAAACTCACTTGTAGGAAGATCTATCTTGTATGCATTGTCATTTATCTTAGCAAGAACCTTGTATGGACCATCACCTCGTGGCATCAACTTAGACTTGCGCAAAACAGGAAATCTGTCTTTACGAAAGTGTACCCAAACCATGTCGCCGGGCTGAAAAATCACCTCCTTTCTTTTCTTGTTGACACGGGCAGCATTATACTTGCCTTTCTTCTCTATTGCTTCCTTTGTCTTCTCATGTATCTTCCTCACAAAATCTGCATGCTTCGATGCCTCCATATTTACTCTTTCTTGTAGTGGAAGCGGCAGCAAGTCTAGTGGCGTGATGGGTTTAAAACCATACACCACCTCAAACGGACACAATTGCGTTGCTGAATGCACCGCCCTATTATAAGCAAACTCCACATGCAGTAGACACTCCTCCCAAATGCGCAAATTCTTCTTAATCATTGTCCGCAGCAACATTGAAAGTGTGCGGTTCACCACCTCCGTTTGGCCGTCAGTTTGGGGATGGAATGTTGTACTAAACAGTAGCTTTGTTCCCAGCTTTCCCCAAAGTGTCTTCCAAAAATAGCTCATGAACTTCACATCACGGTCAGAAACAATTGTCTTTGGTACTCCATGTAAGCGCACGATGTCCCTGAAAAACAGATTAGCAATATGCGACGCATCGTCGCTTTTGTGGCAGGCAATAAAATGTGCCATCTTAGAAAATCGATCCACCACCACAAAAATTGAATCATGTCCTCTCCTGGTCCTAGGCAATCCTAACACAAAATCCATGCTTATATCTTCCCATGGTGTAGTAGGAGCAGGAAGAGGGGTATACAAACCGTGGGGTTTAAGTTTGGACTTAGCCTTGTTGCACGTCACACACCGCTTCACAAATCTGTCCACATCACGCCTCATCTTAGGAGAATAGAAGTGATCAGCGAGCATGAGCAATGTCTTCTCTCGTCCAAAGTGGCCCATCAAACCGCCGGCATGAGATTCCTGCAACAATAGCAAATGTACGGACGATTCTGGAATGCATAATTTGTTAGCTCTAAACAAATATCCATCATGTGTATGAAATTTTTCCCAAGCTTTGCCATCTCTACACATGTTAAAAGGAGCTGCAAAATCATGATCAGTCACATATAAATCACGTATATTCTCTAAACCAGGAACTCTCACATCTAATTGTGTCAAAAGCATGTTCTTCCTAGAGAGAGCATCGGCTACCACATTATCTTTACCCTTCTTATGTTTTTTGATGTAAGGAAAAGACTCAATAAGCTCAACTCACTTAGCATGACGTCTATTCAAATTGGATTGACTTTTCAAAAACTTCAAAGCTTCATGATTAGAATGTATGATAAATTCTTTTGGATACAAATAATGTTTCCAAACTTCAAGCACACGTATAAGAGCATACAATTCTTTATCATATACAGGATAGTTCAATTGTGCACCATTCAATTTCTCAGAAAAATATGCAATCGGTCTACCCTCTTGCATCAAAACACCACCGATTCCAATACCACTAGCATCACATTCAATCTCAAATTGTTTATTGAAATCAGGAAGTACCAAACAAGGTGCAACAGTCAAACAACGTTTCAATTCATCAAAAGCAATATCTTGGGCTGCGCCCCACACAAAAGCAACACCCTTTTTGGTGAGTTCATTCAAAACAGCAGCAATAGTGCTAAAGTCTCTAACAAAGCGTCTATAAAATCCAGCAAGACCAAGAAAACTTCGTAATTGACTTATATTCATAGGAGTAGGCCAATTTTTAATAGCTTCAATTTTAGTTTGATCTACCTCAACTCCATGTTCTGAAACAACAAAACCTAGAAATATGACCTTGTCCTTGCAAAAAGTGCATTTACCAAGATTACCATAAAGTTTATTATCACGCAGCACATGCAAGACTTGCCGAATATGATCACAATGTTTAGATTCATTGCGGCTATAAATCAGAATATCATCAAAATATACTACCACGAATTTTCCAATAAAATGCCTCAAAACATGATTCATTAATCTCATGAATGTGCTAGGTGCATTAGTTAACCCAAAAGGCATTACTAACAACTCATATAAACCGAATTTGTTTTGAAAGCAGTTTTCCATTCATCCCCTTCTTTCATTCTAATCTGATGGTAACCACTACGCAAATCAATTTTAGAGAAAATAGCAGCACCACTTAATTCATCTAGCATGTCATCCAAGCGTGGAATAGGATGTCTATACCGAATAGTGATGTTATTAATCGCTCTATAATCAACACACATGCGCCATGTACCATCTTTCTTGGGGACTAAAATAACAGGAACAACACAAGGGCTTAAGCTTACACGCACATACCCTTTGTCGAGAAGCTCTTGTACTTGCCTCTGAATTTCCTTCGTCTCTTCGGGGTTCGTTCGGTAAGGGGCTCGGTTTGGTAGTGACGCTCCAGTAATCAAATCAATTTGATGCTCAATCCCGCGCAATGGTGGCAAACCTGCGGGTACCTCCTCCGGAAACACATCACTAAATTCCTGTAAAACATTAGAAACACCAATAGAGAGTGGGGTCATGTCATTAGAAACAAGAATTTCGCCCTTGCACATAAGTACAAGAGGTACTAGAGTGGGATCCTCGCCAAACTCTCTCAAATCAGATTTGGTGGCTAACATTACTACAGAATTCTCTCCCTCACTTTTCTTTTTACCACTCAAATTTGGCTTGTGGCTCTCGCTCACCGGAAGTGGAGTCTCTCGCCTAGCTAATCTCTCACGCTTAGCCTCACGGTTAACTTCAACTTTTTGGCGAGTTTCATTGACTATCTCTTGAGATGTCATAGGCCACAACATCACCTCCTTGCCATGCCAATTTAGCTGATATGTATTTGTTCTCCCATTGTGATGCACATCTCTATCAAACTGCCAAGGACGTCCCAACAACAAATGACAAACCGTCATTGCAACTACGTCACACTCCACGGTATCCTTGTAAGGTCCAATCTGAAGTTCAACCCGCACCATGTGATTGATCTTCAACTCCCCACTGTCACTTAGCCATTGAATAAAATACGGATGGGGATGTGGCAAATATTTCAGATTCAGTTTTTGACAAAGTTCTTTACTAGCTAAATTGCGGCAGCTGCCACCATCAATGATCAATTTGCAAGAACGTCCATTGCCAATTGCAGCCTTTGTTTGAAACAAATTGCATCGCTGCTCCGAAGAACTAGGAGCAACACTCAATACCTTGGGCGTGCAAACGATGGATGGTAAGTGCTCGGCATCCGCATATTGGAACTCATCTTCTTGCTCATCCTCGCTCGTAGCCGTAGGATCAGCCTCATCACCACTCTCATACTCGCCGGTCTCCTCATTGATCAACATGACCTTCTTGTTTGGGCACTCGTGCTTGAAATGACCTCTTCCTCCGCATGTATGGCATTTTATATTGCGTGTACGAGCTGTAGAATTGGACGAGCCAGCAGCACTAGCAGCAGGTTGTGATGACGGTTTGGCACTAGGGGCCACCGAAACTGGTTTTGAAGTAGCAGCACCACGGAAACTAGGAGTAGCACTTGGCGTCACAGAAGTAGGTGTTGTTCGTGGTGTATAAGGACCTCTCGTATAAGAAGAATGAGACACAAATTTGGCATCTTCGGCCACTTGTAATTCTGCCTCACGTGCTTGGTGCAACAAATCTTGTACATCGCCATATTGATGATGACGCACAATTCGCTTGATGTTGTAACTCAACCCGGACAGGAATCGCTGCATGGTTTGCTTGGGTTCTTCTCTCATGCTAGCACATTGCATAATCATCTCCATCTCCTTGTAGTACTCATCAACGGACTTGGTGCCTTGCTTCAAATTCTGCAACTTATCATACAAAGAACGGATGTAATTGCGAGGAATAAAACGATGACGCATCTCCGCTTTCATCTCTCGCCAAGAAAGAATGGGCACATCATTGGCTTCATGCCTAGCATTCACAAGGCCGTGCCACCATAGCAAAGCATACCCATCAAACTCAGAAGATGCAAGCTTGATCTTTCTATCTTCAGTGTAGTCATGCAAACGCCATAATTGCTCCATCTTCAACTCCCATTTAACATACTCTTCCACATCAATATAACCTTCAAACTTGGGAATACTGAATTTGGGCTTACTAACGCTATCATCATCACGGTTGGCTGCATGACCAAAATTTTCGCCAATCATACGCCGTGCACCCAGAAGCGCAAATCCACGGCCAGGAGGTACAGCACCACCGCGGCCACCTCCACGTCCACCATTAGCATGTGGTTGTGGTTGTTTTTGTTGTTGCCATTGCAACCTCTCACGATGAGCATCAGCTTGCTCATCATCCTCCTCAATATCAAAATCAACCCCGTGATCACCATGAACACTTGCGTCATCAACAGGTTGCTCATGTCGTTGCGTCAAAACCTGCACAACACGGTTCAATGTACCAATAGTATTCTGTATGTCCACTAAGGTAGCTGTAGAGTCCGTTGCCGTTTGTAGCACATTATCAACCTTTAGATCCGTGGCAGTCAAATCAGATAGCAACTTGTCACATTGAGCACTAAACTGTCATGATAGGTGATCTCGAAGCGCTTCATATTCTGCCCAACAAACAGGAGTGTTACCGTCCTTCTTTTGCCGCACAACACCATCCATCCCATCGCCTGAAGACATGATTAGTGCACACAGAAAATATATGTATAGAAGTGGAAAGTCTCAACTCACTCAAAACCGAAAGAACAAGTGAATCTTACCGTTCCAAAGTGAATTAGAAAAGCTTACCAACTTGTATGAGCAGCACGTGTACGGATGTGATGAAGCGAATATTATGCATCTCAAAGTGTCACACAACAAATCGGGGTATGTGGTGCAGCTTGGTTTGGATACCTAACACACCAATTCACAAGACCTAGTGCTGATCGTATGACACACAGGAAACGCACACGGTGGAGAAAAATGGGGCAAAGCAACTTTGAAAAAGAGCTCACAAAACTTGCAGGTCAGAAAACTTGCTCGTATTGCAATGCACAAGAGAGACGCTAGCTTAGCTCAAACTTTTGTCAGGCACAGATTGCTCAAATTTTCAAACTCAACACGAACAAAGACAAGCTCCACAAAGATGATGAAACTTCCGGCCACTTCTCTATTTTCTCTTTTTTTGTACAACTCTTTTCCCTTGTTTTTCTGTTTTTTTATATATATACACGGTCACAAATTAGAACAGGAGCAAAACAACTATTGCGAAATAAAACACACTAAAAGAGCAGCCTGTCGAGCAAAAAGAGCTAGTCTCAAATAGGTAAGTTCCTACACAATTGTTGTAGATAGGCTGTATCTAAGTCTCCCAAAGATTTTTTGTGGCTCAAGAAACGAAAATTGGAAAGAAAACGGAAAAGAAAACCTATATGGAAAACCTAAACAGACTCGAATTCGTACCACGACAGGAAAAACGCGAGAAAACCGTGTCGCGGCAGGATTCCTAGTCCAACTCGGTGTCGCGGCAGAGAAAATCGACCGAAACCGTGTCGCGGCAGGACACGCGGCAGGATTCCGACTTCAACTCTAACTTGATGAAAAACTCAGATTCTGACCAAAACCGACTCGATTCAAAACAAGATGATAAAGATACAGAAAAACCTATACAACTATGACTCGGATAAGAGAAAAAGGTACGCAAAAGGAAACGACCAGCAACTAGAACTTGAAAACAATGTAATCTACGGCTATGGTGAAATCTAAGCCTAATATTTTTGGCTTTTTCTATATAGGACGAAAATAAATCTAACTACGGGGATGGATTGCTCACCGAGTAAACGCTGGAAATCTGATACCAAGATGATAAGGGGTTGCCCGATCTTCTCAGTGAGCCGATGGTGGATCGGATGGTTGATGAAGATAACTTGCGAGATGCTCTCGAACTCTCCGGTTGTTCCCCCGTTGCCAATGCAACAGCTCTTCAACCCAATGGATATTCGCAACACCACACACTTGCACAACGTAGCCGCCGACCATGAGCGGTTTGCAATCTACTAATTCCCAATGGAACAACAGATTACACTCAAACTTTGGTAGCTAAATCTCCAGATCGAAACAAAGTGGAGAGGTTGAATTCCTGATCGCAACAAAGAGGAACTCGAATATAGATGAAAGCTTGCGCAATACAATCTAGGGTTTAGTTTAAATGTGGTCTGCCTCTAACTATGGCGCCCCTCCTGTACTTATAGGAGTTGGGGCGTCCTACCCTTGTACGTGGACTCAAAGTATGACTCTAGTTCTACTCGACTTGATACAAACCGACCCAAGTTGGGTTCGGCCTAATTGGCACGCAGGACTCATGTGGTGCACCTTAGATGTATGTGATCATCCCTTGGATGTCCTGGTGCGCCACCTTAGCTTGTCACGCATGATCCCCCTCTCTTGGTGATGCGCCTGCCTCCCTCTCCTCCCTCGCGCATATGTTGGAAATCATCTCTTCTTCTTAATGCTGCAACCCTCCTTCTCCATGTGCAATGCTTGCGCCATCCTCATATCTGATCATAGACAAATACAAAGACTTAGGTAGTATAAAATTCTCATAATCATGAATATCACTTAAGAACGAATTCACCTATTGGTCAAGTAGCTTTGCACGTGCTCTAGTCATAGGACCAATCCGAACTTCATTAGTTGGAGCTTGAGCAGCAACATCATCTTTAGGAAAAGATGGTAATGAACTAGGAATGTCCTCATCAAGAAATATCTTGTCAAGGGGATAGACAGTCTTCCTGGGACGATGCCATGGAATGAGGTGTCTGATGGCACGAGGTTGGCCAGACACCTGTTCATCCTACGCAGCATATCAGCGTAGATGATATTGATGCCGCTGCCTCCATCCATGAAGATTTTTCTCGTCAGGTACCCTCCTACCTAGGCTTCAAGCACCAACACGGAATGGCTTGTCCGTGGCACCCGCGGTTGGTGGTCCACCCTAGAGAACATCACACTTTGCTCGGACCAGTTGAGGTACTCAGGCATGGCCGATGTGATGCCATGACCATGATCACCTATCGAGAGATCAACTTGTGGCTTTGGTTCGACGGACGTCCCTTCTGGATCATGCCCATAGTCCCAAGAGTCGCCTGCCTGATGGTGCTGCTGTTGATTTACGACTGCTGCAATGTGGGTGTCGGGTACGGGTAGGGCCGACATCTGGGGTCGTACAGGTGGCGGCGGTGGCGCGCCCAGTGCCAACGCGCCGGGCACGGCGGGGTACCCTGCATTTGTGACTGCTTGCTGGACTGAGCGGTATGTGTCTTGAAGCTTGAACAACTTGCGACATTCTTGAAGTGGGTGGGCTGACTTCGTCTTGGCGTGCTCATCCTTATACATGTGCCAGGGGCACGGGTCTGTCAGCTCCTGGACGGGAGTGTGGTACGGTTGGCCGTCATTTTGGTCTTTGCGCGGCTACCACTCGCATTTGCGGTATTTGTTGCATGCTTGTCGAGGAATTCAGCGGCGACCAGCTCTACGGCGTCGACTTCGTCGTAGCCTTGATACTTGCGTTTCCTTCTGCGGTCACTGCTACGACCGCTTCTGCGTCCCATGTCGGATGGGTACCTCCCATCATTGTCATCGTCTTCCGGTGAGCGCATAGGCTCGTTCCTCATCAAATCTTCTCCATCCGCCCATTTGTTGGTGATGTCCATCAGCTGGCTTACTATTTTGGGCTTATGCCGACCCAGTTCTTCCTTGAGTTCCCGTCTGTTGAGGTCGCGCCTGAAGGCATCGACTGCGTTTTCCTCACAGATCTCTCCACAGAGTTTTTCAACAAAGTTTAGTGCTGGATGAAGGAGCGGACGGACTCGCCGGATCCTTGGATGCACGCTCGTAGCTCTTCAGCTGTGGTGGGTCGCTTGTAGGTTCCCTTGAAGCTTTGCTCAAAGTCAAGGACGAGGTCGTCCCAGCACTCAATGGTGCCGGAGGGTAAGCTTTTGAGCCAGACGCGGACAGATCATGTCAGCTGCAGTTGTAGATGTTGCACAGTTGTGTTCCGTGTGCCCCTGGCACCGCACATCTGTCAAGTAGTCTTCAAGCCAGGTTTTCGCCTCTTGCCGATTGTCGTACTTTGGCGTCTCAGACGTCAACTTGAAGCCTTTTGGCATCCTGGACTCGCAGATCCAGTGATCAAAGCATCTGGCGCCACATGGCTCGATCTCCTCGTCCGAGAGGGAGGAGTCATGGTGCTCGCGTCTCGCGCGGGACCTGTCTACGACCTGTTGTGCAGTCAGAGCACGTTAGTCTCCTCGCCTTGCACGGTTGCGGTTGACCGTACCTTGCGTGAGCTTGTCACGCAGCGTTTGCGTTCGGGGCTCTCGTGGTGGGTCTTGATGTCGGCATGGAGAGCTCTCACGTCGCCACTGAGACCTCTCGGGTCGCGGCTGCACGACTACGGCAGCCGGCTTCGGGATACCCGGGGTTTGGAGTGCCACTCCTACCATGCCGAGCCCGCGTATCGTGTGCCGATGAAGCTCCGCTTGAGGATCGCCTTCGGGAGGCTGCGTGGATATCATGTACATGGTGGCCGCGATGGCGGCGCCCTACGGTGTCTTGGGTACAACATTACCAGCCGGGTCCACCGTACTAGCCAGGTCCACCGTCATGAAGGACGAGTCGAGGCTGCGCGTCATCTCGTTCCTTGACGCCTAGGGTATGGCGTTGAGTCGCGAGCGGTGTTGCATGTGCTCCCTTGACACATGAGTGTGGACCGAGGCGGAGGATGGGAGGGAGGACAGCTGCTGGCGTCGCACGCTCGATGCATCTGCCAGCCATTTCGCTCGTCCAGTGTTGTGTTTTCCTTCACCATTTGGGTGTGCTCTCCGTGCAGGAGGCGGTGGTTGATACGTGTCAAACGTATCTATAATTTTTGATTGTTCCATTCTTGTGTTATGCCATTGCTACATGTTACTATGGTTTCATAACATTTTCTAGACACCTATTAGCCCACCGCCCAGTGCCAGTTTCTATCTGTTTTGTCTATGCATTGCAGAAAATGCCCAAAAATTAAAGTGCTCAAAAAATCTGAATTTTTTTTATAGAAATTCTAATTCATCGAAAAACTCCCAGAGCCAGAAGGACAGACCAAGGTTAATCCCACAGGCCAGGGGTGGCCACCAGTTGCCGCCAGGGCCCAGCCCGTGGCCACAGCCCGCCCCTGGGCCTAGGAGCTCCCCTGGCGATGCTCTTCGAACTATATATTTTTCGTGACCTAAAACTCACGCCCCCGAAGGATTTTTCCTGAAACGCGACAGAGTTCCGCCTCCATCGAAAACACCAATTTAGGGGACATAAGTTCATGTTCCGGCACCCTGCTGGGACGGGGATCGACCTCCGGAGCCATCTTCATCGACGTTGCTGCCTCGTGAGATGAGGAGGGAGTAGTGCTTCATCGGGCTGAGGCTTGTACAAGTAGCTATGCGGTTATCTCTCTCTCTCCCATGATGTGATCTTGATTGTGATCATGATCTTTGTTAGTATAGTTGAATACATGATGTTTCCCCTTCTTTAATTATGTAATGGATATGATGTTGCTCAAGTGATGTTATCCAGTATAATTTTCGGAGTCACCATTGTGATCACGTTACCACGATGATAGTGCGGGTGTCATGTGTGACTCTATGGACTATAGATTAGAGGGATCTTCATCATGTGTTTGTTCTTTATTGTTGTTGGATTGAATAGATCATGAGCTTTCTTGATGCTTGTGTTTAGTATTATCTCCATGGTGCAAAAGTGACAGTGCATGTATTGTGGATATATTAGAAAGAGACTATTCAAGAGATAGGTTGTGGTGTTTGTTAGTAATATCTTTGGATGCTAAAAGTGACAGCGTGCAGTGTCCCTAGATGTGGAATACGAACTTTAAGGTGTGCTTTCGTAGCCCTACGCAATTCTCATCCTGTTTGATCCACAAAATAATGATCTCCGAGTAACGTCTACCATGCATGCTTTTGTAGAAAATATCACGTGTTTAATTATGTTATGGTCCGTTCGGATGTTCGCATTGGGAGCCTCGATATTATATTGGGTTGAATATCAATATCATGAAATATTGATATTGAGTCCGAATGTCATTATTTTCTGTTTGGATGTGTTAGATATTCATACCTAGACAAGATATTGAGTTTGAATATCAAATGCTGTTTGGATGTTATAAAAGCAGTTTTTCGATACATTGAGCATTGTACTGTTATATTCATCACAAAATGTGCTAAACAACCACATATTACGGTACAAGTGGTGAATTGCGGTTCTACCAGATTTTGATTATTATAAGTGGTGAAATTCCTCTTTGTTTTTTTTTTCAATTTCGATGCATAAGAAACCAGTCTACAGTTAAAGAAAAATTTATAATTTCAATGCAATTAAAGTGTTAAAAAGTATCCATGACCACACATATTTCACCAAAGCTTGTTTAGCAATCCATCACATATCCATGACCACACATATTTCACAAGCATGTTAAGAAAAATAGCACATAAAAAGTACAACACTGGAAAGATCAGTGTTCATTTACTCCGTACAGCACATATCCATGACCACACATATTCATGGCCGGTTTATCTACTAAAGTGGAAAGATCAGAGGGGAGCACGAGACAGCAGGATGGTGCACCGGCCACGGGATCTTCGCCTTCGGGATGGTGCGCCGGCCACCGGGAAGCTAAAGCTCAGGATGGCGCACCGGCCGCCGGAGCTTCGTACAATCGCTTCGTACAATCGATCCTGTACCTGCACTGCAAAGAGAGATGAGAGGGAAGAACGAGAAAGCAGGAGAAGGGCAGGGTGTCGGGAAGGAGGAGGTGGGGCGGGAGGCCAGACGGAGCTGTGCCTGGACGGAGAGGGAGAAGGCAGGAGGACGGAGTGCCCGCGGCGCCGGCCGGCCGCCGCCCTAGCTAGGTATTGCACTTGCCCGGAGAGGAGGGGGAGAGGGAGGGAGAGAAATTAGCGACGGTGAGGAAGGGTGGCGGGAGGAGGCCGTCGGGGGCAGGCCGCCGCTCGGGAGGGAAGGAGCTTCGTACCTGCGCCGTCGGCGTCCTAGGTTTTCCGCCTCGCTCGTCCCTGACGCATCTCGCTCGCTCGACTCTGTCTGCTCGCTCGCGAACCGGTATGCTAGGCCTCGCTTGCGAATATGGAGGCAATCTCCAGGGGTGGAGCTCGAGATTGAGCTGGGTGCCGTTTTAACTACTCGCGGGTGGGCTCGATATTCAGCCCGAATGTCTCGACCCAATGTCACACACATCCAAACGCTGATATTCTGGATATTCGGGCCTGAATGTCACGATTATCCAATATCGAGGCTGAAAGCAAACATCCGAACTGAGCATTAATGATGTTGAGAGTAGTCACTAGTGAAAGTTTGAAGCCTAGACCTTGTTTCCAAGCATTGATACGCTGTTTTCAGCCACTTTTGTTACTTGTTGCCTTGCTGCCATTTTTATTTCAGAGTTTCTACCATCCATATTACTTGCCTTTTACCATCTCTTTGCCGAACTAGTGCACCTATACAACTGACAATTGTATTAGGTGTGTTGGGGATACAAGAGATTTCTTGTATCTTAATTACAGGGTTGCTTGAGAGGGATACGTTCAACCTTACTCCTTCCTGTGTTCGATAAACCTTGGATTACTCACTTAAGGGAAATTTGCTGCTATCCTACAAAGCTCTGCGCTTGAAGGCCCAATAGAGTCTACAAGAATAGAAGCGTGTAGTAGACATCAAGCTAATTTCTGGCGCCGTTGCCGGGGAGGAATGGTTGTAACATCCCGAATTTTGGCCCTATAAAATTTTCTTTGCCAAAACCAAAAAATTTGGATTTGGATTGGATCTTCTGATCTTGGCACCTCTATTTTCTCCTACATTGCCAAAACCCCCAAGGTTCTCAAAATATTTATCTTTTCTTTAAATGCAAAAGGGGCCAAAACCCTAGCCTCCCAAAGGAAGTGTGCCAAGGGTGACTTCAAAAATTCCCCAAAAATTCCAGAGGGATCCCCAACTAGGTTAGAACCCATTTATCCAAAAATATTGGGTGA
The DNA here is from genome assembly GCA_012064385.1 of Puccinellia tenuiflora. Classification (NCBI taxonomy): domain Eukaryota; kingdom Viridiplantae; phylum Streptophyta; class Magnoliopsida; order Poales; family Poaceae; genus Puccinellia; species Puccinellia tenuiflora. The sequence continues at coordinate 834,542 of QRDG01001240.1, forward strand.
CTTGTTAAGAAAATATTTGACTTTTCCCTGATTTGTTTTCTGCCTAAAACCCCAAAACCCTAGCTTTCCAAAGGAAGCATGTCAAGAACATTTTAAAAAATTCTCCAAAAAATCAGGGAGGACCCCTAACTAATATGTAACCCAAATATGCAAAAATATTCCATACTTTGCTAAAGAATTTTTTGGAGATTTCTCTACTTCACCTTCTGCCCTCAAACTTGTTATTTTTGGAAACCCTACTAAACATTTTCCAAAAATTCTAAAAACCCCAAGGTAGATGCTCCTAACCAATATCTACCTCAGGGATTTTTCCTGTCCAAATATATTTCCATTTAAAACCCCAAAACCTGATTCCCCTTTTTGACCAGAAGTGTTTGTTGAAATTTTGTATGGACCAAGTTTGGAGTTTGGAAAAACTTTGTTCTGCAAAGTTGTTGGAAATTAAGTTTGGCGCGAGGTGCCGCAGACCGTTTTCATTTTTGAGCCCTAGGTTGAGAGAAAGGTCTTGATGTCGATGTCGGCATGCCGAGTGACATGGCCACCACTGGCATGTCCCTGCCAGGCGGCGCCGCCCCTTTGTGGTCGCCGTCGGTCTGCTTCCCCCTGCCCTGTTTCATGCCCAGACGGTATCCCTCCACCCCCTCGACCCTCCCGCAGCAGCGCATCGCCAGCTCACCCTCGCCAGCACGCCGCCGCCCACAAGCCGATGCGCCGCTTGCACAGCGCCGCCCGGGCCCCCCCTCACCAGTGACCGGCACTGCCGCTCGTTCTTATTCTCCCGCCCGCGAATCCCGTCGTCCAGCAGAAGCCCCCCCCCCCCCGCACGCCGACGTGCCACATCTACACCGTCACCGCGATGCCCACCAACCCGCCGTAGCCGCCTGGACACCCGACCTGCCACCAGTGCCACCCCTCCCTGATCTTATCCGCCGGCCGCGAAATCCGTCGTCCAGCTTCGCTCTGCAGCTACACCGACGACGCCGCAGCTGTCGTCTCGTCGCTGCCGCCCGGGACACCTCACCGCCACCTCACCGTGCCCTCCATGGCGGCCTACCCCTCGAACCCCTATAAATGGAGCCCCCGCCCCCCGCTGAGCACTACACCACCCCAATCTCCCCCTCAACCCTCTCCTCCTCAAGTATTGCCTCTTGGGAAGCCTCCCATCACCAGCATCGAGCTCGCCGTAGCCGCTCGGGCTCCGGAAAAATTCTCCTCCACCAGACCTCCAGCCATAAAATTTCCTTCGTAGATAGCCTCTCCGGAGCACCATGATCCCGCAGCCACTCTTGTCGGGGTGATTGGTGGCTGGCATCGTCGTCTGCATCCTCGACCGCAGCTCGACCTCCGCGGTCACCGACGCCGCCCCTGCTCCAAGCCTCCCCGCCGCCCGTGAGCACGCCGACGGCCTGCACGGCTCCTCCCCGAGCCTCGCTACCCCCTCTCCCTCACCTCCCAGACGCCGCAGCCGCCGGGGAGCGCCGCCGGTGAGTTTGCCGGGACGGCGACCCCCCTCCCGCCCATGTTTTTCTTTTCTTCGCGCATACCGGTTCGGCCCTGCAGCCACTGATCAGTGGGACCCGGCCATCAGGATTTTAAACTTTTCCAAAACGTTTTCTTTATTTTTCTGTTTTAAAGAGACAGATTCTAGGGTTAACTTTGAAAGGCCATATCTTTTTCAAAACTAATCAGAAAAATATGAATCTTTTTGCGTTGGCTTTGTTTTGAAATTATCTATACAATGTCACTGGTTTCAAATATTTTTGGGCTCATTTTCTTGCTGAGCCTTTTGATGTCTTGAGGAGAGTTTTAACCCATGTCTTTAATTCCTTTAATAGATTCAAACCCTACCTTTGAGGCGGAAGTTGACCCCATTGCTGAAGGAAAGCCATCAGCCCCCAACCATCTATTTCCAAGTGGTCGATACCTTGTTTGCAATATTTGTTGCCCGCTTGCGCGTTAGTTGCATCTCACATGCCATATTCATGCCTATTATTTCATGTGAACTACTATTGTTATTTATTTCCTGTAATACGATAAACTCATGTTCCGTTAGTTGAGTTCCGGTACCCCGTCTAAATACATGTTGGGTCCTGCCCAAGTGGATTGAAGCGGCTACTCTTCTGTAGAGTTGTGGCGTGCGTTGGATGGTACCATGCACCACTCCCCATTCCGGCAACGATGGACTGGGGGAACCGCCGCAGTCAATGGAATGGTGGAACGGGATCGCGTGGACGCCTCCACTAACTTTTGTAGTCGATCTGTGGCTGTCACTAGTCGGAGGTATCTCCGCCATCGCCCGGTTGACGCTAACCAACTGTGCTATTTTTTTTCTTTTACTCAACCTATGGCTGTTACAGGCCGGAGGCATCTCCGCCATCGCCCGGTTGATTGTGCTATTTTATTTTCTTTTACTCAACATGTGGCTGTCACTGGTCGGAAGTATCTCCGCCATTGCCCGGTTGAATTTATTCGTCTTTGCTGGATTATATGTGATTATTATTCATTATAACCTGTGGACTAATGTTTGTTTCTTGTTTGGTCACTAAGTATGAATCGTACTAAGTGAGTAATCCCCTCCGTCGACTAGATTGAGTCATATAGTGCCACTCGCCAAACACCACCCGCACAACCATGCGTCGTTGAAATGGGCAGACCATAGCTTAGTAGCATATCAAGCCTCTTTTGATGCTACCCACTTGGCAAGTCTAGTCGGTTACTGCATAGTTGTGGTCGGGGCTAGTCTTGCAAAGGTTCCGGAGCTAGGCGTTGCTCATGAGTTGGGGACATGCCGGATTCACTTCGTCATAAGACTTAGCCCGAGTGGTAAGTCGGTAGCTACACAAGGAGTGTCTTGGTAGAGCGAACGGCTACGGGGGAATAGGTTTGTGCTGCAGGTACCGGCGGTACCAGCTTAGACCCCAACGTGTGGATAAAAGTTGCAACCTCTCGAGAGTGTCAAATCTAGAATCTAGTATTGTTCCTACCTAAGGAACAGTGTTGGGTCCAGTCACACTAGAGTCAGTCCAGTCGAACACGGAGAACCAAACTCACCAAGTGGTCAGAGTTGGCTAAAGTTGAATGAGCTGAAAGGCGGACCATAGTTGGTCAAAAGCTGAGTCTCGAGTTGGACCAAAGTTGGTCAAGCTTGAGAACCTAAGTGTTGATAATATTGTGGTGTGGGAATAAGACTCGTTCTCATAATCCACGGTTTCGTCACAGGTAAGTAGGTAAGTTAAGTCCAACCATTTAGCTTGGACTCGCACCTTACCCTACTGCACCCATGCCATGCCATATAGGATCGTTGGTTACGGTTGATTGTGGATTGATGACTTGCGAGTACATTCCATGTACTCACCTGGCTTTTCATGTGGCCAGATCCTCCTACCCCCGTCGCTGAGTACCCCTTATACGAGAACTCGATCTGGTATCCAGGCGGAGCCCTGTGGAGTTAGGCCCTCTTCGTCGCACGCTTCCGCCATTCCGTTGACGCCCTCTGATGAAGTCTTGTTCGATAAATAATGTACAAACTGTTGTGCGCGCTAGGGCGCAGCCTTGTAATGAAACCCTTGTAATCTATCGTCGGTCCCCGACCCCTTAAATAAAGTGGTTATGTTCTGTTATCAAGTTGTCATATATTCAGTGCTCCTGGGACTGATATATGGGATGTCTCGACCTCCGGATCGGGGTGTCACAATGGTAAGCGGCACTCACTCTCCCGTCAACGAAGCTAATTTCTGGCGCCGTTGCCGGGGAGGTGAGTGCTTGAAGGTATCTTCTTTAGATCTTGCAATTAAATCTTTTTATTTCTTGTTTACATTCACTAGTTCGGCTTAATGGAAAAAAACAACAACAAAAAAAGAGAGCTTTATAAGCGAAAATTCAATGGTGCACCCGAGCTCACCAGCTCCTGTTTTTTTTATGAAAATAAAAAATAGTAAAATATTATGAAAAATTCTAAAAAAAATTGGAGACATACACATATGAGTTTTTCACATTCGTGCAATTTTCAAAATGAGAAAACATTCCTAGTGCTCTGTGAGAAAAGGACAAAATCAATGTTTTCAAAAATATGTTTTTAGATATATTTTGACCACTCATTTTGTCTTTTTTCTACAGAGCACAGGAAATGTCCTTTCATTTCAAATTTTGCACGAATGTGGAAAACTTATATGTGTGCGTCCCCAATTTGTTTTAGATTTTTTGGTAATGATTTACTATTTTTTATTTTCGTCGAAATTATCAGGAGCTGGTGTGCTCGGGAGCCAAAACGCCTCCCCTTTTATAAGCTCTATCTTGAGTTAGGACATGAAGTGTTTGAATAAAAAACTAAAAACCTATGGAACTTTGTTTGCATGGTAGTAGCAATGTTGTTAGCATGCATTCTTTGAACACCGTTATTGCTAATGCTATGGAAAGCTTTAAGCTTGGGGATGAAAGTTTTTATGAATATGATCTTTTTAGCCCCCCAAGCTTGAAGGAGGAAATTTGCTTTGATGATACTATGCCTCCTATATATGATGACTATAATGATGATTGTGATACTTTCAGTCCACCCACTATTGAGGATAAAATTTCTTATGATTATGATATGCCTCCTATTTATGATGATTACAATGATGGCTATGATAGTTTTACTCCCACTATTACTAATGAGAAGGATTTTACTCATGTGGAGAGTAATAATACTTTTATGCAGGTGGATCATGATAAGAATGTTTTATGTGATAGTTATATTGTGGAGTTTATTCATGATGCTAATGAAAGTTATTATGAGAGAGAGAAACATGGTTATAATTTTCATGTTCTTAAGTTTCCTCTCTTTATGTTGAAATTTCTGAAGTTGGACTTGTTTTGCCTTCCTATGCTAGTAGATTTATGCTTCAATGATTTATTTTCTTACAAGATTCCGATGCATAGGAAGTGAGTTAGACTTAAATGTGTTTGATATTTGCTTCTTGATCCTCTTTTTTGTGTTTCAACTCTTATTCTTATGAGAGCATCATTTAAATGAATAAGCATAGCTAAAAGGCGTTAAAGAAAAGCGCTTATCGGAGGCAACCATTTTTCTTTCAGTTTCTTTTTGCTTTATTAAGTCATGGATGTTGTTGCCTCTGTAGCAACTCTATTTTATCTTTTGATTTTGTTTTTTGTGCCAAGAAATAACCTCTAATGCTTGGAGAGTGCGATGTTTTTGATTTGCTGTACAGAAACAGATTCGGTGCGCCTACTGTAAAAAATCTTTAAAATTGCAAGAACTTGATCTTCTTCTGAAAATGTTTGACAGAAAACCTTATACTTTTATATATCTTTCATTAGTATTGAGTTTTCTGATTTGAGCTACGTAAGTTCCTCTTAAAATTTGATCTTTACAGACTGTTCTGTTTTGACAGATTTCTGTCTTTATTTGCATTGTCTCTTATACGAGCTTTATTTGTGATTACTTTTTGTGTAAAGTTGCCACAAAGGCTTGGTATGCAGTAGCTAATGTTAAATTAAGTATTTTAAATGTGTCCCTACAGAACCCAAGTGGATTTTATTTTAAGAGTACTAACCCCTCTAATCAGTTTATGAGAAGTTTTGTGTGAAGGGAGTTTTTAAGTTTCACGAGAGAGGATGATGCAAGAAGATGATGCAAGAAGTTGAAGGATGGACAAAATAACAAGCTTGGGGATGCCCCGGTGGCATCCCCCTGGATATTCAAGAATACTCAAGCGTCTAAGCTTGGGGATGCCCAAGGCATCCCCTCTTTATCGACAACCATCAGGTCGTCTCCGTTGGAACTATGTTTTTTTTGCTTCACATATTATGTGCTATTCTTGGAGTGTGATTTTGTTTTGGTTTAAGTTTTTTTTGTTTTTTTTATGGTCATCAGAATGTTAGATTATATCATTATTGTTTGGGAGAGAGACACGCTCCGCTTTTTCGTTAGAATACTCATGCTTATCATGTTTATTTGTTGAGTATTCTTAGCTACTGTTCGTTTGCTAGTAAGCTCTCGCTTTTAGTTTATATATTGTTTAGAGCTGCTAGTTGCTTGTGTTTAAATCTCTTGTGCTTCACTTATATTTGTTTAGAGAGTTGTTTTGGTTGCTTGGTTGATGTGTTAGAACTGAAAATGTCGTGCATGTGGTAGTGGTATGATGAAAAACCTGCATAGTCTTGTAGATCACTATGTAGATAAATTTATGCTTTCCAATTGTTTTGAGGTATTAACTAAACTAATGGTTAAAATATGTTGGTTATTCTTGTTAGAACTAATTAGTGGAGACATGTTAGTAGAGTGTGGAGCCGTACCTTTCTGAACTAAATAACCTAAGTCAATAATGCTTTTGTATCATGAATTTTGCTTAGTTGCAAAGTAGTTCCTAGTGTTTAGTTACTGCTAAGGTCAGGGAAGCCAACAGGACCTTGTGTCGCCGCCACGATCCCTCTTGGAGTGTTTTAATCACTTGCAGAACGTTGAAATTGCTAGTTGTTTGCAATATATAAATACATTGTTGAGTTTTGATTTTTGGCACTTCCACCTCCATATTTTGCTAGCCTCTTCGGTGTTGTGCAACGCCCTCTATCTCATTGAGACTTGGTGCATACTTCACCAGTACATCCAACCTCGTAGGAGGACTTCATCTTGTTCTCCTACACATAAACCATTTATCTTACTCAAACAACCACCATACCTACCTACCACGGCATTTTGATTGCCGTTCCGAGATACATTGCCATGCAACATCCATCATACATTACATAACTTGGTGTATTTCTTCATTGTTATATAGCCTTGTTTGATCATTGGAGTTAGTGTGATGAGTGGCTTGCCACATGTTCTACATTTTTTTCCACGCTACGCTCGATCATGCATCTTTCTGCTACATCGACAGAAGGCTTTGTTTTATACATCATGTTTTAGTCTTTATGAGTTATGAGTACCAAAAGTGTGATGATTCATTTGTAATATCGAGTGACGCTCCTACCCGTGAGAATGAAAATAATAAGAAAAAGGAAAAAAAACATAAGAGGCCAAATGAGGGAACATTTAAAAGACCAATGGAGGCCACCGGAAAAAAAAAGAGAAAGGGGGCAGCACTACTATCCTTTATTCCATACTTGTACTTATGTGAGCACATACACTTCAGTTTTTAGAGAGTTTTCATATTTTTAGTTGCATAACTATGTGGGGATCTTTTCACTATAGAACTTGGCTTGCATATTCCAAGTATGAACCTCCTCAAGTGAGCTCTAGGTCTTCATGAGAAAGCAAGTTGGAAGCACCCCACTAGTTCCATTGGAGAGCTTTCATACATTCATAGCTCTATGTGCATCGGTTGTATGGCAATCACTACTCCTCTTACAGTGTCAACTACGAGACTTCCTCTTGTCTTGTGGTTACCCTCTTCACTGTTTGAGCCTTTCTTTTCGACCTTCCAAACACCCATCATTATTATCTTTTCCATAACATCATAGTGCCAAAAACAACTTCTTGGTTGCACTAGTTGAGTAGACTTCAAAACAGTTGATGCGGGAAGAAAGTGAATTAGATCAGTTGACTGGATCTTGTCTATTTCATGAATAACTACTTGATGCTTTGTAGAATGATTGATGCTTGACATTGGAGACATAATTTCAATTCTTCTTTATAAACCTTATGCATGGTTCCATTTCTCCAACACACCTATTAATGAAAAGTTTCTAGCATTGATAGCTAGTATGTGTTAATCATTGTTTGCTTAATGTCAACTATAGACAATTGTTTTGGATCACTTTATTTCACATCATGTGCTTTACATTACTATCTTGATCAATATTATGTTGGTAGCATGTCTCATAAAAAATTATTCTTTTTTTGTCACTTACCTACTCGAGGACGAGTAGGAGTTAAGCTTGCGGATGCCGATACGTGTCAAACGTATCTATAATTTTTTATTATTCCATGCTTGTTTTATGCCATTGCTACATGTTTTTACTATGGTTTCATAGCATTTTATGGACTTACCTATCAGTGCCAAGTGCCAGTTTCTGTCAGTTTTGTCTGTGCATTTGCAGAAAATGCCCAAAAATGGAAGTGCTCGGGAAAATCTGAAAAAAATACAAAAATTCCAATTCATCAGAAAACTCCCGGAGCCAGAAGGACAGGCCAAGGTTAATCCCACAGGCCAGGGGAGGCCACCAGCCGCGGACAGGGCCCCGCCCGTGGCCACAGCCCGTCCCTAGGCCTGGGAGCTCCCCTGGCGATGCCCTTCAGACTATATATTTTTGTGACCTAAAACTCAAGCCCCCGTAGGATTTTTTTAGAAGCACAACAGAGCTCTGCCGCCATCGAAAACACCAGACAGAAGTTCCTGTTTCGGCACCCTGTCGAACGGGGATCGACCTCCGAAGCCATCTTCATCGACGTTGCTGCCTCCCGAGATGAGGAGGGAGTAGTCCTTCATCGGGGTTGAGCCTTGTACAAGTAGCTATGTGGTTATCTCTCTATCTCATTATGTGATCTTCATTATGATCATGAGCTTCGTTAATATACTAGAATACATGATGTTTCCCCTTTTTTAATTACATAATGGATATGATGTTGCTCAAGTGATGTTATCTAGTATAATTTTCGGAGTCGCCGTTGTGATCACGGTGCCACGGTGACAGTGCGGGTGCCGTGTGTGACTCTATGGACTATAGATTAGAGGGATCTTAATCATGAGTTTGTTCTTTATTGTTGTTGGATTGAATAGACCATGAGGTTTCTTGATGCTTGTGTTTAGTATAATCTCCATGGTGCGAAAGTGACAGCGCGCGTGCCGTGGATGTATTAGAAAGAGACTATTCAAGAGATAGGTTGTGGTGTTTGTTAGTACTATCTTTGGATGCTGAAAGTGACAATGTGCACTGTAGCCCTACACAGTTCTCATCCTGTTTGATCCACAAGAGAATGATCTCTGAGTAATGTCTATCGTACCGTGCATGCTTTTGTAGAAAATATCATGTTTTTAATTATGTTAATGATGTTGAGAGAGTCACTAGTGAAACTATGAAGCCTAGGCCTTATTTCCAAGCATTGATACACCGTTTTCAGCCACTTTTGTTACTTGTTGCCTTGCTGCCATTTTTATTTCAGAATAGAAACACTTGTTTCTACCATCCATATTACTTGCCTTTTACCATCTATTCGCCGAACTAGTGCACCTATACAACTAACATTTGTATTAGGTGTGTTGGGGACACAAGAGACTTCTTATATCTTAATTGCAGTGTTGCTTGAGAGGGATACGTTCAACCTTACTCCTCCCTGTGTTCGATAAACCTTGGGTTACTCACTTAAGGGAAATTTGCTGCTGTCCTACAAACCTCTGCGCTTGGAGGCCCAACAGAGTCTACAAGAGAAGCGTTTAGTAGACATTAGTGGTAGGCCGTCAGCTCTTCTTGTGTTAAGCCTGTCGTCATGGCGACTATGTCGCGTAGAGTGACCCGTGCCTTAGACCAGTACGCCTCTGATATCCTGGTAACCGGCCGGGGGCGAGCTTCATTGTCTCCCCCTTTGCCGCCTCCATCGTTACCCCCGCCGTTTCCGCCGCCTGCGTCAGGGTTGGTGGGGTTCGCCATGTAGACTTGGGTAGGGGTTGGGCGTGTGTCGCTGCTAACAGATCTCATGCTGGATGCGACTGTTGGCATCATGCTCTATGAGATCGAGCGCATCGATGGTGTCGTAATCGTTGCCGTAACAGATCGACGAAGAGTCCGACTCAGCTTCCTCTAGGGAAGCGTAGTCGAATGGAGAGGATGCCATCGATGTAGTCGGTGAAGGTGTCGAGTCCGCCGTTGAAGGGCGAACCACATCATCAAGGTGAAGGACGCCTAGCCGATCGACGCGGAAGCGTAGATCTCCGAATGTCAGATCCACGCCCTCAAGAAGGACGTCGAAGGCCGGGCGTAGAGCCGGCGAGTGGGGCGTGAAGTAGAGGGTCCCGAAACGAATCGGTTCCCATGAGGCTGACGAGTCGTCAGCCATCGTGACTGAAGCCGCCAGCACTGTAGATCCAACATGAAGAGTTCCCACAAACGGCGCCAACTGTCATGGTGGTATCACGGCAGTGCCCCTCCTTGAGGGAATTGGGTTCAGGGAAAAGAGAGACATGGTCACGTTGGTGACATCGTCGACTGACAAGGAGGCGAGTTTACGCAGGTTTAGGCCCCCGGAGGGTAAAACCCTACTTCCTGCTTGTCTGGTTTGTATTGATCTTGGATTACAAGGTTGCCGTGAGACTATGGTGGCGATATGCGATCTTGTGATGAGTAGCGATGTGAACGTAAGAAGAAACCTAACTCGGGGGACCCTCCCAGCTTTTATACATGAAGATGGGTCTAGGGTTCCTCTACTGAGTTGGTTACATAATGGGTCGTGAAAGGCTCGGACCCTGTGGCCCGAGTGCTACATCTTGTTTCATAACTTCGCCTTTGGGCTTCGCGAAATGCTGAAAGTTTCTAGACCGTCCCAAGTTACACGGGCTTTGGCGGGGCCCTTGAAGGCCTTCGACTAGATCGCACCCGGTATGCTCATGGTGCGGACCCGAAGGGCATCCCCACGTCAATAGGCCATCCCTTCGCAGAGGGAAGCAGGGATTAATCATGTGCTAGAGATTTTTAAGTTGAAAATAGAAGTAAAAACAATTTTGAGAGGTACAGGCTTTTGTCAACGAATGGTAGCAAGAAAATTCATTATAACCCATGCTAAACAAGGCTATTAGAGTTTGAGAGACAATTTGCTACCCGCATGGGTAGCTACACACCCATGCGTTATACGAAGATGCAAGCCGTATGTATATGTTTCAGCATGTTTTCCTAGTAAAACACGGATAGTTGGTGTACAAAACTGGTTTCGGAATTTTCAAAAAAATATTTTTTGGTCGTCAATTTTAGCTTTTGTTCATAGTTGACTTTTTTGTTGACTTTTGGGTCAAACTTTACTAAAAAAATCACAGCGGATGGAAAAAAATTCGAAAAAAAATCAAAATACTTTTAAATAATTCTATCAACTCTATTAGTGACATCCCCCTTGTCTACTTGAGTAATCTCATTTTACCGTTGCATATACGTTTCGGTCAAACTTAGGGTGTGTAGCTACCCATGGGGGTAGCAAGTCTTTTCCGATTAGAGTTTTGAGAGCGGCTATGTAATTAGAGGAATGATTTCACTTCTTGTTCTCCTTTGGCACCACTAACCATAGATTGCCGATTTATCGGGGATATGTGTGAAGGAGGTCTAATGGGTTATATTTATATTTTTTGAGACACGGAGTCCCTTGCCAGCTCTTGGGAAATTTAAATGAGCACAGATTCCATACTCATCGGGTGCATAAGAAGGAAGGACCTTGTTTAGCATGGGGCATAACAAATTCTCTACTACTTCCTCATGAGCTAAAACAAAGATATAAAATGGAGTATTTTGAAGATTTTAAAGGTAGCACATGAAAAAATTATTTGGAATGACTATGAAATACCATGCATAGGAAGATATAGTGGACTCAAACATACTACCTACGATCGATTTTAATTGACGTGAGCTATACGTACGATTTGTATTGGCCGCCGCGACAACCAAAACGGATCGAAGGGAGTAATAATTTGTCTTAGGGATTTCGGATGCACGAGTAGAGTTCCCACTCAGTATGGACGGAAGCTATCAATAGACCGGGAAGCGACCAACTAAGAGAGCAACAACTGTCATGATCATGCTTTGCGACAAAACAACATTGAATAGAAACATGGAAGTGATATTACCATTCTGAAACGAAAAGATCACCGAGGCTTGATAGACTTTATTTTTAGTCTCCAACATTTGTAAGCATGCACCAAGTCAATCCAAATAAATTCTGCAGAGGAGGATACCACAATACCATACCGCATTATGAACAAAACAACACATGTTAACATAAAAATAACACATTATACCCTCTTAGCTAGTTGAGACTAAACATAGGAAAACATGAACTACGAAGCAACATTATGCACACAATATTTTTAAGTTTCAACAAATAACCAACCAACCAAATAAACCTCTAATCAACTCTCAAGAAAGGGCATAAATAAAATAGATAACAATCACCTCATTATTGTGATAGTGTTTGATACTAACAAAAGATATAATACACAATAAAATTAAGATACATACACCCCAAGTTTAAGTCAAAAACCGAAGTTTGAAGGTTTGCAAACCGAGAGGTTGTTGATGTAGAGGGATGCAGAGGCATCCCAAAACTTATGGTTCTTACCATTCTTGGATATTTCTCAGTTTGATGTTCCTTCATTTCCCGTGAAAAAAATTCAACACAAAAACTCTCCCATTCTTTTTCTACGGTTACCATAGATAATATTTCCAAAGTGCTGCCATCAAACTAAAGTTTTTTTTTCAAGTTACGGATAGTGTGCTTAAGTGTCCAACTTTAAAATAAAGGGTGAGACGCAAAAAGAATCAAATGAAAACGCAAACAGGCCACTCTTGCAACAAAAGTCAGAATCTGTCCAGAAAAACAACAGCTAACCAACGTAATTTTTAAGTACACTTAAACATCTCATAAATGTTTTACAATTTTTTTGCAAGCAGAGGCTTAGGTGTCACTAGTACTGTAAAATTATGTGACTTTTAGAGCTTCCAGTAAAATATGAAAAATCGGGCAGTGAATAGCAAATACTGAAAACAGAAAAAACACTTTTAAATATGCATCAACTAAAACCAAATGGGTAAAACTTGGTACTTTATTTTTGAAAACCAAGAAGACCAGTGGATAAAAAAGAACAAAACTTTCTATAAACAACATGGAAAACTCCAAAGAAATACCAAAAGTATAAAACCAAATAGAATGCACAGAAAGAACCTAATAACTAAGCAAAAGAAAAGAAAATATTTTTGTTGTTTTCGTTTTGTGAAAGAAAGCAAAAATGTGAAGCAACATAAACCAAATAAAGAACCAAATAAGAGAAAACCAAAACCAATAGAAATAAATAAAACCAAATAATTATGCAAGAACAATACATATCATATGAATGAATAGTATAGATCACAAACGAGACAACCTGATATTTGTTGATGAAAAAGGAGAGATGTCATGGGCATCCGCAAGCTTAGATGTTTGAATCTTCTTGAATATGATCTTGGGGTGCACCTGGCATCCCCAAGCTTGATCTCTTGTGTCTTCTTATTCATCTCATTATCATCATATCGGTAAGATCTTGTAGGCTACATCCACATAAAACTTCACGAAAACATATTAGTAGGGTTGGTACTCATTAAATAAAATCCACTCATGTTCATGAATTGGCAATTTGCAAGAACTTAATTCAACATTAAATATAGTATACTAACCAATTTAACATCTATCGATTAAATAGAGATTATAAATATCGAGTATAACATAATACCAAATAACGACAACAATTTGCCAAAACTGGACATTTTGTAAGATCGAATTTAAGAGGCACTTACATAACTCAAATAATAAAACTCAAAACCAATGAAAGATATATAAAAGTATATGCTTTTCTGTCAAACATTTGAAGAAAAAGATCACATCCTCGTAATTTTAAAGATTTTCTACAGTGCAACACACATAATCTGTTTCTTGATAGCAAAACAACAAATTTGTATCATAAATAAACTAGAGGTCATACATACATTTTATTTTTATGTTAAAGTGGTATATGGACAATATATACATATTTTTAGATGAGAAGCTTCCAATAAAAGATTTGATTTGGTTTCATAAGCATGAACACAAGTGCTCAAGGTCGACCCCAACATAACCATTACTCATCTTTCCCAATCATTTTTATTTTTGAAATAGTTTTAGATAGCAAGTACAACTATTTTTTTGGTAATTCGTGCTCCCTATCTATAACTAAGATAGAAAATAATTTAAAACTGAAAGCAAAAATTACTTAATGATAAAGCAAACAAGTACACACAAGAATATTCACCCCATGCTAGAAAAGGTCTTGATAACCGGCCTACAAGTGTAGGTGATCAGTTGTAGCCTTTTCGATAAGTAAGAGTGTCGAACCCAACGAGGAGCTAAAGATAGGATAAGTATTCTCTCAAGTTCTATCAACCACTGACACAATTTTACGCACACCGAACATTTGTTCTATCTAGGGAAATAAAACTATAAGAACAAAACGGGTATGAAAGGATAGCTTTGCAAGATAATAAAGAACAAGAAAGTAGAAGTTAATTTGCCGCAACAATAAGGTAACATAAAGTGACATAAAGTAACAGAACCATGAGTGTGGAAAACTGGTGTAAGGCATGGTGGAATTGTAAACGCCCCGACCCCAGAACTATACAGTGAAGCTTTGTGCAACAGACATAGCTATCACGTATAGTAGAGAGATCAAGACTTGTGGAACAACTGGCACATCACAGACTCTATGACACAAAAGTTCATATAGCAACTCATATATGAGAAAGGTACAAATAGCATACCAGGGGTCACAGACCCATTATCACATCAAGCGGAAGCAAATTATGTTGTCTAACAACAAGATCCAAAATATGGCCTAAGAGGCCTGTAGATAAACATCCCAGCCAGCTTGTTCCATGACGTCCCAAGCTGCCACCTGGGAACCCCAAACTACTCGTCGATGTCAACGAAGAACCCACCAGTCTGCTCGGTGACGTCCTCCTCTGAAACAAATTATAACAACAGCAAAGAGAGACTGAGTACGATGTACTCGCAAGTTTAGTAGGGCGATATAGGCCCAATGATGACGGAGGCGCTAAGGCTGTATAGTAGCTATTTTGCATAAAGCTAGTTTTCCTTTTCAAAAGATATAAAAGACCCATGGCACCGACTACTCAGAATGTTTTTCGAAAAGGGATAAGAGGGTAAACTTTCATCTTTGGTTCTCATCGAACCAGCTTGTAGCCAGAACCACTCATCTCCACCAAAGGCACCCCCTCGAGGAAATAAACCTTTTACCACACGTTTAATTGCAACCTCTAGCTGCCAAATTAGTTAACTAGGTTGAGGTTCTCTATGATCCCGTAAATCCATCCCCAAGGCGTCCATAACCGCGGACACGGCTTTTTGAAAAGATTTACCCTGCAGGGGTGTACTAATTTACCCACCGGTACCGTCCGACTCACCTGATTGGCCCTCTTCCGGGGAAGGCCGGCGAGTGGGCGCGGTTAAACCTTTACCTCGCGTGAGACTATCCAGGAGTCATCTGTGGCCACAGGGCAAGTTTACCTAGCCTATTTCAGCCCCTGCCCCATCGCCACGTCCTAAACACCACCATCCTCATCATTCCTTTTTCCACTCACACACATAGCAAATGGAAAAGCAAACTAGAGGACCCTTGGATACGCCCGCACAAGTTATTTAGTTAAAGGGGATTCCATATGTCCCCACCAATGGCAGCACGCTCAGACCTTGGTTCCGAAGACAGGAACTCGCACCTAGGGGCAAGAGTGAGGCAAAACACCATCCCCGATGGCAACTCACCCAAGCCTTTTTAGCAACTTAATTAAGTACCACCACAACCTCCACATTGTCCGATCCTTCCATCAATTGCATAATTCATGGAAATAAATAACGGACATCTAAGCATTTAACTAAGCTTGGCTAAGCATTGCTAAGCATATGAAAACAACAATTATATTATTGTATTCGGCCAACACATCAAACCTAGGGTTAATAGGTGGGAACACATGTATTGGTTCGGGAATAAACATGCATTCATAGGATTCTCTATATTTTGATCAAAAGAGACATTGGAATCGCATGCAATATTGTGGTGGATAAAATAATTTTATAAAACATTAGGACGCTAGAATGCCAAGAAGGTTAGGTTATCTCTTGCCTTGCTGTCGGGGCGTGTAGTACGGTTCGTCGGGGTAGGTCGGGGTGACCTCAACTCCGGAATCTATAGATACCCAAAATAATACAAAATAATAAATAAATCACATGAACACAAGGTGCGATGCTCAATCACATGATAACATGTCAAATTGATGCAAAAATACCATCATATAAATTTAATAGCAAAATTAAACGGAGAGCCAAATAATTAGTGCAATTATTTGGAAATAACCCCATATTTATCTTAGTGACCACATTACTTATAAATTATTACATTTTTAGAGAAGTGGCTCAAATATGCATGAACATGACATAATTAAATAGGTTTTGTTCTTCCGATCATTTGGTACCTTATCCGTAAATTTGCGGAGCACCGATAAATAAATAGCGAATTAAATAATTAATTGAATTTTAATTATTTTCATCAAATTATGAATATCATCAAATAAATATTTGTGATCATGAGTTGATGTTAACATGGTTTGATAGCATTTGGCATGTGGATCACATTGGTATCTTATTCACAATTTTTGAGTGATTATTACTCAAGTTATGAATTTCCCAAAATTGGAATTAAATCTGCCATTTTAATAATTTTAAATAAACAACAATTTAAAAGATTCATTATTACATGGAAATAGAACTAACAATTAGATGTTGCTTTCCTGAACATTTTGAGATCTTAATTGCAATTTTTTGATCAAAATTCATAAAGTCATGGATTTTCTAAATTTCATTTATATTCTGCCATTTCTGTATTTATTAAATAAACGCAATTAAATAAATTTAATTGATCATGGCAAGGATACTAATAGGTAGATATTATTTTTCTAAGCATTTTGGTATATTGTTTGCATTTTTCTGACTTGTGGTTCAAAAGATATTGAATTTCAAAGTTTAATTCAAATTCTGTCTATTTATTTAGAATCACATAAATAAGTACCCGAAACGTTTTCTACCTGGGGAATATCTACCCATGGTCACTGACCAGTGGGCCAGGCTGCCACGGGGCAGCCACGCAAGCGAGGGCCCACGGCCATGCTGGACCACGTCCAGCGCGCACGGGGCGCGGTGACCGCGATGGCGGCGTTGCAAGCCGGCGGCAGCTGGGCGCGCGCGCGACCCCGAGAGGGCACGCACTCGATTCTAAGCGACAAGGGGGCCCTATTGGCGGATCTATGACCCAAAAGGTCGCCGGAGTTGAGCACGGCGACGAGCTACGACGGCGGTTGCGCACGGGCTACGGTGTTACGGCGACCTAGGGTACAGGAAGATGAATGGGGATGTCCCACGGGACCGCGAGCTCACCCTCGTTGCGTGCGAAGCGAGGTAGGGGCCGGAGGTGGAGCACAGCGGCGGCGCGAGCTCGTCGGAGGCGCGTCGGTGTCGGGAAAGAAGCTTCTCGGCGGCGTCGATTGCGGGCTCCTCGCATCGATTCCTTGCACGGGGAGGTGGAGGAAGAGGGGACGGAGGCTCTAGTGGTCCGCGATCTGCTCAGGGCGGCCTCTATCAATGGCAAGCTTCCTCGGCGGTGGTGGCCATGGTTTCGGTGCCGAGGAAGGAAATGGAGAGGAAGAGAGAGGAGAGCAATCAAGCAGGTGGTGCGGTGGTGGGGTGAGGGTTCTTCTCCATCGAGGGAGCTTCTTTATAGCAGTTGGGGGGCTCGGGAGAGGGAGCACGGGCGGCGCCCATGTCGATCTTGTCGGGGACATCACGGCGTGCTGGAGCGGGCTGTCTGGTCGTCGCCGGTCGAGGAGGGGCACGGATGCGGCGTCCCGGGGTGCTGCGGTGTCGGAGGTACGCGAGGGCGGGGCCCGGGCACGGCAGGGCGTGCACGGCATCGTGGGGGAGGCCTGGGCGGCGCAGCATCGGCGTCGCGGGGAACACGGCAGCGTGCCGTGCGGGAGGAGAGAGAATAGAAGATTTTCGCAAAACCCCCTGGCTCAAGTTTCTTTATTTGCAAAATGGTCCAGCAGTAGTTTAGTGAATTTAATTGAGGCCCTAAACCATTTTTATAAATTCTGCAAAAATTCACATGGGCTCTTAATATCATCTAGAACCTCCACAAAAATTGGGGTTGCAAAAAAAAAGTTTTGAGCAACATTTGTTCACAGGTTTTAAATCTAACCATTTTGACAATTTCCGAAATGTATTTATTTGGAGCACTTAAGCATTTCCAAAAATAATGAAAATATTCATGGAGGCTCCCAATATATTTATGAAGCTCCCCATAATTTTATTTTGAATTTTTGGAAAGTCTAATTTGGTTTCAAAAATAAGAATTTGTAGTGAACCAAATCGAATTCTCAACTTTATTTATTTGCTTGTTAAGAACTTAGCCTTTGACAATAATTTATAAAAGGTATTCTTGGAACTTCCTGGATAATTTGGAAACTCAAGAATAATGTATTTTTCCAACTTGAGATTTGCATTTGATTTGGCCATTTTTGGGCAATGCATTTAGTTTGGAAATTTGAGGAAGGGTTTTGCTTCCTTTGTTTAATTTCCCAAGTGTTGCTTTATTTTAGGTTAGCAATTTAGATGGATGTCATGATGCAATGCAAATCAAAAAGTGAAAATGTGGCCCATATTTTAGGGTACCAATCTGGGGCTGTTACAATTCTACCCCCCTTACAGGAATCTCGTCCCGAGATTCTAGGCTTGAGTGAAGAAGGTGGGATATTCCTGTCGAAGACTAGATTCTCGCTCCCAAGTAGCTTCTTCTTCGGAATGGTTAGACCATTGGATTTTGAGGAACTTGATGGTCTTATTGCGGGTTTTCCTTTCCGCTTCATCCAAGATGCAGATAGGATGGTCTCGGTAAGTCAGATCCTCCTGGATGTCCAACACCTCATGATCAACCCCACGGATTGGATCTTTGAAGCAACGACGGAGTTGAGACACATGGAACACATCATGTACATCCGGGAAGTTGGAGGGTAGCTCGAGTTGATAGGAGAGATCTCCTCGCTTGGCTAGGACGGTGAAAGGGCCAACATAGCGAGGTGCCAATTTGCCCTTGATTCCGAAGCGACGAACGCCTCGGAGAGGAGAGACTCGAAGATAAGCTTTATCACCAATTTCTTAGTGGGCCTCTTGATGATGCTTGTCATAATAGCTCTTTTGCCGGGATTGAGCAGCCTTGAGATTATCCCGAATGATACGGACTTTCTCCTCGGCCTCATTGATCACATCAGGACCGAAGAGTGGCCTCTCTCCGGTTTCAGACCAATTTAGAGGAGTTCGGCATTTTCTCCCATATAGAACCTCAAAGGGGGCCGTTTGTAAGCTGGCTTGGTAGCTGTTGTTGTATGAGAACTCGGCGAGAGGGAGGTATTTTTCCCAACCCTTGCCGAAAGAGATAACACAAGACCGAAGCATATCCTCAAGTACTTGGTTCACCCTCTCAGTTTGACCATTAGTTTGAGGATGATAGGCTGTGCTGAAATTGAGACGGGTTCCCATCGCATTCTCGAAAGCCTGCCAGAACCTGGATACGAATAGGCTCCCATGGTCTGAGATGATCCTCAGTGGAACACCGTGGAGAGGAACAATGCGGGCAACATACAACTCGGCCAATTACTTTGCATTTATGTCCTCGCGGACCGGAAGGAAATGGGCTACCTTGGATAGGCGGTCGATGACGACCCAGATGGCATTGTTGCCCTTTTGGGACCTTGGAAAACCGGTGATGAAATCCATACCCACTTCATCCCATTTCCACTCGGGGATGGCTATAGGGCGAAGTGTACCGGCTCGTCTTTGATGTTCAGCCTTCACTCGGCGACAGACGTCGCATTCAGCAACATATTTGGCAATTTCCTGCTTCATGCGAGTCCACCAGAATTTGGGGCGGAGGTCTTGGTACATTTTTGTGCTACCGGGATGGATGGATATAGGAGATTCATGTGCTTCTTGGAGAATCAACTGCTTGGTATTTCCCCTTTTGGGCACCACAAGGCGGTCCCCAAAATAGACCACACCGGAATCATCTACGGAGAAACACTTGGCCTTCCCGCTTGCAATATACTTTTTGATCTTGCGGATGCCAGCATCATGTTGCTGGGAGGCCTTGATTTCATCCTCTAGTGTGGATTTGATCTCCAAGTTGGATAGGTATCCGGAGGGAACAATCTCCAGATTTAACCGAGCAAACTCTTCATGGAGAACAAGTTGGGCCTTTTCAACCATCAAGGTGTTGCAATAGGCCTTGCGGCTCAGAGCATCCGCCACGACATTGGCCTTGACAGGATGATAATTGAGGGTCACATCATAATCTTTAATCAATTCCAGGTGAAGAGATATTTTAGGCTTTGATGGTCGGAGTAGATCTCGCAACGGTTGCCCAACAGGTAGGGCCTCCATTGCTTCAGAGCATGTACCACGGCGGCAAGCTCCAAATCATGAGTTGGATAATTTTGCTCATGTGGCTTGAGTTGACGGGAAGCATAAGCGACAACATGGCCCTCTTGCATCAAAACACAGCCCAAGCCCTGGAGTGATGCATCACAATAGACGACAAAGTCTTTGTCGGTGTCGGGAAGGACAAGCACCGGGGTGGTAGTGAGCTTGACCTTGAGGGTTTCAAAACTCTCTTCAGCTTTGTCTGACCACACAAACTGTTTGTTTTTCTTGAGGAGGTCAGTCAGCGCTTTGGCTATCTTGGAAAAGCCCTCGATGAATCGGTGGTAATAACCCGCCAGTCCAAGGAAGCTTCGGATATCTTTGACGGACTTGGGAGTTGGCCAATCCAGGATTGCCTGAATCTTGTCAGGTATCACCGCTACTCCAGCAGCTGACACCACATGGCCGAGAAAAATGAGCTCCCTTAGCCAAAACTCACACTTGGAGAACTTGGCATATAGGCGGTGATCACGGAGCTTGGTCAAGACTAGTCGAAGATGCTCAGCATGCTCTTCTTCGGTTTTTGAATAGACAAGGATGTCATCGATGTAAATAATGACAAACTTGTCGAGGTACTCATGGAAGATGGAGTTCATCAGCCTCATGAATGTAGCCGGAGCATTTGTGAGGCCGAAGGACATGACGGTGTACTCGTATAACCCATAGCGGGTAGTGAAAGCCGTCTTTGGAATATCCTCCTTTCGGATTTTAATCTGATGGTAGCCTGACCTCAGATCCATCTTGGAGAATACCGTTGCACCAGCTAATTGATCGAATAGGTCAGTTATTCGAGGAATGGGGTACTTGTTCTTGATGGTTACCGCATTCAGAGGGCGGTAATCAACAACCAGACGAGGGACATTTGAATCCCTCTTCTTGACAAATAAGACCGGGCAGCCCCAAGGTGAGCTACTAGGCCGGATGAATTCCTTCTCCAACAACTCATCGATTTGTTTCTTTAGCTCAGACAGCTCTTCCGCTGGCATGCGGTAGGGCCGTTTGGAAATTGGAGCCGTTCCCGGAACCAATTCAATGACAAACTCCACACTTCGATCAGGTGGCATGCCAGGCAATTCCTCCGGGAAGACATCGGGAAAGTCACACACCACTGCTACCTCATGCATTTCAGGTGGGGTAGTTCCTTCCATAAAGCATAGGCTGATCTCCGGAGAGAGAGGAGTGGTTGCAGACGGAGCTGCGGACGAAGGTGACCAATAACTCACCAGTCCAACGGTTGGGTGGATCATGGTGACAGACTTGGCAGCACAGTCCAGGTTGGCCTGATATTTGACTAACCAATCCATCCCCAGAATTACATCTAGCCCATCTGACTTCAGTGCTATCAGCTGGAACGGAAAGGACCAATATCCTATGGTAATCTGGACTTCCGGAGCAACCCATTTTGTGTGCCAACTAGAGCCTGGGGTCTTGACCACTAACGGGGAGTCCATGTTCTCAAATGGTATTTGATGGTTGTGTGCAAAAGCTATGGATATGAATGAATGCGATGCTCCAGAATCAAACAAAACTGAAGCTGAGTAATCATTGATTCGAAGCGTACCCATGAGAACTCCGGGGTCCTCTTCAACTCCTTCAGTCGAGACGTGATTCAGGCGACCACGGCTGACGATCGTGGCCTTGGCGGCTGGGGTAGAGGGTGATGGTGCAGGTGCTGCGGTAGCCGGTGCCTACTGGGGACACTCCCTGGAGTAGTGCCCAGGCTGGCCACAAGCGAAGCAGGTGAGCCTCGGTGGTGGTGGAGGCAGCTGAGGGCGAAGGTCACTCCCAGCCGCACCCAAGGTCGAGGTAGCTGGGCGAGGCGGAGGTGGCCTAAACCCTGAAGGCTTTGGCGCGAAGGGTGCCTTAGGCACAACGCTGAAGGGCACAAATACCCGGCATTTCTTGCCCTCAGAAGAAGAGTAGCTCTGGTTGTCGGTGAAAGCTTGCCTCTTGGAAGCCTCCAGCTCCTTCCTACCTTGCTCCATGGTGAGAGCCAGGTTGTAGAGCTCCTGGTAGGAGGTGAACTTGAAGGGTAGGAGCTCGTATCGGAGACGAGGTGCGAGCCCTTTGCGGAAGAGGTATTGCTTGTCCTCATCATTCGTCACGTCCCGAGGGGCGTAATGGGAGAGGTGGTTGAACTCCCGTCCATAGGACTGGACGTCCATGCGTCCCTGGGTCAAGTCCAGGAACTCCCGCCTCTTGAGGTCCATGACGGGCTTGGGGATGTACGATGCACGGAAAGCGGCGCGGAAATCCTCCCAAGTGAAGACATGGTCCGCGGCAAACATTGCCACGTGGCTCTCCCACCAGGAGCTGGCGGCTTCATTCAGCAGATAGGTGGCGAAATTGACCTGTTCCGCCACCGGAACGTGCAGAGCGGCAAACTTGCGCTCAAGAGCCTGGAGCCAATCATCCGCATCAAGCGGCTCCTTAGCTTCAGAGAAGGTGGGAGGTTGGGAGCGCAAGAACTCCGTGAGAGTGTTGCAGTCCGTGTTCCTCCTGGCCCCTTGTTGCACCAGCTGCTCGAGCAGACGCTCATTTCGCAGCCGGTTCTGCTCAATGGCCATCAGGACCTCCACCATTGAGGGTGGCGGCGGTGCATCAGGATTGCTTGATTCCCCACGACGGGTAGGAGCCATTCTAAAGAATTGGAACAATGACATAGTTAGTAAACACCTTCGACAGATAGGGATAGATCATTAGGGTGCTTCCAGATATTGATATTGAAGATGGCAAACACTAAGACAGATTTAGGCAACCACGGTGACATCACGTCATCGCGGCGATAACAAACGGATGCAACAGACTCGAGACGATTCTGGACGGTAGAAACCCAACCCCGAGAACCTAAACATCGACACCAAGCTTTAAACAAATAGAGGTAAGAATCAGAGTAGAGCGAGTTGGATGAGGAGTAAAAAGAATTCCTAAGAAGGTTTTCACAACTCATTTTTAGGTTAAAATAATTTTCAACTAGACTCGACATCGACCAATAGAAAGGGTTTCCTACAGGCAGTCCTGCTCTGATATCAAGTTGTAAACGCCCCGACCCCAGAACTATACAGTGAAGCTTTGTGCAACAGACATAGCTATCACGTATAGTAGAGAGATCAAGACTTGTGGAACAACTGGCACATCACAGACTCTACGACACAAAAGTTCATATAGCAACTCATATATGAGAAAGGTACAAATAGCATACCAGGGGTCACAGACCCATCATCACATCAAGCGGAAGCAAATTATGTTGTCTAACAACAAGATCCAAAATATAGCCTAAGAGGCCTGCAGATAAACATCCCAGCCAGCTTGTTCCATGACGTCCCAAGCTGCCACCTGGGAACCCCAAACTACTCGTCGATGTCAACGAAGAACCCACCAGTCTGCTCGGTGACGTCCTCCTCTGAAACAAATTATAACAACAACAAAGAGAGACTGAGTACGATGTACTCGCAAGTTTAGTAGGGCGATATAGGCCCAATGATGACGGAGGCTCTAAGGCTGTATAGTAGCTATTTTGCATAAAGCTAGTTTTCCTTTTCAAAAGATATAAAAGACCCATTGCACCGACTACTCAGAATGTTTTTCGAAAAGGGATAAGAGGGTAAACTTTCATCTTTGGTTCTCATCGAACTAGCTTGTAGCCAGAACCACTCATCTCCACCAAAGGCACCCCTCGAATCCCCCTCGAGGAAATGAACCTTTTACCACACGTTGAATTGCAACCTCTAGCTGCCAAATTAGTTAACTAGGTTGAGGTTCTCTATGATCCCGTAAATCCATTCCTAAGGCATCCATAACAGCGGACACGGCTTTTCGAAAAGATTTACCCTGCAGGGGTGTACTAATTTACCCACCGGTACCGTCCGGCTCACCTGATTGGCCCTCTTCCGGGGAAGGCCGGCGAGTGGGCGCGGTTAAACCTTTACCTCGCGTGAGACTATCCATGAGTCATCTGTGGCCACATGGCAAGTTTACCCAGCCTATTTCAGCCCCTGCCCCATCGCCAGGTCCTAAACACCACCATCCTCATCATTCCTTTTTCCACTCACACACACGGCAAATGGAAAAGCAAACTAGAGGACCCTTGGATACGCCCGCACATGTTATTTAGTTAAAGGGGATTCCATATGTCCCCACCAATGGCAGCACGCTCAGACCTTGGTTCCGAAGACAGGAACTCGCACCTAGGGGCAAGAGTGAGGCAAAACACCATCCCCGATGGCAACTCACCCAAGCCTTTTTAGCAACTTAATTAAGTACCACCACAACCTCCACATTGTCCGATCCTTCCATCACTTGCATAATTCATGGAAATAAATAACGGACATCTAAGCATTTAACTAAGCTTGGCTAAGCATTGCTAAGCATATGAAAACAACAATTATATTATTGTATTCGGCCAACACATCAAACCTAGGGTTAATAGGTGGGAACACATGTATTGGTTTGGGAATAAACATGCATTCATAGGATTCTCTATATTTTGATCAAAAGAGACATTGGAATCGCATGCAATATTGTGGTGGATAAAATAATTTTATAAAACATTAGGACGCTAGAATGCCAAGAAGGTTAGGTTATCTCTTGCCTTGCTGTCGGGGCGTGTAGTACGGTTCGTCGGGGTAGGTCGGGGTGACCTCAACTCCGGAATCTATAGATACCCAAAATAATACAAAATAATAAATAAATCACATGAACACAAGGTGCGATGCTCAATCACATGATAACATGTCAAATTGATGCAAAAATACCATCATATAAATTTAATAGCAAAATTAAACGGAGAGCCAAATAATTAGTGCAATTATTTGGAAATAACCCCATATTTATCTTAGTGACCACATTACTTATAAATTATTACATTTTTAGAGAAGTGGCTCAAATAGGCATGAACATGACATAATTAAATAGGTTTTGTTCTTCCGATCATTTTGGTACCTTATCCGTAAATTTGCGGAGCACCGATAAATAAATAGCGAATTAAATAATTAATTGAATTTTAATTATTTTCATCAAATTATGAATATCATCAAATAAATATTTGTGATCATGAGTTGATGTTAACATGGTTTGATAGCATTTGGCATGTGGATCACATTGGTATCTTATTCACAATTTTTGAGTGATTATTACTCAAGTTATGAATTTCCCAAAATTGGAATTAAATCTGCCATTTTAATAATTTTAAATAAACAACAATTTAAAAGATTCATTATTACATGGAAATAGAACTAACAATTAGATGTTGCTTTCCTGAACATTTTGAGATCTTAATTGCAATTTTTGGATCAAAATTCATAAAGTTATGGATTTTCTAAATTTCATTTATATTCTGCCATTTCTGTATTTATTAAATAAAGGCAAGTAAATAAATTTAATTAATCATGGCAAGGATACTAATAGGTAGATATTATTTTTCTAAGAATTTTGGTATATTGTTTGCATTTTTCTGACTTGTGGTTCAAAAGATATTGAATTTCAAAGTTTAATTCAAATTCTGTCTATTTATTTAGAATCACATAAATAAGTACCCGAAACGTTTTCTACCCGGGAAATATCTACCCATGGTCACTGACCAGTGGGCCAGGCTGCCACGGGGCAGCCACGCAAGCGCGGGCCCACGGCCACGCTGGACCACGTCCAGCGCGCACGGGGCGCGGTGACCGCGATGGCGGCGTTGCACGCCGGCGACAGCTGGGCACGCACGCGACCCCGAGAGGGCACGCGTTCGATTATAAGCGACGAGGGGGCCCTATTGGCGGAGCTATGACCCAAAAGGTCGCCGGAGTTGAGCACGGCGACGAGCTACGGCGGCGGTTGCGCACGGGCTACGGTGTTACGGCGACCTAGGGTACAGGAAGATGAACGGGATGTCCCACGGGACCGCGAGCTCACCCTCGTTGCGTGCGAAGCGACGTCGGGGCCGGAGGTGGAGCACAGCGGCGGCGCGAGCTCGTCGGAGGCGCGCGGTGTCGGGGAAGAAGCTTCTCGGCGGCGTCGATTCCTTGCACGGGGAGGTGGAGGAAGAGGGGAAGGAGGCTCTGGTGGTCCGCGATCTGCTCGGGGCGGCCTCTATCAACGGCGAGCTTCCTTGGCGGTGGTGGCCATGGTTTCGGTGCCGAGGAAGGAAATGGAGAGGAAGAGAGAGGAGAGCAATCGAGCAGGTGGTGCGGTGGTGGGGTGAGGGTTCTTCTCCGCCGAGGGAGCTTCTTTATAGCAGTTGGGGGGGGGGGGGCTCGGGAGAGGGAGCGCGGGCGGCGTCCATGTCGATCTTGTCGGGGAAATCACGGCGTGCTGGAGCGGGCTGTCTGGTCGTCTCCGGTCGAGGAGGGGCACGGATGCGGCGTCCCGGGGTGCTGCGGTGTCGGAGGTACGCGAGGGCGGGGCCCGGGCACGGCAGGGTGTGCACGGTGTCGTGGGGGAGGCCTGGGCGGCGCGGCATCGGCGTCGCGGGGAACACGGCAGCATGCCGTGCGGGAGGACAGAGAAGAGAAGATTTTCGCAAAACCCCCTGGCTCAAGTTTCTTTATTTGCAAAATGGTCCAGCAGCAGTTTAGTGAATTTAATTGAGGCCCTAAACCATTTTTATAAATTATGCAAAAATTCACATGGGCTCTTAATATCATCTAGAACCTCCACAAAAATTGGGGTTGCAAAAAAATAAAAAGTTTTGAGCAACATTTGTTCACAGGTTTTAAATCTAACCATTTTGACAATTTCCGAAATGTATTTATTTTGAGCACTTAAGCATTTCCAAAAATAATGAAAATATTCATGGGGGCTCCCAATATATTTATGAAGCTCCCCATAATTTTATTCTGAATTTTTGGAAAGTCTAATTTGGTTTCAAAAATAAGAATTTGTAGTGAACCAAATCGAATTCTCAACTTAGCCTTTGAGAATAATTTATAAAAGGTATTCTTGGAACTTCCTGGACTATTTGGAAACTCAAGAATAATGTATTTTGCCAACTTGAGCTTTGCATTTGATTTGGCCATTTTTGGGCAATGCATTTAGTTTGGAAATTTGAGGAAGGGTTTTGCTTCCTTTGTTTTAATTTCCCAAGTGTTGCTTTATTTTAGGTTAGCAATTTAGATGGATACCATGATGCAATGCAAATCAAAAAGTGAAAATTTGGCCCATATTTAGGGTACCAATCTGGGGCTGTTACAGGAATTGTCACTAATTAATTAGTGAAGCTACTCGGTTCATCGTCTTTGATGTAGTTTTCTATGTGGGAGAGGCAAAGCATACACATTCTCAACTACTTGTGATTACATGTACTATATGATTGGAACATTAGCAAGCATCCGCAACTACTAACATTCATTAAGGTAAAAACCCAACCATAGCATTAAGATCATATGGTCCTCTTTATCCCATACAATGTCAAAAACCGGGATGGGGCTTAGGTTTCTGTCACTCTGACAGCCCTACCCCCCGGCTTCGCTCACATACTACAAACTCTATGATGTGATCCATGCGTGCACAAATATATAATGGGCACCGTAGGACTGTACCATATCAACATACAACTCAACAAAACATATTCAATAATTCAACCATAGAACAAAAAGGAACTACACAAACATGCCATAGATCATAGGATAATATGCATCAAACACCATGTTTACATAGAGGACTACAGAGGTGTGTGGGAGGATGAACCATTGTATACAAGGAGGGATTAGCGATGAAGATGGCGGTGATGGCTGCGGCCATGGAGAAAAGGGCAAGACGGAGGCGGCGCGGGTGGCCGACTGCAGCGGCGGCGCATGGCGGCGGCCGGCTGGCTAGGGGGAGCGCTGCCCCTAAAAGGATCGTAGGGGCACCTAGAGGGGGGTGGTGAATAGGTGCTACTTCAAATTTTAATACTTTTTCATATTAGGCTTGACACAAGAGGTAAATTCTCTAGATATGCAACTACGGTGAATTTACCTATATGATAAGCAAACAACTAGCAACTAGCAATTAGCAAGATACAAGTAAAGGCTACTAAAGGAATAGAGATAACCGAAAGTAGAAGCACAAGGAGATAACCGAAAGTAGAAGCACGCGGAGTACATCTCATTGGTGGGGTGTAAGTTTCACCACGAAGGTCTACTCAATGCCACAAAGGCCTCAGCCTATTCTCTGATGAACCACACCACAAAGGTTTGATTCACCTTCCACTATCGGTCACCTTCAAGGAAGAGACCGGAGCCTTTACAACAATCTTGGGGGACACATCCACAACCGAATTGGAGGCTCCCAAATCACCAAATTTGTCCAAACAATATGACAAGTAGGTTTTCCTAAAGGAAAGCCTAACCACGAATCCATCAACTGAATGAGGGGGAAAAGTAAATCGGCTTGGTGAAGATGTAGATCTTGGTCTTCTCCTTCAATCCTCCATAGATCAACGAGTTTGGGTGGAGGGATTGGGAGATCTATGAGATTTGAGCTTGCAACAACGGGGAGTCTTTCTATTCTGGTCGAGCTTGCTTGAGGTAGAAGATGGAGTGGGTATTTATACCCCTTCACAAATCTAGTCGTTTGAAGCCGTTGCAGGAATCTTGGGCCGGATAATCCAGATTAAGTGGGGGCCGGATAATCCGGGTTAAGTGGGGATAAGACGGCCTCCCACCAAAACTCCGACCCAAATATCCGGCTGGTTCCAGAGAGTCGCGCCTTCAGGCGCTATTTCTTCCGAAGCCAAAAATCCTTCGAGGGGCCAGATAATCCGGCCTACCACAAAATATCCGGCCAAAATATTTGGCCGGTTCCAGAGAGTCGCGCCTTCGAGCACTATTCTTGCGAAGCCAGAAACCTGGGGCCGGATAATCCGTCCCACACAAGGGCCGGAATATCCGGTATTCCTGGGCAGACTTATTCAATGATTTTGCTCTCTCTCTCTCTCTATCTATCTCTCTCTCTTTTCAATTTGGTTATTTGATGGCGTGGATCACACGTTCGCTGGGGAACCCCAAGAGGAAGGTATGATGCAGCAAAGCAGCAGTTTCCCTTGATTACAAAACCAAGGTTATCGAATCCAGTATGACTTGGAGAAGGCTTAACAAGGTCTCAACGGCGCCGTTTATGATAATTGACGTGGAACTGCACACAATCATAAACAAACTACTTTGCCCCCAATGAAACAAAGAGGTTGTCAATCTCTCCGGCTTGCTGAACACAAAGAATTAAATGTGCAAGAGTAAAATATGATGAGAGCAAAATATGACTAGCGAGCAAATGATTACGGAAAGCTATTAAAATGGTTGTAAACAGTATAGAAAAATAGGACCGGGGTCCACAGATAACTAGTGACGTCTCTCCAAAAGATATGCATGATGGGTAAACAAATTACAGCAAGGCAATTGACAGAATTGTGGGCGCATAACAATGCTATAATAAAACAATATAGTTCACTCTTTCATCTAATATGGGCATTACGTAAAAATACATAGACCGTTATCCAACTGCATCTATGACTAATAATCCACCCCGGGATCTCTATCCAACATGTCACCCAGAAGAATTAAGTTGCAAGCAACAGATCATTGCAATAAGCATTGTGCATAATGTAAGCAATGTAAATAACACAAGGAAATATTACCGATGTTTTCTCCCTAGTGGCAACAACACATTTGTCGGCATGAGCATTTATGTCAGTCGCACTCTGCTCAAGAAGGCATGAACCCACTATCTAACATAAATACTCTCTCTGAAGACACTAACAATTACTTCGCCAAAGCATCAACTAGAATTGGAGAGCATACAAGATCATAGATAAAACATGACATAGACACATGAACAAGAGTAATGATTTCCACAATTCATCGGATCCAAGCAAACACATCATGTAGCAGTTACGGATAATATGATCTTGATCATGATAGGCAGCTCACAAGATCTAAGCAATGGAGTACAAGGAGAAGAGACAACTATCTACCTACTGCCATGGACCCGTAGTCCCGTGGTGGACTACTCACGCATCACTCCGGAGGCAGGCATGGTGGTGTAGATGCCTCCGGTGACGATCTCCCCCTTTGGCAGGGTGCCGGGAAGAGCTTCAGAACCCTCCCGATCTAGGGTTGGCGACGGCGGCGGCCTCGGATGTTTTCTGGAGAATATGATCGGGTATCGAGGGTTTTCGGGATGAAGGCAATTTATAGGCGAAAGGGCAGCTCGAGGCAATGACGGAGTCGACCAGGTGGGACCTAGGCGTGGCCAAGGTGTGGGCCATGCCTGGGGGGCGTCTAGGGGCTGTGTAGCCCCCTGCAGGCGTCCTCCTGGCTCCGTCTTTATTTCCTTGTGAAAATAATTCACGTAAATTTCCATGAAACAATCAAAAATTATAGATATGTTTTGGACGTATCAGATCTCACGGTCAAAGAATTAGGTTACTTCGTCTCTAACTATCACGACGCTGAACGTCAATCTAGTCATGATACTTAAGTTGGGTATGTCCATCACATCATTCACTGAATCAATGTGACCACATTGTCAGTTGACATATAATGTCCATGATCAGGAAACCTCGATCATCGTCTGACCAATAAAACATGTGCATCAACGTTTCTGGTTGACACAGTTCTAGCATGGCACGAAACTAAATATGAAATATGAGATACAACAATAATACTTTTATTATTTGCCTCTATGGCATATCTCCAACACCTTAATGGCTCCACAAATCTCCAACAGAGACATGCTTCCGTTGGGAAGTGAACTTTGGGATAAATCATCACATCCGTGTGTCTCGGTTATCTCTATACCTGAGCTTCTTACTGTGCATTTACTCTATGATAGCCATCAAGCTTGAAGTTATATATTTTGCTATCACCTTGTTGTTTGTCTTGTCTAGCATGAATTGTTGGTACACATACGTGAGTCTAGTATATTAGGTTTTGTGCTTGATAAATTAAACACTAGTGTTATTCCGTATTTATTCAAGCCATAATCACAATCATTTTAAAAACACAAATTCACACCCGCCCCCTCAAGGCGACATCTCGTTTTTTCAACTCACCGGTGGAGGCAGACTTTTCCGGCTGTATGCTTCAAGGCAAAATTTCAAATGTCTCTTCATAGAAGTGGTTGAGATGAACTTCACCCTAGCGGACATGTCTGAAGCTTAGTCGTCCTTTGCGACCCAAGTGGGATCATTATTTCCACACCAATGGCAGAGTTTGTGGAGTCAGGATTGGAGCGGCCGTTGGAATCGACGGGATAACCAGACGGTTATCATATCTAACTTGGTGCCATTCGTCTCTAGGATCCTCAGCTTGATATGCATCCACCAAAGATCATCTACATTGTTGTCGAAACTTTTTTTTACTTCAATCATCCGCCAAAAATTCCTCTCCTACAACTTTACCGAGTAAAAAATGGGGATTTCGATGTACTACTTCTTATTCTGAGCATGGATAGTAGCGCAACCGCACTCCACCAGGGGTTCGTCTTTGCGCCGAATTTTCCCCTTCACGAAAAACAAGGAGCCCCATCAGCTGAGGTTGGGACAAATTCTCAAGTAGCCTTCATAGAGGATGAAAAAGCAGGATATTTATGGTAAATTATTTGAGCTTTGATGATGTAACTAGAGCCCGTATAGATTCAGGAGAAAGCGGACGAAAGAGATCACCTGGGCAACAACCCTCGTTGGATGAACGCGTAATTTCTGAATGGCGAAAAATAGCCGTCCTTGGCAAGCCCCTCCAATTGGCTCGGCTTCATGATACGTCCAAAACGTATCTATAATCTTTTTGTTGTTCCATGCTACATTAAAATCATTGTCACATATTTATATCATGATTGTATATCATTTTGCAAAATTTTAACGAACTAACCTATTAACCAAGAGCCTTTTTCTGCCGTTTTTGTGTTTCAGAAAATCTCTTAAGGGACAGTCGTCAGAAAAATCCTGGAAAAATACATGAAGAATAACTTTCGAGATGGATCCAATGAGCCATAGGGGGACAGCCAGGAGGGCCACCAGGTGGCTGAAGGGGTTCGTGTGTAGAAAACAAAAAAAATCCTAGCAACACGAATGATAAACTAGCCAAGATCTATCACTATGCAGATATAAAGTAACGGAGGGCTCCGGTGTTCGTACCTCTTGAAGACCGAAAGCTTAACGTTCGATAAACATTGTCGATGGAGAGGTACGATGCCGACCTCAGTGTCATGGAGTCGTACCGGCGACGAGTGCTGCAGCGGGCAGCACCTCTGTAGTTCTACACACATATGGTGTAGCGACGATCTCCGAGCTCCGGTCCAGCGGCAGCAGCGGAAGATGAACAACTCGACCAAAGCACCAATATCACGGCGGTGGTATATGGTGGAGAGACACCTCTACCAAACGTTGTTCCGAAACGCAGAACCACGCTTAAGGTGAGAGAGCGAGAGATGAATTGGATGGCCTCAAAAGGGAGAGGGGGCACCTCCTAACATAGGAGGAAGGGGGTGGCCAACCCCCTTGGCTTAGCCATGTGGGACTAATCCCACATGGTTCGGCCGGCCATGGGGGGCAGCCGGCCACCCCATGGGCCCAATTCGGCCAGCCCATGGGGGGTGTGGCCGACCCCTCCTTCCTTGGGGCGCGACGCCCACTTGGGCCTCCCCTTTCGGGTGAGGCCCATTTAGGTGGGCTTCCCATTAAATATTAATTTTTTAATTATTAATTAATTTAATAATGTTGAATACATGCCATTTAATATTTCTCGCATCGAAACTCCTTTCGTTTCCCTCCAATCTCCATCAGATACTTCTCCCTTGTTCCGACACTCCTTCAGAACCCCTCCGATCTCCATCGGAAAATTCCCGGAATGATTCCAGAATTGGTCTCTCTTATTTCTTCAGTACCAAAGCTATTCCTAAGCGTCGTCTACCCTTAAGTGTGCCACCCTATGGTTCAGGATCACTCCAGACATGATCGAGACCCCTCTCCGATCAATGACCAACAGCGGGATCTGGAAACCCATGATGGCCCATGTGTGTTCAGCGAAGTTCTTTGTCGCTTGAACCTTATCGTTGTTCACCATCCCTTTTGTCTCACGGTATCAAGTTTGTCTGAAATCCCCATCTCGTTACCCGACAAAATTATTTACTCGTCTCCATGATATTACATCCCCGTGACCTGGTCACATGCTTGCATGACTTTGATGTAATATCACTGAGTGGGCCCAGGGATATATGTCCGTCACGCGGATGGACAAATCCCGCTCTTGATGCATACGCCTCAATGTATTCCTTCAGGAAACCTTATAGACACCTTTATGATCACCCTATTACGGTGTGACGGTTGATGCAGTCAAATCTTCCCTCTGGAACAGTGATTAAATATGATCTCATGGTCTAAGGACTTGGTTACTACTACATTTCTGTTAAGTTATCGCAATGCCGATATTCGTGACTGATCTTATTGCGCTAACTTACTTTGGGTTGATGTCCATCATGTCACTCCCCAATGACAAGACTCCATTATCAATTGACATAAATGTTCATGATCAGGAAACCTTGATCATCGGTTGACCAATGGACTAGTCAAGTAGAGGCTACTAGGGACCTGGTTGTTTTATATCACACGTGTATTAATGTTTTCGCTTAATAAAGTTATAGCATGACATAAAACTCATTATGAACACTTTGAGATATGATAATAAAAACTCCTTTATTAATTGCCTCTAGGCCGGGCATATCGCCAACAGTCTCCCACTTGCACTAGAATACAATTAATCTAGTTTACATCTGGTAAGAATCTAACACCTATAGCTCCTTGGTGTTGATCATGCTTCTCTCGTGGAAGAGGCTTTGTCAACGGGTCTGCCACATTCAGACCCGTGTGTACTTTGCAAATCTTAATCTCCCCTTCCTTGATATACTACCTTATCACATGGAAGCGTCGGAGTATATGCTTGGCTGTGGAGTGAGACCTCGGTTCCTTAGCATTCGCAATTGCCCCTATGTTGTCGCAGTAGATGTTGACAGGGTCTTGCATGCCAGGAAACACTCCAAGTTCGATGAGGAACTTCCTGAGCTAGACAACTTCATTTGCATCTTCTGCAGCGGCAATGTACTCCGACTCGATTGTGGACTGGGCTACAATGGATTGCTTTCCATTCGCTCTAGCTCACAGAGCCACCATTCACCAGAAACACATATCCCGTTTGAGACTTAGAATCATCCGGATCTGTGTCAAAACTTGCATCAACGTAACCCTTTACGCCAAGTTCTTCTTCAGAGCCTCCATAGACTAACACCATATCTCTTGTTCTCTTGAGATATTTCAGGATGTTCTTCACAGCTGTCCAGTGGTCCATACCAGGATTACTTTGGAAGCGGCTCGTCAGACTTAGAGCCAAAGCTACATCGGGTCGGGTACTTAGCCTCGCGTACATGATAGACCCTATGGCCGAGGCATAGGGGATGTTCAACATCGTTTCCTTATCACTAGCCGATAATGGGCATTGATTCAGACTCAAGAACCCTTTCTTGGCCTGATCCATTTTGAACCTCTTCAAAATCTTATCTAGGTAATTCCCCTGACTTAATGCTAATAGGCGCCTTGATCTATCATGATAGATTTTAATGCTAATACATATGCAGCTTCTCCCAAATCTTTCATTGAAAATTTGCTATTCAAATAATCCTTTACACTCTTCAGAAGATTTACATCATTCCCCATATTAATATGTCATCTACATATAGGACTAGAACCGCCACTGAGCTCCCACTCGGTTTCTTATAAATGTAAGCTTCTTCTACATTTTGGACAAATCCAAAAGCTTTGATCACCTCATCAAAGCGAAGATTCCAGCTCAGAGATGCCTTCTTCAATCCATAGATGGATTGCTCAAGCTTGCATACTTTACTAGCACTTTCTGGATCGACAAAACCTTCCGGTTGTACCATGTACAACTCTTCCTCAATATTTCCATTTAGGAATGCAGTTTTGACATCCATTTGCCATATTTCGTAATCGAAAAATGCAGCAACTGCTAGTAGAATCCGAATAGACATTAGCATCGCTACCGGTGAGAACGTCTCATCGTAGTCAACCCCTTGAATTTGTCGAAACCCCTTTGCGACAAGTCGGGCTTTGTAAACGGTGACATTTCCGTCAGCGTCAGTCTTCTTTTTGAAGATCCATTTATTCTCGACAAGCTTCCGGCCTTCGGGAATATCCACCAAGGTCCATACCTGGTTGTCATACATGGATCCTATTTCGGATTTCATGGCTTCGAGCCATTTCTCGGACTCAGGGCCTTCCATCGCTTCCTTGTAGGTTGCAGGTTCGTCTTGTTCAACCAACATGACGCAATCACCGTACCATTCAGGAGTAGTACGTGGTCATGTCAACCTGCGGGGTAGAGTAAGCTCCTCGATGTGATCACCATCATTTTCTCCCACTCCACTAGTGGATTATGGCTCCGGAACATCTTCCGTTGCACCACTCGTAATTTCGAGTTCAGGATAACCAATTTCGTCGAGCTCTATCCTCCTTCTACTAACACCTTTGGCAAGAAACTCTTTCACCAGAAAGGTACCGTTTTTAGCGGCAAACATTTTTCCCTCAGTTTTGTTGTAGAAGGTGTATCTGATAGTTTCCTTCGGATATCCACATTTTTTTGACTTTGGTTCGAGTTTATCGGGCTGTAGTTTCTTAACATAAGCCTCACAACCCCAAACCTTCAGAAACGACAACTTAGGCTTCTTGCCATGCCATATCTCATATGGTGTCGTATCAACGGACTTGGATGGTGCCCTATTTAATATAATGCGGCAGTTTCTAACGCATGACCCCAAAATGACAAGGGTAGATTGGTGAGGGACATCATGGACCGCACACTATCCAGCAGAGTGCGATTATGTCGCTCAGATACACCATTGCGCTGTGGTGTTCCAGCCGGCGTAAGTTGTGGTACAATGCCACATGTTTTGAGATGTGTGTCAAATTCAAAACTCAAATATTCACCTCCTCGATCTGATCAAAGATGCTTAATTTTCTTGTTGAGTTGATTCTCCACTTCACTCCAAAACTCCTTGAACTTTTCGAAAGTTTCAGACTTATGTTTCATTAAGTAAATATATCATATCTACTTAAATCATCGGTGAAGGTTACGAAGTAACGATAACCATTGCGTGTCGATACACTCATTGGTCCAGACACATCAGTATGTATGATTCCCAATAGATCCGACGCCCGCTCCATAACACCGGAGAACAGGGTCTTGGTCATTTTGCCTAAAAGGCATGGCTCGCATGTGTCAAGAGATTCAAAATCTAATGACTCCAAAATTCCATCAGAATGAAGTTTCTTCATTCGCTTTACACCTATATGACCAAGACGGCAATGCCACATATACATGGTATTATCATCACTAAGCCAACATCTCTTAGCTTCAATGTTATGGATGTGAGTATTACGATCAAGATTCAAAATGAATAAACCATTGCGCACCGGTGCATGACCATAAAATATTTTATTCATTGAAATACTACAACCGTTTGGTACTGACTTAAATGAATAATGGTCTTGTAGCTGGCAAGACCTGATAAAATGTTCATACTCAATGCGGGCACATAGTATCATTTACTCAACACTAATATTAATCATGATGGTAGATGCAGAGGTAGGGTGTCGACGGCCATGACGTCAACCTTGTTGCCGTTGCCGACGCCCATCGTCACCTCATCCTTCTCCAAGTCCCGCTTATCCCGCAACTCCATCTGTGAGTTACAAATATGAGCAACCGAACCGGTATCAAATACCCATGTGTCACTCCGAGCACTTGTAAGATAAACATCTATAACATGTATATCGTATATACCTTTGTCCTTCTCGGCGATCTTTTCCGCCTTCTTGTCAGCTAGGTACTTGGGGCAGGTGCACTTCCAATGGCCATCCCCTTTGCAGTAGAAGCACGCAATGTCTAGCTTGGGGCCAGGCTTGGACGCCTTGGAGGAGGAGGCAGCTGACTTGCCATTCCTCTTCGGCTTCCACTTGGCGGATTTGTTAACTTTTAATGTTGTGTGCTCCTCCTTGACTTCAATCTTAGTGGTCCTTAGCATTTCAAGTAACTCAGGCAGAGTTCTGGGAACCTCTTGCATGAGAAAATCCATGACAAATTCATGGTAGCTAGGGGGCAGCGAGTGCAGAACCCTATCAATCACCTGTTCGTCAAGAATATCATGTCCCTGAGCGATCAGGTGCCGAATGTAGTCAGACATCTTGGCTACATGATCGACAATGCTGTCATGCTCTTCCATCTTGGTCGTCATAAACATTTTAAAGGTATTGAACCTTGCGACCATGGCTTGTGGTGCAAAATAAGTTTTGAGAGTAGCGATTATCTCATAAGCACTCATATTCACAAAACGTTTCTGCAGCTCGGCCTCCATATCAAAGAGCATTCTGGCTTGGACCAAAGAGTAGTCACCAGCCCTTGACAGAAAAACATTTTTCTCGTCCTCAGTGGCGGTGTCTCCAGGTTTGTCACCTAAGGGTGCCTCAAGCACGCAATCCATGTCGAGGGAGACGAGGAGAGTCTTCAGTGATCGGAACCAGGGAAGGAAGTTTGATCCATCGGCTTTCAGTTTTCCTTTCTCAACTGTCAGGACTAGGTTGGAGGTGGGGAGAGACATCTACGATGGTATTTGCAAAGTTTATAAGGCTGTGTTCATAATACGAGTTCAAGTTTTATCTTAATAAAATATACGAGAACTCCCACTCAAAAAGACATCCCTCATCGTCCTTTTAGTGATCACATGACCCCCATCCACCATACTACCCCCGATCGTCACGGCCGATAGCATAGCTTCAAAGGTAGACACCTCCATGTCAATCACATCATCCATGTGACTCATGCTCGACCTTTCGGTCTCCTGGGTTCCAAGGCCATGTCTGTACATGCTAGGCTCGCCAATTCAACCTTAGTATATTGTAGTGCATACATGGCTTACACCCACCGTATGCGAACGCAGATATGTCTGACACCCGATCATCACGACTTGCCTCATAACGGCGAACTTTCTTGGTGGTGCATACTAAGGGAGAACACGACATTGGTATTTCTCTTGAGAGATCACCTATATTGTTACCGCCTTATAACTAATACAAACAATATATGTAGCACACAACATCTATTAACATCTATGTAATGTGTGACATGATATGGTCTCCCGCGCCATGATCTCCATCGTGCGCTCCGGCGCCGCACCAGGTCTCTGTGCCTCCACGCCAGCAATAAAATATTTTGCTAAATACTTACCGTTACCATATCATATCACGCGCCCCTGCAAAATAAAGTTAGACGCCTCTACTTTATCTTTTGCAAATTTTACGTGGCTGAGCGGCTTTTGCAAAAATAACCGCCTTCTAACTTACGAACCTGCAACCACAACACCGATAAAATAATTTTCAAGAGAGACAAACACCCGCCAGCCGCATATATGGTACAAGCCATATGTCAATTGCGGAACCAGTCTCGCGTAAGAGTACGCGTAAGGTCGGTCCGGACTGCTTCATCAAGCAATCCAACAGTATGAACAAGTGCACGTGAGAGGGTAATAATTATATGATCGAGTGCCCACATATTTGTATGTGTTCTAACCGTACTCTATATCTACACATAGATCGGCTCTGATACAACTGAAGGGGTTCGTGTGTAGAAAACAATTTTTTTCCTAGGAACGCGAACGATAAACTAGCCAAGATCTATCACTATGCATATATAAAGTAACGGAGGGTCCCGGTGTTCGTACCTCTTGAAGACCGAAAGCTTAACGTTTGACGGATGTTGTCGATGGAGAGGTACGACGCCGACCTCAGGGTCGTGGAGTCGTACTGACGACGAGTGCTGCAGCGGGCAGCACCTCCATAGTTCTACACACGTACGGTGTAGCGACAATCTCCGAGCTCCGGTCCAACGGAAGCAGCGGAAGATGAACAGCTCGACCGAAGCACCAATATCACGGCGGTGTGGTGGAGAGACCTCTCTACCAAATGTTGTTCCGAAACGCGGAACCACGCTTGAGGTGAGAGAGAGAGGAATTGTATGGCCTCAAGAGGGAGAGGGGGCACCTCCTTATATAGGAGGAAGGGGGTGGCCAACCCCCTTGGCTTAGCCATGTGGGACTAATCCCACATGGTTCGGCCGGCCATGGGGGGCAGCTGGCCACCCCATGGGCCCAATTCGGCCAGCCCATGGGGGGTGCGACCGGCCCATCCTTCCTTGGGGCGCAACCCCCACTTGGGCCTCCCCTTTCGAGTGAGGCCCATTTAGGTGGGCTGCCCATTAAATATTAAATTAATTTTTAATTATTAATTACTTTAATTAATATTAAATACATACCATTTAATATTTCTCGCATCGAAACTCCTTTCATTGCCTTCCAATCTCCATCGGATACTTCTCACTTGTTCCGACACTCCTTCATAACCCCTCCGATCTCCATCGGAAAATTCCCGGAATGATTCCGGAATTGGTCTCTCTTATTTCTTCAGTACCAAAGCTATTCCTAAGCGTCGTCTACCCTTAAGTGTGCCACCCTACGGTTCGGGATCACTCCCGACATGATCGAGACCCCTCTCCGATCAATGACCAACAGCGGGATCTGGAAACCCATGATGGCCCCTGTGTGTTCTGGGAAGTTCTTTGTCGCTTGAACCTTATCGTTGTTCACCATTCCTTTTGTCTCACAATATCAAGTTTGTCCGAGATCCCCATATCGTTACCCGACAAACTTATTTACTCGTCTCCATGATATTACATACCCGTGACCTGGTCACATGCTTGCAAGACTTTGATGTAATATCACCGAGTGGGCCTAGTGATATCTGTCTGTCACGCGGATGGACAAATCCCGCTCTTGATGCATACGCCTCAACGTATTCCTTAAGGAAACATTATAGACACCTTTATGATCACCCTGTTACGGTGTGACGGTTGATGCAGTCAATGCTTCCCCTTGGAATAGTGTTTAAATATGATCTCAGGGTCTAAGGACTTGGTTACTACTACGTTTCTATTAAGTTATCGCAATGCTGATATTCATGACAGATCTTATTGCGCTAACTTACTTTGGGTGGATGTCCATCATCTCATTCCCCAATGACACGACTCCATTGTCAATTGACATAAATGTTCATGATCATGAAACCTTGATCATCAGTTGACCAATGGACTAGTCAAGTAGAGGCTACTAGGGACCTGGTTGTTTTATATCACATGTGTATTAATGTTTCCGCTTAATACAGTTATTGCATGACATAAAACTTATTATGAACACTTTGAGATATGATAATAAAAACTCCTTTATTAATTGCCTCCAGGGTGTAACAGCCCCACTTTGGTACCAGAAAATATGAGTAAAATTTTCACTTTTGCATCTCATTTGCATCATGGCATATTTATTCAAATTGCTTCACATGAAATAATAAGGAGGCAGCAATTGAGAAACCAAATATGATAGTGTGAATGTTGAACAAACTCTCAAATAAAATTCTCATATTTGTCCAGGAAGTTCCTACAACAACAAATATAATTGTTGCCAAATTTAGTGCTTTATCAAATTCAAATATTTGGATAAAACCCTAAAATGCAAGAGGGCAAATTCTGAAATGTTACCACATGAAATATTTTCCAAATGGGCTGCAAATTTTACCACAGGTTCTAAATAATATATGTGGGCTCTGTGAATTTTTACAGAATTTTTAAAATTAATTAAGGGCCTCAAATAAATAGGAAAGACTGTTGTTTCAATTAAAGAAATAAAAACAGAAAAGAAAAAGGCAGGCAGGGTTTTTTTTTGCAAAGTCGCCGTCTTCTTCACGCTGTAGCGACCGCGTCCTCGGCTGCCACCGTTGCCGACGAACATCGTCGCCACTGTCGCGGCTCCCTCTCTCCCCTGGCCCTCCTGGAGCTTAAGATGCACGCCCACGACCGCGTGCTCCTCCTCCCCTCCTTTTTCCCCCACCTGCAGAAACCCTAGCCGCCAACTCGCCATGGCCGATACCTAGCTGGACGCCGCCGCCACATCGCCGTCGACCGGAGCCTCCCCGAGACCAGCTGAAGCCGCCGTTCGCTCCGCCTCGTCGTCCTCGTTCTTCGGGTGGAAGGAATCGAGGCCGGAGCCCCAGGATCGTCGATTTCGTCTTCGTCCTCTCCGGAACTGCCGCCGCCAACCACCGCAAGTCGCCGCCACTCCAACGCTTCCCCGACGCTGACGAGCACCAGCACGCTACGAGGGTGAGCCGGGCTACCTCCTGGACACCTCCGTCCTCTTCCTCTCCCCCTAGTTCGTCGGTTCCGTGTTAGCCGCGTCGGCCGCCGCCTGTCACCGTCGCGCCCGTCGCTCCGGCGACCATCACACGGCGGCGCCGCCCATTCTAGGTCCCCCGTCTCACACCGCGTCGAATCCGCCCCCTCACGGGCTCCCTAGAGTACGCCCGCGACGAGTTGATGCATGACCGTGCCGCCGGTGACCGCCGTCGCTCCGCGCCAGTCGTGGCCCTCCCGCTGGTCAAACCTGGCCGTGGGCCTTGGCCGACGTGGCTTGCCACCGTGGCCCGGGACCCGCCGGTCAGCCTCTGTGGTTAGCGCCGGCCCGGGTGCAAAACGTTCGGCCCATTTGTTTTCTGGAAATTCAAATAATTGGCAGAAATTAATATGAACTTTGAAATGGCATAACTTTTGAACCACTTGTCCAAAAATTGCAAATAATATGTAAAAATGCTCAGCAATAAAATGTCTATCTGTTAGTACCATTGGTTAATTTAATTTGTCAAAATAAATTGCCTTTATTTGCTGAATACTAAAATGGCAGAAATAATGTTGTTTTTGTTAATTCCATAACTTTAGTTTTACTTGTCCAAAAATTATGTTTAATAGCTCAAAATGATCAGTGGACAATGGACTACCACTTTATGCCATTTGAGAGAGTTGGAGATTTAACTTTTGGTGCTGTTTACCAAAAATTACTAAAATGGCAGATTTAAATCCCATATTGAATAATTCATAACTTGGTGAATATTACTTCAAAAATTGCAAATGATATACCAAAATGACCAGCAAAGCAAATGCTATCTACCTATGTTAATATCACAGCATGCAAATAAATTTTCCTTTGATGTTAATTTCGAATTGGTTGAAATGATTTAAATC
Organism: Puccinellia tenuiflora; assembly: GCA_012064385.1. Classification (NCBI taxonomy): domain Eukaryota; kingdom Viridiplantae; phylum Streptophyta; class Magnoliopsida; order Poales; family Poaceae; genus Puccinellia; species Puccinellia tenuiflora. Next base: position 876,932 of record QRDG01001240.1, read on the forward strand.
GCATAACCGTTTAAATCACCATTTCTTCACCGTTATTCGGAAAAATGCAAACAAGGTACCAAAATGATCAGTAGGCTAATACCTATCTAATAATGTCATTTTCATGCATTTAGGACCCATATTTCAGTACTGGACGTTTTGATAAATAACGCAAATCACTAAGTTAAAGATGGAGTTTTAACCCGTTAATTGTGATATTTAATTTAGGGGTTCCATTTAACTTGTGGGACATGCCCAATACCTTTCCAATGCATAATATGACCATATCATCATGATTGTGCATTGCACCGTGTATTCGTGTTATTTATTCCTTTCTTGTATTGTTTGTGTTTCGGTAGATTCTGGAGTCGAGGTTCCACCACAATACCTTGACAACCAGCGCGACCAGTACTACCAGCAAGGCAAGAGCTAACCTAACCTTCTTGGCATATCTCATATTACCCTAGTATTTTATCCACCATAATATTGCATTCGATTCTAGCAACAAGTTTTGGTCAGTATATAGAGTATCCTATCATTGCATGCTCCATGAACCATTACCTGTTTTCACTCCTATGAACCATAGGTTGATGTGTTGGCTGGAGATCAATCATATCTGTTGTATGTTATGCTTAGATATGCTTAGCCATGCTCAGTCGAATGCTTAAGTTGTCCGTTGATTATTTCCATAATTGTGAAGTGAATGGAATGTTCGGATAGTGGTGGAGACTTGTGTTGATAATTAATTGCTAAGAAGGCTGGGATGAGTTGCCATCGGGGATGGTGTTTTGTCTCGTTCTGGCCCCTAGGTGTGAGTTCTTATATCTTGAACCAAGACCGAGCGTGCTTCTAAAGGTGGGAGTATGGGCTCCTTACTAACCGAATAATTAGTGCGGGCGTATCCAAGGGTCCTCTAGTTTGCGCTTTCCATTTGCAAGTGTGTGGCCAAAGACTATGATGAAGATGATGATAATGGTGATGATGATGGAGGTGATAGGAGTGGCGATGGGGCAGGGTGTTGAAATAGGCGCTGAACTTGTCCTGTCGTCACGATGACCCTTGGATAGTCTCATGCTTTGTAAAGGTTTAACCGCGCCTGCCCTGCCGGCTTTCCCCGGAAGAGAGCTAAATGATCAGGCAAGGGGTCGGACAGTACCAATGGTAAAAACAGTACACCCCTGCAGGGTTTAATCTTTTCGAAAAGCCGTGTCCGCGGTTATGGACAACTTGGGAATAGATTATGAGATCATAGATAACCTGAACCTTTAATCAAATGGCAGCTAGAGGTTGCATAATCAACGTTTGTTAAAAGGTTCATTTCCTCGAGGGAGATTCGAGGGAGTGCCTTGGTGGAGATAAGTGGAGTTGCTGAATACAGTAGGTTCCCCGTGAACCGAAGAGAAAAGTGTTACCCTCTTATCCCCTTGTGAAAACCTTCTGATTAGACGATGTCATGAATCCTAGTCTTCGGAAGGAAACAAAACTAGCTTTATGCAAAACAACCACTTATATAGCTTTGCAGCCTCCGTCAACATCGGGCCTATATCGCCCTACTAATTCTTGCGAGTACGTCGTACTCAGCCTTGCTTTGTTGATTATTATTTGTTTCAGAGGAGGACGCCACCGAACTGGAAGGTGGGTTCTACGTTGACTTCGACGAGTAGTCTGGGGTTCCCAGGTGGCAGCTTGGGATGTCATGGAACAGGCTGGCACGGGATAATTATCTGTAGGCCTCTTAGGCCATAATTTGGATCTTGTTGTTTAGACAACTTTAAATTGCTTCCGCTTGTTGTAATGATGGGTCAGTGACCTCTGATGTGTCATTTGCTATCTTTCTCAATTATATGAGTTGAACTATGATATCTTTGTGTCGTAGAGTCTGTGATGTGCCACTTGTTCCGCAATCTTGGTCTCTTTGTTATACGTGAAAGCGATGTTTGAGCTTATGGCATGATCGAGGTGTTGTGTGCCGATGATGTATTCCGAGCACGCTTGCCAATGTGTTTTGGCCTGGGATTGGTAACCCCAGTAACCCTTGATTGTGTAGCATGACCGGTTGCACAACGTTTCACTGTATAGCTCTGGGGTCAGGGCGCTACACAGGGCATATCTCCAACAGTGGCCATGCAGGCCCCACCCGTGGGCCAGGCGCGGGCCCCAACCACGTGCCCTCCTCGGCCACCGCCTCTCGACGCACACGATGTCTATAAAAACTACTCGACGTGAAAATACCCTAGATGGCATGCTTTTCCCTAATTTTGATACTGAGCCTCCGCCATCACGGAAACCAATATGGAGTCTGCTCTCGCACCCTGCCGAAAGGGGGAATCGACGCTGGATGCATCTACACCAACCTTGTTGCCTCGGCGACGATGCATGAGTAGGTCATCCTTGGACTACGGATCCATAGTAGTAGCTAGATGGTTATATCTCCACTTTGTTCTTCAATACAATGGTCTCGTGAGCTGCCTAACATGATCGAGATCCATCTGATGTGATTGCTCGTATTGTTGTGTCTGCAGGGATATGATGAATTGTGATGTTATTATCAGATTGTGCATGTTATCTTTAATACGAGATTGCTTTATTTATGTTCTTGCATGCTCTCCGATTTATATGGTTACTCTGGCCAAGTAGTTGTATGAACTCCAAGAGGGAATATATGCTCGATAATGGGTTCATGCCTCCTTCATCCCTGAGCTTGCGTTACAGTAAAACCTAGGGGTCAGGATGTGCTGTAGCTATTAAGGAAAAAATAGTGGTGTTTATTTCTTCGTGATAATGAATGTTGCTTACATCATGCATTGTGCTTAAGGCGATACTCTATTGTTTTCAACTTAATACTAAAAGTTTCAAGCATAGACACGCACTTGAAGTGGAGTATTAGTTATAGATGCGGTGTCGGTGTGCGGTCTATATATGTTTGATGTGGTTACTACATGGATATATGCCTTGTTCATTCTCTCATAATCACATGATCATAATTCTGTCAATTGTCTAACTGTAATTTGTTAGCCAACAATGTTTACTATCTTCGGAGAGATACCAATAGTGAAACTATGCCCCCGGTCATTCTTTTATATTGATTAAAAACTTGTTTTTTGCTTCCCCATTTTGTTACTATTTGTATTTTCACTTTGCTTTCACACTATACCTTTAATCCACTAATTTTAGCAAGACAGAAAGTCTGACAAACTTCCTCGAACGTTGGGGACAAGTTGTTTTGTGTGTTGTGTGCAAGTTCTACATCAAACTTTGTGACGTATTTTATTTCTACTGGTTTTATAAACCTTGGTTCTTAACCGAGAGAAACTTATTGATGTGCTACATCCACCTTCCTCTTGGGTGGTTTTCAACGTTCGACATAACACGAATTTCTAGCGCCATCAACTGCCAGCACTTCACACTCGAGCCACACCACGTTCCATTAGGGCCCTTGGTGCCCTTCATTTTGACGATTGAAAATTTTGAAGATAGAGGCATAATCACCACGTCGTAGTATTACATGTTGTCCTGAGGCCGCGCACATCGCTCCAAGTGTATGGTCACTTCTAACTGACCAAGGTGTAAGAAAACATGATCGTTCGACACCGAATCAACACGTCATCAGTGACGTCATGCCGATCGGAGTTCTCGATGCAATCTGACTGGTACCACCCGACATCTTCAGCCACTGGGAGGGGAAGAGATAATTACGACACTTCGAGTAATAAGTCTTACTACTGAGGAAGCCTGAGATTGACACGATTCAAGATTCTGTCAAGCTAACCTTGAAACAACAAGATAACTGAAGTCATCAAGACCTTCATTAATTACTACTCCAAGCAAACTAGGCTTGCCAAGCATAGGTGTAGGCATGTGCTAGCGTGGCCACCTCCCCCACCGCCCACCGCCAAATCCACACTTCCCAGGCACCCCAACGTGCTCCTCCCGCTTCCCCAACCATCAATTAAGCTCCCAAAAATTAGAACGTATCGATCTTTAAGAAAGGACCCCCCCAAGCAAGACTTGGAAGAAAACAACGTTGAGTTTCAGGGTCAAACTAAAGGTTGGTCGATGGTCCTTCACTTCATCCCTCGGCCGAATTACGCAAGGGCACCTCGTTAGTGATCATGCCCACAACATGGAACATCACAACGCGACCGTACTCGAAAACACTTGGCCTTAGTGGAGACAATCAACGTCAAGGCTCGCTCGTGGGTGAGCGAGGGAGCCCGGGGTCTCGGGTACTCATAGACTACGTGGCGGGGTTGAGTTGTATGGTGTGGGGGTATCTCGTGTGGGCTTGTACATAAAATTACTTTTCGATCAATGTATCGAAAGTTCGAAAGGCAATATTTCCTGAAAAAACTGAAGATTTGTTGCTCAATCTAAAGTGGTTAGCATGATTGCAGTTAAGTTGTGATTTGTTACCCTAGTAACAGACTAACACTGGGTCTACTTTAATTCGTTGAAAGTTGAAACTACGGAGTGCTCAGCTGCCAAGTTTGTCAAATAGTGACTTTTTGGGACGGAGACAGTCCTGCGCTGCGTTTTACACGGAATCCTCCGAAATGTGACATGAAATGAGAAGGAAAGGAAAAAAACCAACCGCATTTTTCCTGTCCGCACCTGACATTTCCAAGTCCCAATCTCAGGTCAACCGACTCTATCCAGCAAGATCCAGGCCCCTTCGCAACCCAAAGCAGACCACCAGCCCCCACCCCCACCAACCCCTCCCCCCTCAATTATTATAAGTTCTTGGTATTGTTAATCGCTTTGGACCGATCCCTCCAAGGCTCCAACTGCCAGCCAGATTGCTTGGTGGAAACCAGCAAAGGAAAGTTGCGATTTTGACTTTTTTGAGGGGATTCCCAGAGAACCATTTTGCTGTGCTGCTGCCAGGGGCGGTGGAGTTTCAGGCAGGGAGTTCTCAACCGGAGATTTCCAGGAGCAACCGATGGCCGGCAAGGAAATCTACCACAAGATGAAGGACAAGGTAACAGGAAATGAGCGATGAGGAAATCATCTTGATACATGTTCTTGGTTGTTTTCTGTTTACGCAACTAGGTGCATATCGTTTGTTTCATATGCTTCGTTTTTTTCTCCATCCAAGATGTGTGCTGGAGTTTGAGGGTTCCTGGAAATGGAAGATGTGACAAGGGCGCTTATTGATGCCAAGTCCGAGCATGCCTTAAGATTTTTTTTTTGGAATGATGATGGTCGATTGGGTGATTTTGTAGGTCAATGATGTACCTTTTCCAATAATTACTACGGGGAAGCAGATCATTATTCTTTATGGGTCTGGTTTCCATTACTGGTAATGGGGCGTGGCTACGATGGATCTCCGTAGTACCTTTTTTTGGCTGTAGTACCTAAGTACCATGGATCAATAGCTGGACGGATCAACTTATAGATAATATATACACATTAGGAGGGGTAATCTATTCTTCGACTGCTTAATTTTTTTATTAGATTACCTTGTCTGCGACCGGAATGATAAACCGTGAATCTATTAATTCCATAAGCGTCATGAACTAGTGCATATGAATGAGAGAAAATAGTAGCTTCAGCTTCTAGCCTTCTGTACTTACTGAGACATTCTCATTTTTAGAGCAGTCAACGCCTCAGAGATATCTAATAAATTTACATCTTTACCAGGTTCGAGCAAAAAGCTTAAGTCGACAGTTTAAACAGCATACATAACCAGATCTCACAAAATGAGGAAATCCAGACAAGACACATTTCTGTGTTTCCTGCTGGTAGCACCAGAGGGAAGAATATTGTGGAAGCAAACCCTTTAGCAATGTAAGATAGAGCATTTCAACATGTGGGTCACATGAGCGAGAGCACAATTCCACGTACAATATACATAGGCTTATATTTGAGTTAACACCCAGAAGCACAATCACTATCTTTGGTGGTTAGTATGAGTTTTATTTCATGTGCAGTTTTTGGAACATTTTTAGGGATATGTGTCATGTTTATTTTCTGAAATCTGCTGAGAAACTTGCCCCCTGTCAACACTCACTGATGTTCCATGGAGATACTTCTAATTCTATGTTCATGTCAGCATGTCATGTGCAAGCATATGGCATGCACAGATGGAACTAAATTTCCATGTTCTATAATATCCGCAGTTAAGATTCATATTTATAATTTTGTTTGTAGAAATACAAAATCCATGTTTACAGGTCCATGTTCCAAAATATCCGCAGTTCAGCCCTTTTTTTATGAAGCCTCTGGACATGCATTGTAAGCTTGAACTAGATGCACCAGAAAGGGAGGAAATTGTAAATATCTGCAATCTCTGGTAAAAAATTAATGTGTGTCAGACCATATCCTGAATCACATTCTTACGTGGCACTACAGGTGAAAAATACTCGAAATGCAATAGTCAATGAATAGCGCTGCAGGACTAATTTTGTTGTTTATTTGGTCCTTACTGATTCCATATTCTTTCTGCTAATGGAGGACTTGTTTTTTCTTACCTACCTAAAACCATGGGATTTATGTTTGTCTTTTCACTGGACATTGTTGCATGATAATATAAGCCAAAAGCCAAAATTGGGCCCAACCAAACAGGGCAGTACATAACTTCCGGAGATATATATTATCATCTGAGAAACCTCGGCAGTTGGAAATTAAACAAGAACGGAACTTGGAAAATAATTGATGCATTTTTTTGAGAATTTTTCAAAACTTGTAATCATGTTTTTTTTGTGGTTTTCACCGGTTTCCACCGAAACTTGGTTTCCACAGGATACTTTCTCTAGTTGATCATGCTTATGAGATCTAAGGTTACAGATCAAGAGTTACCATGAAAATTGAAATGCATGACTGGGCACAATGAAGCCCAGACAATATAGACAGGATCATTTTTGTCATCTATGCCTATTGTCTTGAAGCAACTGTGATGTTCACTCTTTTCAGTGCAATAAAGAAATAGGATCCGGTGTTAACTTTGTTGTACTGATTGTTTTCAATGAACTTGTAGATTCATTTATTTACTTTGTGAGTTTTGCGGTCATAATCAGTATAGCATGGTTGATAATTAACCTGTATTTTCCGACAGGTGAAAGATGCTTTTAGTTCATCAGGACCAGAAACAGGGAAAGGCAAGACAAAATTATCAGGCAGGTGTATCAAGCATGGTTACCATCTTGTGAAGGGGAAATCAAGTCATCCAATGGAAGACTACTTGGTGGCAGAGTACAGGCAAGTTGGCAAGCATGATTTGGGTTTGTTTGCAATATTTGATGGCCATCTGGGGCACACTGTTCCAGACTTTCTGCGCGCACATCTTTTTGATAACATCTTGAAAGAGGTAATGCTTCGACTCCATTTACGTTGGATTTTTTTGGGCTCAAAGTTCAGTAACTGCTGCCATGCCTATGTGCTCACATTTTGCTAGTTAATAATGAGAGTACAGTAGTTATGTCTGGAGTGTTTGATTATGGTAGCTTTATATTCATAAGGTGAGGAAAAGAAACAGGATCCAATCATGGCAATACGCTCTAACAATGTAAGGAGGGTTGGATTTTGGTTGTAGGTGAAAAAGTGCATATATTTTATTTTGAATGTATGGTGTCTGTTGTGCAACCTACCTGCAACCCACCATAGTAGGAAAACAATATAGATAGTAACTTAGTTCACAGCTTTTATTTATGTGGACATACTCAACTGGATTCACAACCGTGCTGATTATTTGATTGATACCTGCATCCTCAGCCAGAGTTCTTGAGTGACACAAAAAATGCTATCACAAAAGCATATCTACTTACTGATGAAAAAATATTAGAAAGAGCAGCTGAGTTGGGAAGAGGAGGCTCCACGGCAGTTACCGCCATCTTAATAAGCTCTGATGATAGTGTGAAGCTAGTGGTTGGGAATGTTGGAGATTCACGAGCGGTTATTAGCAAGAATGGTAAAGCAGAGCAGCTTTCAGTTGATCATGAGCCAAACATGGAGAAAGAAATTATTGAGGAAAAAGGTGGATTTGTTTCTAACCTACCAGGTAATGACCATCTCTTGTCAATGCCTACCAATGCCGTTAGGATTGTATGCAGTGTATGCATGGAAAAAAATTAATTCCGATTTAAGGTTTTAAATATATATATGATTTCTCCTGAGCCTTGTCTAGTGACATGTGTAGAAGATAGTGCTACCTAGCAATCTGCAGAGTCACTTATGCTGAAGCTGATAGCAGCTTTCTTTTCTGTCATGGTCTTGGTCAGAAGCATCTGTAAACTATCGAGCTTGAATTGCGAACATGTCTCACTTGCAGGAGACGTACCAAGAGTTGATGGGCAGCTCGCGGTTGCAAGAGCATTCGGAGACCGGAGCTTGAAAAAGCACCTCAGCTCTGAGCCACATGTAGCTGAAGAAGTTATCGATGAGAATTCTGATTTTCTAATTCTAGCAAGTGATGGCTTATGGAAGGTGATAAAACTTATACCTATCGTTCACTTAGACAATTGCACTCGTTATCTAAGCTCAATGCATGGGACTGTGTCCTCTGATGTCTCAGCGCGATCAGTTATGTTCGAATTACATGCTATATTTTGGAACACGTGCTTATTCCTAGACAACTATTAAGCGATGACACTCGGCATGGCCAAGAACCTCATGAATCAAGAACCTAAATTCTTCATTCTTGTAGCATGTATAACACTTATCTGCGATTTCATGTTTGGCTTCATTCATATTTTTCCCCATAGATTATATATAGTAATTTCTGATAAATTACCGGTTTGTTGAGTCCATATGTATGGTTGCATCAGCTATGATTTAACCATTTACAAATGACTAAAATACAAAACATGATGGAAATTCAGGTGATGACCAACCAAGAGGCGGTTGATGAGATCAAGGACTTCAAGGACGCGCAGGCAGCTGCTAAGCATCTCACAGAGCAGGCCGTGAACAGGAAGAGCAAAGACGACATCTCCTGCGTCGTTGTAAAGTTCCACTGCTAGCAGAGGTTCAAGCTGCTGGCCTCCCAACTGTACAATTGTTGTTATGTCAGATTGGTTTTATCCTTTGCTGTTGTTCCACGAATATTGTTTTTAATCTTTTTCTGGTCGGGAATGTATACCCGAGTTTTCTTTTTCTTGACAATACGAGTATTATTGCTTGTTAAAAGGACTAAAAAAACATGTTTCATTTTTATCCTTGCATTTTGATTTGTAACAATTCAGTGCAACTTCACCGAAATGTTGCAATTTTGGAACATTTTACTACTCCCTCCGATCCATAAAAAGTGTCTGTCCGTTTTGTACTAAGTTAGTATAAACTTTATACTAAGTGGGCGACACTTTTTATGGATTGGAGGGAGTAGTTAAGACTGCCCCCAGGATCCTAGAAGTGTTGGGTGTGTTTGGTTTGGGAAAGCAGCTTATGGCTGTGAGCTGTATGTTGCGGAAAAACGGCCATGGACTGTCTGTTGTAAAAATATACACACTAAAACAAGTCCAGTTACATGCGAATCAGAAAAAAAAAGGTAAAACATCTTATATTTTAAAACTGAGAGTAGCAAACCAGAGTTGTGTTAATAGGGCACTTCTTTGAAAACTGAAACTTCCAGCAGGACAATTGCTCTCAATCTACTTAATTACTTTCCACATGTTAGAGAACAAAAAAAACCTCGGCTCTTTGAAAATCCTCAGGGAAGAAAAGTTTGGCAGTGAAAAAATCAACCTAATGAGCAGGAATATGAATTGTGGCTTCTTCCACGTGTAAGATTGAACCATATTGCATATATTGGTGGGTTTCGTGGAAACACACGGGTATTTAGTTAGCCAAACTTAATACGGAGTAGTAAGGCCCAGTTCTTTTGGCAGCTTAAAAATTAAGCTGCCCCCTCTCCAGCTTCTCCTATAAGCCATCCGGCTTATTACTTGGAGCTTCCAGTTTAGTTATAGGATAACTAATTTAGAAGCTCCAAGTAATAATCCGGGTGGCTTATAGGAGAAGCCGGAGAGGGAGTAGCTTATTTTTTAAGCTGGCAAAAGAACTGGGCCTCGTCCCCTCTTGAGAGTGCACCGCCGTGTCCCTGTCCCTCCCTTCTCCTCCCCGTCCGGCTCCGTTGGCTGGTGTGGGGATGGGGGAGGTCGTCGACCTGCTCCGCCTCCCTGTGTAGATAGCGTTCAGAGTAGTACTAGGTCTAGGGTTAGGGTGTCTTGGTCCCTTGTGGCGAATGGCGTCATGCCGTGAAGGATGATGCCGCCGGAGTGCGTGAGCAGCTTCTGGTGGCGGGCGGTGGTGTTGTGCTTCGTCCCGGCGCTCCGGAGGTCGGAGAGGAAGGTGGAAGCGGTGACTGGTCCCTGTCCCTTCAATAAGCCCGATCCTATCCCAGATCTAATGAGTTCTACCACCACTGCTCTCCGTTTCGTGCGACCTCGAGGTGAGGGTGCGGTTTTGGAGGCCATGGTGTTGGGCTTGCTCCGATCTGTGAGTCAGTGCGGGCGACGGTGTGAGATGGCCAGCGTGTACTTCCCGGCGTGCTCCGAGGGGGAGGAAAACATGGAAGGCTCGTTTGGCACCGACATCAGCAATAAGCCCGGGAGATCCTTTGTTGTGCTCTCGATTTGCAACATGGTTTTGTTGGCTCTCCTCTTGGCCAACCATGGTGGCGCGGGGGAGAAGAAGAGCAGATCAATGTCTTGCGGAGATAAAGGATGGAAAGGGTCTTAGTTTGTGTTGCAGTTTGGAGAGTACCACACAGCGGCCACGGAAAAGCTCTTCCTCAACTGCTCCATGGTGTAGAGTTGAGTGGATAGCTCGATCCGGTGGCTGCATCTTTTAGAAGCTCGGGAGATTTCTTGCCTGGCTCCGACTGCGGGGCTCCGCGTCGACACCTCCTCTTCCGGCCGACCGTGGCGGCGAGGGGAAGAGGAAGAGCAGAGTTGTGTTGTGCGGAGATTTCGTCGGACAAGTATATGAGTACGTTTTGTAGCCTGAAGCCAATCTGAAGATGGGGAATGTCTCAAGTCATGAACATGATGGTATTTCCAGCTCTAGATGCACAAAGTTTTTCTTCACCGATGATCTCCCTGCGCCCCTCTGTTCGGGCTGTGTCACCAGAGGTGTACGGCTCCTTTGTCGTTGATCCCTAGATTCAACAGCGGAGGCCGTTGAGATTGAGCTCGATGATTGTTCTTCAAAATGTACAACTCAGTTTATCTAAACCTCAAATGCATACGGCGAATAGATCCGCGGGGCATTAGCTGGTATGGAGCATGAATAAAGCCTTTAAAAATTGCAGATGCAACAATATCGAGTCCGTGTTGTCGACGGATGAATGATCACTATTTGGCTTCATAGGCAGTCTTCGCTATCATCTATGTGTGTTTGGATCATCTTTATGTTATTTCGTGGGTCTACGCACATGTATCCCTGTTTAGCACACCGGTGTCATGTAATGTTGTACGAATTTTTTCCTCGTTAAAAAAAGAGTATTCGTAGTATATAACACGGTGCAAATTTCGAAATTGAAATTCCGAAACACAAATCGAAAAACAAAAACAAACTACGAATTGCGGAAACATAGATCGAATTATCCATGACCCGCGGCCGCGGCCCGGCACGGCAAATCCTCACGGTTTCGCGGCCGCCACGCAAGAACCGCCCGGCCCAGGGCTCATGCTAGTCACCCGGTGCGCTCCTCCCCCGACCCTAAAACCCTAAAGCGACGGTGAGCCCTTCTCACCCTTTCTTCCTCCCCCAAATTGCCGCCTCTCCTCCGTCCACCCGAGAAGGGGAGGAAGGATGCCGCGGATCACCTCGGTGGAGAGCCTCGGCTGCCCGCCGCTCCGCGCCATCACCACCGACATCCTCGGCCTCGTCAAAGGTAACCGCCGCCTTATTCTGCCTCGCCTCACCTTTCCATCCGCCGCCGGCGTGGTGCTCACTGTTCCTCCTCCGTTTTTTGTCCGCGCGCAGTCGTCGAGGCCCGCGCTAGGCCGGCGGGCGTCGCCAAGGTCGTAGAAACGTGGGGCGAGCCCGACGCCTCCAGGGCCATCCTCGTCGCCTCCCTCGCCGACCGCGCCTTCGACCCCGTAAGTCACCAGCGCGCGCTGGAATCGCGGTTGCTCGTTACTGTAATTACGCTGATGGCTGGGTCTTTACGGTGTTCCTTGTTCTTCTGCAGGTATTGGCCGTGGCAAGGAAGAACGGTGTGGTGAGTAGCCGCTGCTCCTGATGGCTGCTATGCTTACCTTGTGTGTTGTTCATTCTGGATGTTTTTGTGTAGGTTGAGCTGCTAAATCCCCTGAATGGCGATGCTCTGGCCGTTATCAAGGCCTTCGGGCCACAGCAAACTGACGGAGCTGTGGAAAATGATCCCGTAGTTGCGCTTCACCTCTTCAAAAAACATGCGCCAGACTTGTCCACGTAATTTCCATATGCTTATTCTCCCAACCTTTATTGGTATCATATCCGTGAAAATTTCACCGCTCTTCTCCATTTGGCGATGCTGGCCAAATTGTATTCATCTAGTTGCTTGTTGCAGGTTAGGTACATTTATTGCTTGTACGGAGAAGGGCAAAGCAAGTGTGAGATCTGTCGCAAAGGAAAACACGGCGACCGACTCTGATGTTGGGCCATCAAGCACCTGGGATGTGTGCAACACCGGTAAATTGAAGTTTTCTTCGGTGGATGCTGCTGAAGACTATGCAATGTTCGGAGGGTGAGTTGACAATGACCTTTAATATCATGATATGTGATTATCTATTATGATTAGAAAACTTCTGTTGTGCTGCAATCATTTTTCTGTTTTGAGATGCACAAATCTTTCAGAGGCGTAACAGTTATCTCATTCATTTTAGGAATGGTATAGAAGTGAACTTGTGGGATATCAATTCAGGCAGTAAGATATGGTCTGCTAAATCTGTAAGCACTAATTGACTTATTACCTGATGTTCTTGCAAACATTCATTGACTAATCATCGATATTTTTTTAATCTGAAGCCTCGAGCTGACAGCCTTGGTATATTCACCAAACCTTGGTTCACTGCTGGAACTTTCTTGTGCAAGGTTGATCACCGTAAAATTGTAGCCTGCACAAATAATCATCAGGTACAATATACTCATGACTCCTCGCTGTTTTTATGCTAATATAATTCCAAATTTGAACTTACTTGGATCAAAATTGGCCTACATTTGCGTTGCAATTTAACAAATGCAACCGATTGAACCAATTTTCAGCTCTCTGACTGGTGACTGCAAGGCTGCTTGTTGATGGGGTTATGTTTTGATGTCTGTTCATCTGCATGTAGTCCCCTCATATATACTCCCTCCGTTCCTAAATATAAGATGTTTTAGGTCCCTCACATGTTGACTAGGTGCGGATCTAAATGAGTGAACATACACACTAAACCATGTCTAAATACATGTAGATACATGTGAATGTGGACAAAAGCTAAAACATCTTACATTGTGGAACGGAGGGAGTAGCTCATAAATCATGAAACTGTTTCATCTGGTTAATTTGGGCTTTTCTACTTTATTGTATGCTAGGCAAAGAATTAGATGTTTGGGACCATTTGTATCTGTATTACATTATACTACTGATGATGACTGCTCAACTTTATTATCAACTGATAGTGTTTTACTTGTGTTTGCCAGGTTCGCTTATACGATACTGCTTCCCAAAGAAGACCTGTTATTTCAGTTGATTTTAGGGAGTCACCAATCAAGGCAGTTGCTGAGGATCCGGATGGACATACTGTCTATATTGGGACCGGAACAGGAGACCTAGCTTCCTTTGACATGAGAACAGGTATGATAAGCACATGATCTGCAGTATTTTTTGCTGGCACTGAGTATTTTGGAAACAGGTTGACTGCTCTTTCGAATTGTGAAATGCACCTGTTTTTTCATAACTTCAATCCCATGTGTCACAACTCACAAGTCTAGTCCTTTTTAGTCATCACATGTACTTCATGGTGTGGTGCCTTAGATAGGTAATGATGGTACTGATATGGACATGTAGTTCATTTTTCTTGTGTGTAATCCACAGTTAGCTAATGACATGCAGTTGCAGCTAAGGGAATTGGTAGAGCTGAAATGTTTACCAACACTTGTACATACTGGATTTAAACGTACACATTTTAACTGATGGAGCTTGTTTAATACTTACTTAAAAGATATTTAACCACTATTTTATATACTAACCAACATTCCTAGTATATTCTTGAAAAGGTTATTTTGTTCATGTGTATTATCAAATATAGCGAGATTGATGAGGGATTATGTGCTTATAACTGTCCAATGTACCAAATGTACAATATAAGAATAACAACTGCTATTTTACAGCGTTGTGGTTGTGTTTACCTTTTTTCCAGGAAAACTACTCGGATGCTATGTTGGTAAATGCAGTGGAAGTATTAGATCGATAGTTAGGCATCCGGAGCTTCCTTTGATAGCATCTTGCGGTGAGTAATATTTTTTTCATTTAAGTCACATTGATTGGTTTTGATGTAATGTATGTTAGAAATAATCTTGATTTGGCTAATATTTTGAGTTTTTTGGTACTTGCCGTACCACTTGAGTTGTTGTGTGAGTTAGTCTCATGCATGTGGTTGCATTTACGTGTCCTACTAGGTGTGCTAGTAGCCTAGTAGTAGTTCGAGTTGGTTGTGTCATAGCTCATAGGAGTGCATCCTCTATTGAGCCGGCTAGCCCAAGTTTTACTTGTCTTATGTCGGCAGGTTATGAGAGTTGCTGTCGAGTTGTACTAGTTCGTGTCCGAATAGGTCTGGTCTAGTAGCTCGGCTGGTCCTATATATACATGCATAAGGGTTGTAAGATTGTACCGAGTTATTGAGAAATAAAGCAAAAAAGAATGGGCACGACACGTGCCCTTGGCCTTACGATTTGTGCTCGCATGTGCTCGTCTAGTTTGATGTGGTCGATCTGTGGGCGAAATCCAACAATGTACAAGTCTATGGTACCTCAGTTTTGCTCTGTACATTTACTTGTTGGTAGCTGTCTTTGTGTGCATTTGTTTGTGTAACTCAGGATATTATTTGGTCTTTGTAGGATTGGACAGCTACTTGCGAATCTGGGATACAAATACAAGACAGCCACTTTCTGCGGTATGTTTTAAATTAATCTCACAGGAGTCGAAGCAAGCTTGTACTTTGTTGTTGCTTCTTGTAATTAATTGATGCTATTATTTGCATTTAAACATGTTTGTGTATATCTATAAATGATTTGTTGTTTTTGCTGTCTGGGCTACCCTTTTACTCCTAGATCCAGTGATTGTGCTACCGTTCAGACACCATGATTCTTCCATTTCGAACTTTCCATGATCAAATGCTTATCCATTGTTTCGTAACAGGTCTATCTCAAGCAGCATCTCACAGCCGTGGTTATTGATTCACATTTCTCAGCTGAAGGTTTGTATCTATTCTCAGTAGCTATTCTGTGTTTTGTTCTCTGTTTTCCGGTGTTGTTCTGGCAAGTTAGATGTGAGTGTCCATACTTTCGATATTCACATTATCTTGAATGGTAATGGTTGTAAAAGGCAAAGTGCTTTTTTTAACACTGAACCATGTTGACTCGCTAAATATTATTCAAATGTGAAAATCATAATAATACTAATATTTAAAATTTATTGTTTTTTAACACTGAACCATTCTGACCGGTACTCTTAAAATGGTGTTTGTTGTCATATATCTTAACTGCATCTTGAATCTTGAGGCTTGGGGTACTGTGTTAACACTAGCGTTATGTCCAGAATCTGAGGAGACTAAATCCAAGCAGCCCGATTCTTCAATGGTTGCTGAAGCTGCAGTCAGAAGGGAAAAGAAGAAAAAGAAAAATATATTGGTGGAAGGGGATGAGGAAGGTACCCGAGTGGTTGACGGTGATGACAGTGCTGCGGAAACAGTCAGAAAGGAAAAGAAGAAAAAGAAGAAGAAAATGGTTGCCGAAGATGATGAAGGAACTAGAATGGTCGACCCTGATGACGGTGATGCTGAAACAGTCAAAAAGGAGAAGAAGAAAAGGAAGAGCAAAAGGGTTGCAGAGGACGAAGGAACTCAGATGGCTGACCCTGATGTCAGTGATGATGAGGTGTATGCCTCAAAGAGAATAAAATCTGGCGAAAAAAGCAAGGGCACGAAAAAGAAAAGCAAGAAGCAACAAGTTGCCTAGGACATTTGTCATGCTGGAATTATCGACTTCTGACCATGGTGCTTGCCTTTAGTGAATTTGTAGAAGGACGCCTTTACAAGTCCGGTATGTCTCGTTTGTAATTTTGTCTTGAAATACGCCTTTACAATCTCATTTGTAATTTTGTCTTGTAATATTACCTTTTGCGATATTACCATAAGTGATTTGAAAAAGGTAAGCATACTGTCATCTGAGTGTTGCATTCTCATAATTGCTATTTTGTACCGCAATAACAAGGGTTAGTAAAGTGTGAACGTCGGTCTCACTGGTGTAGTGAAATCAATGCAAGTTATTCCTAGACATCTAAAAGTTTAACATTTTGTGGACAAAATGTGCATGATCTCTGCCAGTAAATAATAAGATGACAGGAAGGACATGTACAAGGGTTGGGTAAACAAATAAGGTCTGGAGTATGTTCTACAAAGGAGGTTAAAAAACATTTCCATAAGACCATAATTCCATGGGATTAGGGGACCAAAAACATTTCCATAATAAGACCATAACTCCATAACTTTATCTCTCCGTAGGAACACTGCTTTCCATATGAGCCTTTTGCTCACCTATAAACTACTTACCTCTCCACATGGAAACGGAGAAGTATTCTGTCAATATTACTCCCTCTGATCCGAAAAGAGTGTCGCAGCTCATAGTATAAATACAATAGCTCACAGGTACGTGGCGACAATTTTTTGGGATCGGAGGGAGTATTAATGTGACAGCTAAGCTATGCATTTTTTTTGGTGATCTTCTTTGCTACAACAACAATCACGTGACTGCCAAACAGCCCAACTGTGCTGGATAACTTGCTGAGTCAAACAGCTTCAGATCTCCATCCCAGCTTTCAGCTACGGCGACGCCATCGTTCCCAGCTCCAAGGATGAGCTCATCAAAGTCGGCTAATGTTTTCAGTTGCGTGCTCAGTGAAGCAATTGTTTTCTGGCAGTCTGCCAGTTTCCCTGCAGTACGAGCTAGCTCCTTTCCCTGTGGAAAGTGACGGCATTTCAGTTACTCATCAGTAACGTAATAGATGTTCTGAACTTTTCATTGCCACATACGTCAATAAGTGCCGAGACTTTACCTTTGTGATGTACAGGTCTTTACTTGCCACAGATTTCACTTGCACTGGCTGATGACCAGGAGCTCTGGTAGAGAACTTCTCTTTCAAGTTCTGACATTGTACTTCGAATTCCAACGATTGGGCTCTCTCTTTGAGAATTTGCTCCTCCAGCAAACCGATCTTCATGTGCAATTCCTCTGTTTCATTCTCTTTGAGCTCGAACCGGTGCGTCATTTTGTTCATCTGGGCTTGAGAAGCATCGAGTGCAGTTATGTAGGCTGATGACAAGTTCTTCTGTGTCTCTAGTTTCGTTTCTAACAGACCGACATCCTCCTTCAAGCTCTTGATTTCAGCTTGTGCCGACTTGAGCTGAGATTCCAGTTCTGCAGTCAATGGCTTTTGTTTCTCCAGAGTCTGTACAAGCATTTTAACTTTCCCATTGAGGACAACGATCTCTGAATTTGCAGTCTGGAGTAGAGATTTGAGCTCATTTCTCTCTGCATCCAGCGCCTCTAGATCGCGGCACCGCTTTGTGGATTCAGTAGACAACGCCTTCTCTTGCTGAACTTTCAGCTCCAGGCTGCCAACCTTCTTTTGTAACGACACAATCTCCTGTCCAGCCAACTCCAGCTCAATCTCTGCACCCTTCATCTTCTCTTCCAGAGCATTGACGCCGCGGCATTTCTCCGTGAGCCGCACCGAGAAGGCCTTCTCCTCCTCCAGTCTCCTTTCTAACAAGGTGATCTTATCCCTGAGCTTTCTGGCATCAGACTGGGATGTCTCCAGCTGAATTTGCAGCTCTTTCCTTTCTGACTCCATGGTATCTGTCTGCTGATATTTTGCTGCGAGCTCCAGCGTCAGCCCCTTTTCGGATTCGAGCCGTTCCTCCAGGATGCGTCCCTTGTCCAGCAAGCTGGCGATCTCGCCATGGGCCAGTTCAAGTCTACCCTCCAGCTCATTCCTCTTCGTCTCGGCGGCTTCCATTTCGGCCTCCATGATATGCTTCTCGCCATTGATAAGATTCAGCTGCTTCTGCAGCCCAGCTGATCTCTCCTCTGCCACCATTGCCCGATGGCGGCAAGCCCTCAGTTCGCGCTGAGCCTCATGCAGCGCCTTCTCCCTGTCGGCCTTCTCGATCGTCAGCTTCCTGGCCTTCTCCTCTAGCCTGACAAGCTGACCACCGGTGTCCTCGGCGGCCTCGTTTCTCGAGGCGGCGCCGCTCGCCGACGCGAGCTTCTCCATCTCAAGGAAGTCGTCCATCATGCCGATGTCAACCGCGGTTGCACTCCTTGTGCTGCTCTTCTCGCTCTTGAACTGATCGAGCTCGGTGATCAGAGCCGATGCGCATGAGTCGGAGCAGTCTGACTGGCAGTCCGTCACTGACTCGGCGCAGACGGAGCTTGGAGTGCGCCGTAGGTCGCTGCTGAAGGAGGGCCTCCGTGCACTGGCCTGCAGCTTTCTGCACTCGGCTTCGAGCTTGGCCGCCTTCCTGATGCTCTCGAGCTGCTGCTTGCTTGCCGTCTCTGCCGCCCTTCTGTTCAGCTCCTTCTCGATTGTCCTGAGCCCCAGCTCCTCAGTCTTGGCGAGCAGCTGCATCTTCAGAGCCGAGTTCGCCTTCTCCAGAGAGGCCAGCCTCAAGCTGGCATCACCGTCAGTAGTCACTGAGCGCTCGGACTTGGCTTCGAGTTTTGCATTGAACTCGACAATCCGCAGCTCGAGGTCGGACTTCTCGGACTCCCATTGCCGTGATTGCAGTGCCAGCGCCGCCTGGACCTTCTGGTCCTGCTCCTCCTTGGCGCGTCGGAGTTGTCGCACACATTCCTTGAGCGCACCATCCAGGTGGACTATCCTGTCCTCCAGTGTGGAGTTCTTAAGAGTTGCATCATTCAGCTGAGTTTTCAGTGATGCCATCTCATTCTCGGCCTTCTCCCATCCTAGCAGAAGAAATGCAGGTTTTGTCATGCAGGTTAAGTAGCATAGAAATGAATGCTTTCGTATTCAAGCTCGTGGTTCAAATCGTTGGTGTAGTGAACTTAAGTACAGTAATGATTGGTATATTTATCTGAACCTATTTATGGTAGTATATTATTTCTGCTGAATTTTGTTTTGAACACTTCATCTAGTATATTAAACTCATGTTTAAGAGCATACCTAGAACAGCTTCCTCGGCAACTTTTGAATGCTGCTTCACAAGATCATCTTTCGCGCGTATATCCAACACCGCGGACGACAGCCTCTCGCTCAGCACTTTAACTTTCACATTGCCGTGGTCCTGAGCTTCCTTCAATGCGATCTCTGGCGACGGAGTGGATTTCGGGGAACTCTTCAGGGTATCCTAATCAAGATAACAGAGTCAAACATTGTTGTTCCATTGACATAAGAATCTGACATTCTTTAGACTAACTTGGCTCATTTTTTCAGCTTCCAGGGAGAATAATGCACAAGCTCAAACTCATCCCACTTGTTGTTGCATCAGAGATTTCTAGAGGTTGATGGAGAAAGACAGCCTTGGTCAAGAGACTGCAACCAAGTGGTACTGGTGCACATGAACAGATCTGGAATCTTGATTGTTCTGTGCCAGCAAACATTATGAGCCATTTGTGTTGGGCCAAAGGTGATGGTGCAGCACATGGAGTGGCCACCAAAACAACTGGATCTTGCCCTTGGTGCAGCCATAATGTTTGCAGAGAAAAGAGAGGGCCGACTAACACGTCATCCTTAGTGTCCATAGATAGATAGGTAGGCTTGTCCTGTTAGCCTTCCTGGTATAGAGACAATAGGACCCCTCCTCCATTCTATGCTTCAGTTGGAGGCCTACTAAAATTGCCAGATAGCCATGAAGAATCGTCAATGTTGCCCACCGAAGCATGGAGTGAAACTGAATCTTGCAGTCCATTATTGTCATGTGGCTGAGATGAATTGTGTGCCTGTCCTAAGATGGTTGAGCTGTTATTCGGAGGTTCTACAGGGATGGATGTCGTAGAGCATTCATCCTAGTCCTAGTATTGCCAGATAAGAGACTAGGCCCAAAACAGAATTGATGAAATACTGAAAAGAGAAATTCATGTATTCCATAGAATGACAAGTAGGATAAACTAGGGTCAGGAACAACTTGGCTCTTTTATGCAGATGTACTCGGACCCAGCCTCGGGAATCTCTACCTAGCCCTATCCGCTGTGGGACTTTGATTTAAGAGTTCACATTGCAACTTGGTGATTGATTACCCAGATTAGAGGCCCTACCGATCTGGCATTGGATGAAACCTCACATGTTTGCCATGACACATGGCCGTCTTAGTTTCTCTGAGCTGCACATGTTGCATGATGTGTTAAGGTGGGGAGGCGTGTAGGACTCTCAAAGTCAATAATCACCCATCAAAATGTCTGAACTTCCTTGTAAAACACTCCTAGACAATACACCGGCATTATTCTTCAGTATCAAATCTTTTTTACTGTTGGTCAATTTCCTTTTCTTGCTCTTTGGACGCGTTAGTAAGTAGTTGGCCAAATGATGGGACGGATAAATTAGTGCAAAATTGCGTAAGCATGGAAGTTAGAACATGAACAATGCAGACTTCTCCGCAAAATTGATTAGAACATATTGGTTTTGTCAATGTGTGTGGGCTCTGGAAACACAGAACTTAGTAGTAGGAATAGTCTGCACCATCAATGCAAGGAGGAGGATAACGACATTTCTTTCTCTTCTCACCTGTTCATCAGTGTAACTCTCGGATGGGCAGGAGGTGGAGCTCTCGGTTTCGGTGGGGGCGAGGGCCTTGTCCGAGATCGACTTCCGGCGCCACGGCCAGCTCCGGCGATCCATCCCTTGAGCTCTCTCTCTACAACGTCCAATTCAATCCGCGCCCCTGTTCAGCAATCCGCCCAAGAGCCCATGAACACGCTAGACACCTGCAGAAAGAGGACGGATTGCGGTTTAGCTAGTTTCTTTACAGTAGTACACGAAAACCTCTAAGAACACAAACTTGAATCAATCCAATGCATATAAGACAATTCATGCGTTTCAGACGTAAGTCAGATGTTCACTACTGCGTCCACTGCAAGAAATCGCCAAGGAGTATTTTGCAACGATTCACCGATCAAGACACCACATGTTAGAGCCAAATTTCATCCAGTTAATCCGCATCAGAAAGAAAGAAACAAGAACAGAAAGACCATTCACGGAGAAGGAAAATAGACACCCGACGACGAGGAAGAAGGAAACAAACATCGCACCACTTGACACCGCAAGGAACCGATTTCATCAAGAAGCATCACAATTCAGAACCTCCTGCTCTCCACCGCAAATCATTACCGAGTAAAGAGTCCAATTGCGGAGAGGAAACTGATGAGCGCAGGAATGGAGGAAACGAAGCACGCACCTGATCCGAACGGCGGCAAGAGCCAGGAAGACAGCCCCAAGAACCGCGCCCTTTTCTCCAACTCGACGACGTATATGGAGCGCGAGGCTATGGAGCCATGTCGTCTGCCCAAGATTCTCTACTCCTGGCTACCTGGGCCTAGCCTATTTAATACTGCGAGCTCGGAACGTACGTACAAACGGGGAGCAAGAAAAATAGGGATCAGGATTTAGGTGTGGAGGAAGAAATGGAGCCTTCGTCTCCTTGGAATGTTTAACTCTACAGCTTTGTAGGGATAATGGCGATGGGATTGTTCGTGTTGTAGTCGTGCGAAAGAGTAGTACGCCTTAACCACTAACCGCTGAGCTTAACTATAATGGAGTATAATCTTATCTTTCTTCTGCTTCATTCTGCTCTGCAATTTCACGGTGACAGGAGTATTCTACAAGTTCTGCATAGACATTCCGCTCTGGACTGAACCGAATGCAGGAATTAGGAGAAAAAGGTGATCTTGCCACGCAAAGTGAATGACCGCCAAAAATGGCACCCTGTACACTGATAGTGAGAGCGACACGCGGTCTCGCACTGGAGTGTACTGCTGTCTTGTAGTACTGGCAAAATACACCATGAATTCTCTGTATGGGTACAAATTAATTCAAATCGGATGCATGCTGACATAATTCATTATCAGGCTGGCATCTTGTGTGATTCTCAAAGGATGAGAAATCACATCGAAAGTATAGGGTCACCATCGTCGATCCAGCCGTCGTTTTCACGTTCGTTTCTTTTGTGGTAAGTAAGGGGACAATTAATTAACTAGAGATGTACGAATTAGACAATCCCATTTTCTATTTTCCTTCTGATCATCCCAATTGAATTGATGACGAAAATTTGACATGTATTGGCTGCCAACCATCCAGTCACTTCAACAAGATTGACGTTTTGTATAGCCTAAGAATAATATTATAAGTTTAGGCAGTAGGTGTCAATTCAAGGTTTACTCAATCACAACGTATAATGTTTGCTTGAATCTGCGGACTACGATGCTACCTCCGGCTAAAACATGAGTGGCATTTGTATACTGACACGACAATAATTTAATGGTTTAGTTTTGACCAGGAGTTACTTTAATATATGTGTAGCAACCAGTAAAATTATAATAATTCGAGAATACTTCCAGACATTTTAAATTTTCAATCTATAGCTCCCATGAAATTTGGTGTTCCCAAAAAATCAAAAATGTTATTTATAAGTTAACAAAACTGTTTTTTTAATGACTCGTCAAGATGACTTATGTGAACCTGTAAAATGATGTAAAAAACACATCGTATTTTAGGCCACACAAAAATAACAAAATTGTGTCTCTAAATAGGAAAAATGCTCAATTTTGGTCTTGGCATTTGTATTCTTTTTGTGCGGATAACACCTGAAAAGATGTTTCACTCAAAGTTTATATGTGCATACTAGACATCTATATATACTCATTTTTTCAATATTTTAATCCTAAAAATAAAGTTTTCAATATTTTTTTAAAAATCAAGGTCTCAATAGCCCGAGTTCCATTTAAAGTTTTCACAAGGGGTGACGAGATAAGAGATAGTATGATAAGAACCCTCACTATGTAGTGTTCAGAAGGCCTATCAATGGTGGTTTTAAACATAAAAGGGCATGCAATCAAAGTAATTTGAAAAAAAACTATATCAAATTTAAGAGGATACATGTTGTCTACCTTGCTAATCAACACATGCTTATTGCATGCATTGCCCATGCAATTTTTTCCGACAATTATAGGGAACTAACATTCCGTTTATAGTCTCTTGGCATGACATGATCCAAATAAAACGTTAAATCCGGAAACGGATAGAGTAATTATCACAACATGGCCATTTTTCCTCAAATGATGAAACATATCTCGAAAACATAGTTTTTACTTGTGAATATTTATCCGTTGATTCTTTTTCTAATGATGTGTGAACAATTACATCAACAATTAGGAGAACTACAAGTATTTCAAACATTATTCTATGTTTTTACTTGCGAGTATTTTTTTTACCTATGTGGGAATAATTATATGAATCATGTGAACATTGACTAAAATAGATAACAGTGTAACATATTTATTCAAAGAGCTAACCACAAGGCCCGTGTATAGACACACGCCCGCTTGACACTTGTCCATCAATCTCATTTATTTTTTACAATCTGGTCAATTTGATCAACTGATGTCACATACGAACAATTCGAAAAAATGTAAACCACAATTTGTAGGCACTATGGACATGAGAGAGTAGGTGGCCATAACACGTCCACTGTTAAGTTTTGTTTTGTTTGGTCTGATTTGTTTTTTTATTGAAATGGAAACAATTTTTTTGCCTCAACCATCAAATAGAAGAGTTATGACGAAGTACAAAGGAGCATGAGAAGCTCCAAAGCAAAAGAAAGAAAACACATGGGACTACTCTCCCGGAATTACATTACTCAATATTTGGCCCCCGCAGTTGTCCAAAGCTTTATGTCAATTTTGGTCTTCGCAAGCAACACCGTGGTTGGAGCGGATTTATTTTGGAAAGCCCTTGCGTTCCTCTCGTTCCAAATTGCCCAACTCAAAAGCATGGTGAGGGAGGCCATCACCTTGTGGTTTGGGATGGAGGGGCAAGTCATGGACGTCCAATCGTTTATTGAGGGTTCGGTCATCCAACCGAAGGGGTCGACGGGAAGCCCAAGCCAAGAGGCGACCATGGACCACATGCTATTGGAGTAGCGACATTGGGAGAAAAGGCGAGTCACCGTTTCGAAAGTTTTCTTGCAAAGGGGGCAAAGTCCACAATTTGTCTAACCTCTCTTCTCCAATATATCCATCTTCCAAAGCCTATTTTGAATAGCCAACCAAGCAAAGAACTTGACCTTCGCGGGAGCCCAAACCTTTCAAACTATTTTATTCATGTTGGTGACAGTAGAGCCAAAGAATTGTGCCTTGTAGACCGAGGAGGATGAGTATTCACCTCTTTCGGTGAGGTTCCACACAATCTTGCCCTCCACATCCTCACGAAGTTGGACCCAACTAATTTGAACCCAAAGCTCGATGAACTCATGGATACGTGGAATTGACAAGTTGGCGTCCATTTTTATCTTGCGGATCCAAGCGCCCTAGCACAAGGCTTTGACAGTCCACTTCTTCCTTGTGGATGCCTCAAAAATGAATGGTGCAATATCAATCGGCTTCATCCCATTGACCCAAAGGGAGTCCCAAAAAAGGAGGTGATGCTTCCATTTCCAATGGTGATGGAGGTAGAGAAGGTCCATATCCACCGAATCGCAAGGGTTCCTCAAACCGATCCAAAGCTTGTTGGGGTCATCCACTCCAACCAAGGCCACCTCAATCGTAAACCATCCATTTGTTTTATAAACACGACAAACGTAACGAAGACGCTCACAAGCATGTATATACACTTACCTCTATGAACGTACGCTTGCATACTTTACCATTATGAACACCTCCAAAAAATGAACCACTAGATCTTGTGGTTGACGAAGTCCTTGACAAAGTCTAGCACTTGGATCCGTTTCATCACAATAAACATAACTATATAACCATCTGAGTTACGCTCATTTTCATTCACCCATACAGGATGCCAAACCGTGGACGACCTGAATTTGACAAGTGACGGAATAGTTGGAATACATAACACGTCTCTTCATTTCATTGAAGGCATGACATAATTTTGTTTTAGGGAAACAACTACGATCATTATACGAGTAGTACATAATTCTCAGGCCATGACACGTCACAGGCAATAATCGAGTTGCAGCTGATCCGGACAGTGCTGACGTACGCACGCCTCCCTCGTGCCGGAAGTCAATGTCGCGACAGATAAACCACATCAATAATACGGCCGCCACATCACTGGCAATTATTCGCAAGATTAGATCAGACTCTGCAAGGATAGCCTCCGAATTTGACATGCTGGTTTGTACGTTCCACGTTCAGAATCCAAGTCGATTATCCCAGCGGTTACGGTTAGTTTAGTTCAGCGTCCAGCCATAGACATCAATTAATTAAGATTGTATATTCTCATTCTCTGGTTCTTTCGTACAGAAAAAGTAAATAACTCAACATGTCCCCCGACAAACAAACCGTATTCGGTAAGGGTAAGGGGAAGACTGCGAATTTTGTCATCACACGTCTCGTCAATAAGCTCCAGCCTACTGATTATTCTTTGCCGAAATTTATCCTGATTGTTCTACTACTATAGCGAGCTAACTAGCTAGCTAGTACGGAGTAGCATTTTCACGCGAGAAGACTGTTCATAATAGCCGAACCTAATCAGATTAACACTGACATTTATCCCTCTTCTTTAATTTGCAAGGAAATTAAGACAAGTAGTTGATGTATATGCGAATCTAACGTAAAAAAAAAATAAAAACTCAGCTGGACAGTACTGAGACGTGGATATGCCATACAGTTTCTGCAGAGCTGGAAAGCATTTCATCCCTCCGGACATGTCTACGTACCTCTCATAAATTGTTTCTTTTGTTTTCCGGAGAAAGACAAATGGCTCGGTGATAGTACAGTCGGAGAGAAAAAACAATAGCCGGAAGCTTCTTCCGGCCGTAACATCCTCCATGATTTCCTCGTGGTGGTCGAGCAGTTTACGGATTTCGGCACAGTGGCACACGGTCACTTGATTTCTGATTAGATGGTCGAATCTATGCAGCAAAACAACGGGATTTGCTTTTTAACGAGCGCGAGAAGTCGCGCGGTTAGCGGCTCACGCGGTTTGGCCGTTGACAGCGCATCCGCTTGATCTCCTTCCTCCTTACGTACATATTCTCTTCCTTTCTTCTATCTCCAACCCGCGACGAGCCGACGTCGGCGACGCCTTTTGCGCTGACCGCCAGGGAGGGGCGAATGAGAAGGCGTCGGCGAGAATGGGTTTTCGAGGCGAAGCCGAGTTAGCCTTTTTTTTTTTGACATGAAGCCGAGCTAGCCTTAACTTGGTGGGAGGGGGTGCGGGAGGCCGCCGAAGCCGGAGAAGAAGGAGGGTTTAGAGGGATGGTTGGGGGCAGCGGCGGACCGGCGGAGGAGGAGATTCGAGGAGGGGGAGGCGCGGGAGCCTCGCCGGCCACGGGGGGCGGCGACATGCGGTTAGGCCGGTGGGGGCGCCCTGTTCATCTTCCTCCTCTGGCCGTGTCGTTTTGTTTGCTGTCCGATCGATCGATTCTTTTCTATCGCGCGCGCGTAAGCTAGACGTGCCCCAAAACAACGTGCACATATCTGCAAGTCCGAATGTTCGCCCATTATTATGCACACACGATACTTGGCTGGTGGTGGAATCACAGATGCTGTTGCCGCCTGGCAACGGAGTCCATTCGGACGGAGCTAAGAGTATCTACACCGGCACCTTAAAAAAATGCATGGCATATCCTAAAGAGCTAAATACGTCTGTAGTCCCAGAACTTGTTCACGATGTGCAAACTAGTCCCACAACTTGTAAAATGTGATCAGGTGGTCCTATAAGTTGCTGCATTGTGCAAGACTAGTCCCAAATGGTTCTAGGGCTGACACATGTCGTCCGTTTTTTGTATAAACACCCCTGTGGGTCCCACGTGTCAGACGGGGAGGGAATAATTAAAATAATATACACTGCATGTTGACTCGAACTCGCGACCAACGAGCAGCTCCATAAGAAGCCCTAACCACCACAGCCTTACGGATGGCACCCGCCGGGTTCGGGGCCGGGTTTGGCATACCCATACCCGTACCCGCCACCCGCCCCATACCCGCCGGCGGGTCGAGATCTCAACCATACCCGCGACCCGGCGGGTACGCGGGACCCGCCCCGTACCCGCCAAGGAGAGGCAGCTCGTGTGTGGCTGTGGCCTGTACGTTAGTGTCTTTAGTGGGCTAGGTCTCTTAGTGGGCTAGGTGCGTTAGTGGGCTTGTGGGCTACACTACCAGGAAAAGCATTATAGGGAGGTTGCCTATCTGTGGCGCACCCTTAATTTATGCGCCACAAAAAATTATTCTGTGGCGCATGGCTGTCGATGCGCCACTGAAATTTGAACATTCTGTGGCGCATCCTTAGCCAATGCGCCACAGAATATCAACTTTCTGTGGCGCACTGCATGCCATGCGCCACAGAAATAGAGAATTCTGTGGCGCACCACTCTTCATGCGCCACAGAATTCGCGTGGGCCCCACCTTCAATCAGTGGGCTGTGGTCCCATCTCGGCCTTTTCTGTGGCGCACCGTGGCTGGTGCGCCACAGAAATTCATCTTTCTGTGGCGCATGGAGAAGGATGCGCCACAGAAAGTTGAATTTCTGTGGCGCACTAGCCACGGTGCGCCACAGAATAGGGCAGCACTTTTTCACCCCACGCACCCCCCCGTGGATCGCCTTTTCAGTTTTGCACCTAGTGAAAGAAAATGATAAAAAATTCAAAAAATAAAATCCTTTTAGATATATGGAAGGTTTAGGGTCTATTTGTTAGGAAAAATTTGAAATACACATTTTGACCTTTTTTCCAAAAGTAGGTGAAAAAATATTAAAACGGGCATAATTTTTGCATACGACGTCGAAAAAATACGTATAATACCTTAAAAAAAACTAGAGAAAATTTCGGATTCGATGGCACCAGGGTTTACCCGGTCAGCAATTCACAGAATGCTCAAATTCCAAACCAAAAAAAAGTTATGACCAACAAAAAAATTTTCCTAGCAAAATAAAAAAATCAAAAAAAGGGAAAAAAAATCTGTGGCGCACCAATGCCAAGGATGCGCCACAGAATTATTGGGCGGGATTCGAAATTTTGAATCCCGCCCAATAATTCTGTGGCGCATCCTTGCATTGGTGCGCCACAGAATTGTTGGGCGGGATTCGAAATTTTGAATCCCGCCCAATAATTCTGTGGCGCATCCTTGCATTGGTGCGCCACAGAATTATTGGGCGGGATTTGAAATTTTGAATCCCGCCAGCCCCCTTCTCCCTCTCTTTTCCCTTTTCTCCTTCTCTCCTCCACTTCTCCCTCCACTTCTCCCTCCACTTCTCCTCTTCCTTTCTCCTTTCTCTCCCCTTCTCCTCCCTCCTCCATCTCTCCTCCCTCCTCCATCTCTTCTCCTCTCCTCCACATCTTCTCTACTCCACCTCCACCACCACCTCCACCTCCACCTCCACCTCCACCTCCGGCGACCTCCTCCACAACTCCGGCGACCTCCACAACTCCGGCGACCACCTCCACAACCCCGGCGACCTCAACCTCCGGTGACCTCCTCCTCTACCCCGGCGACCTTCACCTCCGGCGACCTCCTCCACCACCGGCGACCTCCTCCTCCACTCCGGCAACCTCCTCCTCCACTCCGGCAACCTCCTTCTCCACCTCCGGCGAACTCCGGCGACTACCATCCTCCACCAACCTCCGGCGACTCCCTCCTCCACCCATCTACGGCCTCCAAAAAAACGAAACGAAACGAAATTCCGGCGACCAGATCTAGATCTGGCCAGATCCAGATCTAGATCTGGCCGCCCTTTTTTTTTGAAATTCAAAAAAATTCTGTGGCGCACGGTGGGTGGGTGCGCCACAGAAATATTTCTGTGGCGCACGGTGGGTGGGTGCGCCACAGAAATGTGAATTCTGTGGCGCACCAGGCCAGGTGCGCCACAGAAATGTGAGAATTCTGTGGCGCACCAAGCCAGGTGCGCCACAGAAAATATTTTTGTGGCGAGAATTCTGTGGCGCACCCAGCAAACCTGGGGGTGCGCCACAGAATTGCAATTTGGTGCGCCACTGATAGCCCTTTCTGTGGTAGTGCTAGGGGTGTTAGTGGCTTAGTAGGCAATGACACGTGGGGTCATTACGTTCTAGTCGGGTACACGGGTTCGCCGGTATGGGTTTGGCATCCCCATACCCGCACCCACATACCCGATGGGTATGACATTTTCCTGCTAACCATACCCATGGGGATTTTTCTAGCCCAAATCCTCCCCATTTAAGGCGGGTACCCGTCGGGTTTGCGGGTATTGGGTACCCATTGCCATCCGTACACAGCCTACGTTTGTTTCTGTCATAGATTTGACCGCCATCCTATTTAGCACAAAGCACATCTGTGTGGGCTACTTTTTTCATTATCCCATTCTCACAATGTTATTGCGACAGTACGTACTGAGTGTTCATGTGTAGCATACGTGTATCGGTGTATGTGGTCGGGATGTGGACGACTAGTGCCAGCGGCGATGGAATGCACAGGAGGATGGGGTATAAGCAATTTGTGGCGTCGTCGATGCGTCAGGGAAGAAATTTATAGGGTTTTAACAAATCTGAAAGAGGATGGGGGGATTTTGTTAGGAACCTATCCTACACATACTCGTACACGGGCTGGTCTATCAAGGCATCCAGAAGTTGGATCAGGACATGGCGGCGGCTCCTTCCTTCCCACCTGGCTCTAATTCCCCATTCCCCTTCTTGCTGGTTCCTCTTGTATCCCAATCCTCCACCGAATATGATACGGATTGTTTGGCCCGATCTTTCACCGCAAGAACCACCGGATAACTATCCTTCCAATCACGTGTGTGATACACGTAACCTGAAGAACTTGGATAGATCTTGAACTCCCTTGACAGATTCAAGGACACCCAAGCACACATGATTACTCTTGACAATTCAAGAACTCTCACGTCTTTATTGATAGATAACTAGACGAACGTCCGAGACGCCGTCATGGGGGCCAACCCCGTAGGGCTGGTGGTGAGCTTCAGGATTACAAGATTTAATTCAACCAAAGCTGAGAAACCCTAATGCGCCCAGCCCCTTATATGGATGAGGTGGGGCATACTGTAGCGTGGTACTGTAGCTACAGTACCGACCTAGTTGGACTTGGACTCAATACAAAACCGACCTGTTATATGTTCGGCCCAAACACAAGTGGCACGCAGGCCTAATTAACACAACCTTAGACATTACATGCGTTATAAAAGCTTGTCCTAGAGTGTCAACCGACCAACACGATGCCGACGATGCCCTCATCAGAATATTTGTAATATCTGCTAGATCAATCGAGTGAGTACCAGGCTCCTGACATTTGGTATCAGAGCCAGTCCCGATCCACCCACCACCAAAATTCCCCAAATTTTTTCACCCACCACGAATCTCACCATGAATCCCGAGCTCAAGGCATACCTCGATGCTTGGCAAGCCGAACAACACCGTGTCTACGATGATATTCGGGCTAGCCTGGATGCACTTAACCGATCTATGCTCGACACCGCCCGCTACTTCACCGCGCCCGTGAAGTCGAGCTCCGGCACGTCCGAGCTCGTCACCACGTCGGCAGGCCTGGCGGAGCCCCCTGCTCCGGTCCCCATCGTCGACGAGCCACGAACGGTCGCTCTCGCTGCTCCCATCAACAACATCGATGTGGTGCCCGCGTCCTGTTCGACGGAATGCCCAAGCCGTGGTGCCCCTGAGTCGACGCCTGCTTCCACCCTAGCAGCATCACCGACATCGCCCACGGCCACCGTCGACATCATCCCAGTGCGCGCTGCAGCTGTAGCAGGCGACAGAACCCTCGCGGGCGAGCCCGTCAAGGGCGCTCTATCCACGGCTGAGAGGTCACTGGTGGTCATTGGCGTTGTTCGCAGTGACACCACCATGGTGGTGCGCATGTTCTGTTCAGCTGATTGTGTGACCCAATTCATCACTGCGCCGTCCCCCACACCGGCAACCTTGATGACACCCCTGTTGTTGTCCCCGTCGGCACGCATCACCAACTTCAGGTGCCATGGTCTACTGCTACGACCCATGCCGTGGCCATCGTTTACTTCATCTTGTCAGATGCAGTCCGGGCTACCACCACAAGCGACATATCCATCACTGGTGCAAGGAAAGCCAAGGCCATCAAAAAACCTACACGTGTTGCTACTCTGAATTTGGATGCTCAGGATTGTTTGGTAGGTACTATAGGTGCACAAACGTCAGTTCTGCAGGAATCAATTGGGTGTTCGTATTACTATCTGCACTTTGGAGCTGTTCAAAATCTAACTCTTGTTTGTTGTGCTGGAGGCTTGTTTTCCCCTTTGCGACCATGCTTACCTGCACCAGCCCCGAACCCGCCGTGCCTACTGGTTGGACATGAGAAAGTAACAGGGCATCGAAACCCAACTTTTGTCATTGTTGGTGTACATCCTCTGTTTCAGAAAAAACTTGCTACCATTGTTTTGCTAAGGGCAGTTCATATGAGAGATGTCAGTGCAAATGTTCAACAATGGTTGCCGTTTGAGTGCAATCAGGGTGGAATGCCATCTGGGTCACACATTATTCAGTCCTGGCTTAGTCTATCTGCAAGATCCAAATTATGGGCACATTCTCTTGGCAACAAGCACATGGTCAGTGTTAAATTATGGGCATATCCCTCTGAAGATCCTCTCTGCAAGCTGCTCTCTCTAGGATATCAAGATTTCAGTTTATTTTGGGCATTTCACCAAGAGAAGCACTTGTTTGGTACTGCTGCCAGACATGTATATAATATAATGTTGCAGTCGGACAAAGTTGAGATCTATCAGCTAATTACACAACATGGGAAGTATCTGTCATTATTCCTACATCCAAAGCCCTCATGGTTGTCTATTTCGACCCAAATAGACATAGAAGTTGAGGAAAAAGGAGTGCATCCAAGTGGGGAAGTGATAACACTGAATTCAAAAACCACTCTCGTTGTTCCAGAATCACGTATGCCACAGTACACTATATCTAACAGTGGGTTCGAATTTATCGGTGGAAGTTCTTCAAGGGACAACATGATAATGGCAGGGCATGAAGTACTGATCATAAGGTTTCATCGAGAGACGCAGCTTGTGCTGATGGGGTCAACATATAACTTATTTCCATGTGGAAACTGTGACGCTAAGAAGGTTCAGAACTCCAGGAAGTTCACTTCCTCTAATCATTTGCAAGAGGAAACATACATCAAGGCGGGGCATCTCAATTATGCTGTTGTCAAGTGTACTCCTGATGCTTCTCATTGTGGTGGTGATGATAGTGGACTTGCACGTGCATCTGCTATCTGGTTGGTAGCATTGAATGCTGATGATTTGGAGTCCTCCACGGGTTGTGGACAGTCTCCTTTTCAAGGAGGGAGGAATGTCAACCAAGCCAGCTTGTCCGACCAAGTCCATGTCAGTTGCGACTACTACCTCGACCACACATACTACTTCGACACGGGATGCAGCAACCTCCTCTACTACCACGACGACTACAGCAAGACCAAGGAAGATCACATGCCATGGGACCCCGGCAAGTTAGTCAGTCGTTATTTTTCGAAGCTTTGGCTTGGGGACAAGCCGAATTTCAAGGAGGGAGGGATATTAGGAACCTATCCTACACATACTCGTACACGGGCTGGTCTCCTGGGCTACCACATGGGCCTGGCCCAGGCTGCGAGCGGCACAGCTACAAGTACCTGGGAGGAGGCATCAATCAAGGCATCCAGAAGTTGGATCAGGACATGGCGGCGGCTCCTTCCTTCCCACCTGGCTCTAATTCCCCATTCACCTTCTTGCTGGTTCCTCTTGTATCCCAATCCTCCACCGAATATTTGTAATATCTGCTAGATCAATCGAGTGAGTACCAGGCTCCTGACAGATTTAGCCATCAACAATGTATATCTCATTTCGATGGCATTTCCTACCCATCTGTCGGAGTTCTACGTGACAGGCGCGCCCAGCACCACCGAGCCAACGGTTAGGGCTGATAAAGAGTTGTCGGATAGTTTTTCAAACGATCCTAACCGCCCAGGACGTCACTGAGAACTATTTTTGCATCTAAATTCATTAAACCGTTGGGAAGCTATTGGGACTACGGTGGAAATGCGCGAAGTTGTACTAGCACTGCTGCATTGCCGTGCATGCATCCAACACGTGTGGGTGTGTGTGTACTCCTATGTCATGCGCCTCTAAGTCAAGACTCGTTGACTTTGTATATCCACCAGCTGCACGCCTGCTTGCCCCTCACTCTGCAAAGATCGCATCGGTATTGCATAGCCGTCCTTTCCTATTTACGTACTATATGTGAGTGCAGTTAATCAGAGTGGCCGATCTGTAGCACTGACATGTTGTATCAAGAATTCACTTGCCTTCTTCTAAATCTTGTCAGTAGGTACTCACAAGTGAACACAACTTGGCTCTAGGAAATTGAGTCGTGGTTCTCTAGCTGCTAGTTAGTTTTCGCTATGGATTAAAAGTATAGAGACGCAAGTGAGATCCCGTGACGAACTCACGATCTCATTTCTTTATTCATTTTATGGTCTTTAGTTCAAAACTTTGTCTCTAATTTGAACCAAAAATCACAAAATAAATCAGAAGTACGATTTTCATGGGATCCAACTTGATGCCTTTAACTAAAAGTAAAAGATAGACGATTGCCCATTGGAAAAGCTGGTTCCTTCAGGATCTTATTTCTAGTCCATTTTATGATTTTTAGATTGAATTTAATTAGTCTCAAATTTGAACTAAAAATCATGAAATAAGTTAGTATTCGGATTTTGACGGGATCCCGCTTGCCACCTAATTAAAATTAAAGATGGACGATTGGAAAAGGAGGTCTTGTTTTCGCGGCTAGGAGTATCATTCTTCCGCTAGAAAAGGAGTATGTTTAAGAGAAAAGGCTCTTTAATATTAATTGGGCCAGAGTTAGACCCAAGGACAGGGGTGTAATTTTGGTTAGAAACGGAATCATAATTAATTGTGGACCGAGTCAATGTATATATCGAATTCAAGACCTGTTCATCTCCTAACTACCGCTCCTTCAACGTCCTGGACAACCATCGTTCTGATTCGGAACGGCGTGCTGCTGCGGCCTCCGCGTCGATCCAGCGTTACCGGCCGGGATCCTCTGCTACAGCCCACAACACATGAAAGAATGGACGCCATGTCCTGCCCCTGGCCCCACCGTCGGTGATGTGAGCCTGTAACCCGCCTCCAGGCTCTAGAGATAGAACCGCAAGAATCAATTTGATGATCATTTGACACTTGACGGCATTTTAGCAAGCCATTGCAATGCCTCCAAGTTCATCGCCGGCGGCGAAAGCAAGTTGCAGCAGTGCACGGGGTGATAAGGAAGGGGAGGACCTTGTCGCCGAGGAGGCGGGAGAGAGCAAGGCTAGGCGTCGCCCGGCGGCTGAACTCTAGCGCCATGCGATGGTGATTGCCGACAATGGCGAATGTTGTGCGGGACTTCCAACCCTGCCCCTCTTTCTTTTTTCTGCGACCTGGCTGCAAGACTTCTAGCAGTGCAATGCGTAAAATGCCTTTGACGCCAAGATATATTACACGAAATTTATGGTAGTCCCTCCGATTCATAAAAAGTGTCGTCCACTTGGTACAAAGTTTGTACTAACTTAGTACAAAATAAGCGACAATTTTTATGGATCGGAGGGAGTAGTAAAACGGATCTGGACTGTCCGATCCTGTTGATTAGACAGCCCATGTTGATTTGATGCACCGTAAAACGTCTCAAAAGAAGCTATGTCTGGATAACTTGATGAAAAGAAGGCACGTTTGGACAATCTAACGTCTGGATGACTAAACTAAGCAACTACTCCGTACAAAAATTACATGCCCTGCACTGCACCGCTGCTAGCGAGAAATTAATGAATGGCCTCATCCATCATTATCCAAAATGACCGGATGCAAAGACTGCACATTATTCCCAATAATTCTTTGGGCCACAACACAACAGCGCACTTGTTTGTCCATTAGTTTGGTAGAGAAGAATCAAAACAGCACTAGTGTAAGTATATACGTCCTCTTCTCGGTGTACCGATGCACATGCAGACATGAAAACATACGGCCTGAACTGGACGCGCGATTTCGGCTGCCGTACGTCGTGTATCATGCGTGCGCCGTGGCGCACAATTTGCACAACCACCATGTGCAGGGAGACTTTTTTTTTTAGAACAATGTGCAGGGGAGACATGGGGAGGGCGCATGGCATGGCAAGGAAGGAGGGCGTGGCCCGGCCCGTTTTAGCGTAAGATGCTTGGGGCGGTTAGGCTGATTGACGGCAAGAGCGGTCCTGCATCAAAGTCTCCCTGGGCCGAATTGTGATGTTGACCGGCAACTGCGAGATCGTTCCCGTCTCGAGATCGTCCAGGCCGAGCTTTTCCCTATCGCCTCGCGCTGGGCGCGTTACCGACGGCTCAGGAACATCGTCACTCCCGACCAGCATCTAGTGCCCGTGCCGACGGAGCCATCAGCCTCAGAGACCTTGCTCGAACGCCCAATGGCAGGTTCAGTTGCTGCTTGGTTCAACCGCGACGCAGAGAACTGGCTGGACGTACGGACACGATGAACGTGCAATTCCTCCGAGCCACGCCCACGAACCAAGTCCTTCTCAGTCTCCCCCAGCGGCGAGGCCAGGCTCTGACGCCCACATCAGCCGTACGTAGCAGCGGCGAGTCTAGCATGGAACGCACCAAACACCAGCGACGGGAGAAGGAGGACGGACGACGGGCTAGGACATGCCTCGCGACCGAACGAACATCCGTGGAAGATGCGCGGGGGATGTCTTTGTCCTCTTGTATCTTTGCAATGTCGAGTGTTGGACTGAGGGATGCCGGGGAACAACCCGTGCTTCATGCTCAGCAGCAGCGTCTGCGCTCGCTCCTCGAGCTGCTCCCTCTTCTCCTGGCTGGATGACGGCAGAGCCCCACGAAGGCTTGCCGTCCTTGTTGTGCACCTTCCTGTTCCAGATAATCACCGATGCGATCCTCTCGCGGCGGCGGCGGCGGCGGCGCAGATTTAATTCTGTCTTGGTTTTCGTCGCCGCAGCCGCTATATATCGCTTATTGCGAGTCCTATTAGGACTCGCCCGTTGTTTTCTCGGTAGCGGGCCAGCCCATGTGTCCCCGAGTCGTTCGGTGTCTTCTCTTCTCTTCTATTCTTCCCTTCTCTTCTTCTTCCCTTCCCACAGGCGAAGCCGAACGCGAGTTCATCGATTTCCCCTTTCCTTCCTTCACCCGGAGAGATCGCGTTTCCTTCATCGATTCCCCTTTTCCTTCACCCCGCAGAGAGCATGCTTCGTTCATCGATTCCCTTTTCTTTCTTCTTATCGCTACGGAACGGAGAGATCGAGAATCTGTTCTCGCGTGGATCTAGGGTTCGCATTTGCTGCCGTGCTGCCGTTCATGGCGGATCCAGGTTCGTGTTTTGCCCCCTCGCCCCAGTTTTTGTTGGTACTTGATCTTTAGCTCGATCCCGTAGTTGTTCTTCACACCGGTAGTTGTTCTGAGCCAATTTTAAGATCATGCTTGCGTCCTCCGTCGGGGGGGATGCAAGAGCCCGTACCGTTCGTTTTTTTTGTTTTTGGACTTGTGTGTGTCTGTGATAACCCTAGGTTTTAGTCTTGTCCAAATCCCGTTTATGATTTATGATAAGTTTGATAATTGTTTTGTTAAATCTCATCCGTGCGTTAGAGCATTCGCATTTGTTCTTATTTCTTCTACCTGCAGCCCGGACACTGATCCAAGTCACTTGTATGCTGATCCAGTTTATGGTGTTTTTCTGTTGCTAACTTCAGGAAAAATAAGGATAGATATGGGAAACAGGGGAGGTTCAGATTAATTTAACTTTATTGGGTCAAGTACCTTTTATGG
Organism: Puccinellia tenuiflora; assembly: GCA_012064385.1. Lineage (NCBI taxonomy): Eukaryota > Viridiplantae > Streptophyta > Magnoliopsida > Poales > Poaceae > Puccinellia > Puccinellia tenuiflora. The sequence continues at coordinate 914,126 of QRDG01001240.1, forward strand.
ATTATCTGGCCAGATTACATGCTTGGTTGCTTGAGTACATACTACACAAACTCCATGTTCCAAACAGGAGATATATTAGAGTAGTGTCATGTTCTAATTATAAAAGAGAAAGTTAGAGACCTTCGAAGTGTCACTTGGTGTTTTTCTTTTTAGGATCTGAGCATGTTTGTGTTGCTGTGGCGTTATGAAGTGCTTATTAGCTAGTATGCTTCACTTCCAAGTACTAATTTATTCTGGTACTAGTATATATGATACAGGAGGATCTGCTTAGCAAAGTGTGTTTTGTTGGAATTTCGAGTGCTTGTGTTCATTCTTCCTGTCCGGTGTTCGACACCCGTGGATCTTTTTGTTGATCTTTTTTGATATTTTTTATCAAAAAAGATATCATGTGATGATTATTTATATGCTGTTTTTTTTTGTTTGCTCGAGTTGTAAACTTCTAATGCAAGTTTCTCTTGTTTTTTGGTTGGTAGGTGGAGATATTCCTGATGCTGTTCGTGCGCAGCCACTATTAGGAGTAGATTTCAACTCTTCGTTACATGAAAGTCGTAAAAAGAATGAACCCCATTCAGAGGGGTCATGTTATCAGGAATGGGTTTTCTTTCCTTCTCCAACTACCTGAACACTTGATGATCCCTATGACACTAACTCAGTGGTTATTGGATCACATATCATATGATGGGGTATTCCTGCACAAATCAAAAACTTTCGTTTTCAATAAGGAGATGATTAATGTAATATTTGGATTCGACGATGGTGCTATCCCTTTTGTTTTCAATAGTGATGATCCAGCAGTGATAGAAGAGGTGGATGTGATTCGTGCCAAATATGGTGCAAGTAGTGAACTTACCATGGAAAGGCGCGTATCCATACTG